>QJPP01000772.1:0-540562 GCA_003996215.1 Jaltomata sinuosa | reverse complement strand
ATTTGTCTGATTTTTAGTATTTTATTTGGTATTGGATAATTATATGTTTTTGTTTTTGCATTTAAATTTCTATAATCTATAACCATTCTACTTTTTCCTCGTTTTTGTTCACTATGTTTATTTACTATAAATGCTGGACTAGTGTGTTTGCTGTTATTTTCTTGTATATATTTATTGTCTAATAATTCTTGTATATGCATTTTAAATTCTGTTAGGTCCTTAAAATTGTATTTTAAAGATTTTTGCATTATTATACTATTTTCATCTATTAGTTCAATTTTTATTTTTGTTTTATGTTTTTCCCATCCTTGTAAGGGATTATCATTATATAGTAGTTCTAATTTATCTTGGAGTATTTTTATCTTATTTATAGAGAATATGATTATTTCTATTTTATGGTTGCTTGGTGTTATATTTTCTAGTTTTGAGGTAATTTTCTCACTTCCTTTGATCCATGGTGTTGTTTTTCTTAATTTATTATTTACTCTTTTTGCTCCTACTCTTTGTCCACATGGGGTAGTAAACCACCAGTGTGTCTTTGTTATCGTATGTGGGAATAATTTATCTAAGAATGGCATTCCTAGTAATATATCTTTATTTGTAAATTCATAACTATATATTCTCCTATGGTTAGTATTTTATCCCATATTTGTATTTTTAGATTCCTTGCTTTATGTGTTATCATACTTCCTTCATTGTTAAATCCCGTTACTACTAAGGGTGTTTTTAATTCTTCCCATTTATCTTCTGGTAGACAATTATGTTTACACATGTTAGCTTCTGCTCTTGTATCCATCATAGGTGTATAATATCTATTATAGTATCCTTCTACTATTATTTTGGCAAGTATATATATTTTTGTCATTTATTATGTTAATTTATTATTTTATCATATTAAGGTTCTTTTGATTACTACCTTTTTATTTTCATAACTTATTGTTAATTGCTTATCTTCTAGGTTATATGGTTTAACTTTTTCTAACCATTTTGCTCCTAGCGTGATATTTTTATCTCCTTGATATATTTTGAAATTTATTAATATTGGTATTCCTCCAATAATTAATTCTTTTTCGGTTGTTTCTTCAATTTTTCTTAATTCTTTTGGTAATTCCGAATTTTGTTGTTCATTTGTTATTTATTTCTTTTTCTGGTATTAATTCTCTTGCAATATAATTTTCTTCTTGTCCCGTATTTATTAATATTAAATATTTTCTTTGGTCCATTAATCCTGTTATGTAGTAATGATATGGTTTTATTTCTTCTATTAATTTTGGTAGAGTTACATAATTTATCCTTTTTGATGTACTCATTCTTGATGATGTTTCTGGTATTTCATTACTTGTTCGTTTTGACGTTTCTATTCTTTCCTTTACTATTTCTAAGTCTTCGTCGATGTCCATTTCTGCATAACTATAATCATTATTATCTATAACTGATACTATTCTTTCAAACGGATTTTCTATTTTAATTCTATTTATTTTATTTCTAGCTGTTATTTTATGTTTTGTTGTAAGGATATATAAATTTTTACATCTTGCTGTAAATATCTTACTTCCTGGTGCTAGTTCTATTCCCGACATTTTCCAGTATAAAACTAATGATCTATCTATATTTTTATCATCTATTGCTACTGAATAATTTGCACTTATTATGAATTTAAATTTTTGGTATATTAGATTACCTTTTACTGCACTTATTACACTTTTTTCTATAGGTTGTATAATTCTATCATCCGCTAAGTATATTTCTATAGGGGTATCTATTCCTTCTCTAAAACATGCTTTTATTAATATTTCTGTTCCTCCTAAATGTACGTATTTTATTGGATTTTTTGCTTTTATATCTTGTATTTCTTTATTTAGTACTTTTTTATTCAAGATTGGTATTCTAGCTTTACCTTTAATGTATTTACAATCTATTATATGTTCTCTTTGGCTTATTACATAATATTCTTCTTTTTGTCTTTTAAACCAATTTTTTATTGTTGGTACCTCTAATATTTTATCTATGCTTAGATCTAACTCTTTTCCCTTTATTTGTTCAAATATATTGGTGTCAAATATTATTTTTTGTTCTGAGGATTGTTCATCTTGGTGTTCTTCTTGTTGTATTATCCTTATATCTTTCTCAGTCATAATTTTCTTCTTCCGATTCTTCTATATTATTATTTATATCGTTTTCGTTTTCGTTTTCTGATAATTCATTTTCTGATAATTCATATATACTGTCTTCACTCTCTAATTCATAATCTATATATTCCATTTGTGTATATTTATCATCTCCTATTATTATTTCGGTAATTTGTTTTTTCTTTGGATTTTTTGGTAATTTGCAATCTCTAGCTAGGTATCCTAGTTTTCCACAATTGTAACAAGTACATTCCGTTAATTTTTTCTTTGTTTTATATGGTTTTTTATATTTGTAATTTTTTACATAATATCTTCTTCTTGGTCTTTTATACTTATATTTTGATTTATATGGTTTATATTTACTACTATATCTTTTTATTTTCTTATTTTTTTATAATATTTATCTGTGCATCCAAATTGGGGTGATGTTCTATTTTTACAACATGCTAAATTTCTTACTAATATCTTATCCATTTTAATATTTTCTTTGTATTTTTCACATAATTCCATAAACCAATTTTGTAAAAATTTTATTCGTGCTCCTAGGGTATCTACTAATTCTGCTTCATTCCAATTTTTTATTATTTTTGAACTAAAAGGTTCTGGTAATTTAGTAAAATATAATTTTCTTATTTCTTTACTTTCATCTGGATTATATGTTCCTTTGTAATAATAGTTTTTAAATGCACAAGTATATTCATCTAGATAGCACATATTACATATTGTTAATTTTGACATTAAATTTCTGTTTATAGTTTTTTCTTTATTTTGTTCTTCTATTTCTGTTGTCATACTACCAAATTCATTTCTTATTGCTATTTCATATTTAAATAATATTTCCGTAGTTGTTGTGGCATCTGTTCCATCGTATTTTTTATCACTTCTTAATGTTGCTAGACTTTCATTTGTTAAATTTTGTAACCATAATTTTACCGTTCCTATGAATGTTCTCTCTATATATCCTGGTGTTTCAGCTATCGATATTTTATTGTCTATTAATTATTTTGAGATATATCCTGTCCATAATTGCATTGTTTTATTTGTATCTGCTACACAATCTAAATCTAAAAAATTATTTTGTTCAGTTATCTGCCTTGGTGTCCATTTCTTATTCAGTCTTTTTTCCATAACGTTTTATTTTTATCATATGAATTATAGTCTATCCTATAGTAGTTTTGATTTAATTGCTTTGGATTTTTTACTCCTGATGTACTTGGTTTATCATCAGTGCTCATATCTCCTGTATTTATTTCTGGATTTATTTTTGCTTTTTCCATTTTTTCTACTAGTTCGGTATATGTTTCACTTGTTTCCGAATAGTTTTCTCCTAGATTATTATCATTATCACTTTCTTCACTTATTTCGTCTACGCTTATTTTTGGTAGATTGTCTTGTTCTTCTTCTAATTATAATTTAAATTTTTCTATTTCATTTGTCAATTTTAACTCTTGTTCCTCTTCTCTACGTTTTTCTTTTTCTTTTAGTTTACTTGCATATAATTGTTTTAGTACTTCTAATTCTTTTTCTAGTTCTATTATTTTAGTTTTTTTTACTTCTTCTATTCGTTGTATTTTTTCTTTAGTTTGTTGTTGTATTTTTTCAATTTCTCGTTTCCTATCTATTTCTTCATTTTCTTTTGTTATTCTAACCATTGCGGTTAAATTATCTTCTAATTTTACTGTTTCTTTTTCTAACATTAAATTTAGATTATCTCCTATTTTTTATATCTTCTTCCTAAATTAGAAAATACTATTGTTATCTTTAATCCTTCCGGATTTACATATGTTTTTTCTTCTAATGCGAATTCTTCTTTATTCATTTATAAATTATGTTGGTATTTATATTCTAGACTGTCTATTTCTAATTGTAATTCTAATATAACTCTTCTTTGTGCTAACAGGGATTTATGGCAAGTTCCTGCAAATATATTAGTATTTAGCGTATTTTGTCTATGTTCCAATTCTTGTCTTTTTTCTGTAATAATTTCTTTAAGCTTTTGTCTGTGTTTGTTATTGTTATTAGTCATTGTTTCTTTAAGTATTTAATGTATTTATATTCTATTTTAGATATGGTATTAATTAATTTATTTAATTTGTTATTATCAGTTTTTGTAATACTGAGTTGTTTATATTCCGGGTATAGTCTTTTTAATTTTCTTCTTAATTTTCTTATCTTCTTACTAATAACTCCTGACTGCTCTGATACCATTTTTGGAGTCCCTGTGCGCGGTATGTCGGTGCTAGTTCTATTCCCGACATTTTCCAGTATAAAACTAATGATCTGTCTATATTTTTATCATCTATTGCTACTGAATAATTTGCACTTATTATGAATTTAAAATTTTGGTATATTAGATTACCTTTCACTGCACTTATTACACTTTTTTCTATAGGTTGTATAATTCTATCATCTGCTAAGTATATTTCTATAGGGGTATCTATTCCTTCTCTAAAACATGCTTTTATTAGTATTTCTGTTCCTCCTAAATGTACGTATTTTATTGTATTTCTTGCTTTTATATCTTGTATTTCTTTATTTAGTACTTTTTTATTCAAGATTGGTATTCTAGCTTTACCTTTAATGTATTTACAATCTATTATATGTTCTCTTTGGCTTATTACATAATATTCTTCTTTTTGTCTTTTAAACCAATTTTTTTATTGTTGGTACCTCTAATATTTTATCTATGCTTAGATCTAATTCTTTTCCCTTTATTTGTTCAAATATATTGGTGTCAAATATTATTTTTTGTTCTGAGGATTGTTCATCTTGGTGTTCTTCTTGTTGTATTATCCTTATATCTTTCTCAGTCATAATTTTCTTCTTCCGATTCTTCTATATTATTATTTATTTCGTTTTCGTTTTCGTTTTCTGATAATTCATTTTCTGATAATTCATATATACTGTCTTCACTCTCTATTTCATAATCTATATATTCCATTTGTGTATATTTATCATCTCCTATTATTATTTCGGTAATTTGTTTTTTCTTTGGATTTTTTGGTAATTTGCAATCTCTAGCTAAGTGTCCTAGTTTTCCACAATTGTAACAAGTACATTCCGTTAATTTTTTCTTTGTTTTATATGGTTTTTTATATTTGTAATTTTTTACATAATATCTTCTTCTTGGTTTTTTATACTTATATTTTGATTTATATGGTTTATATTTACTACTATATCTTTTTATTTTCTTATGTTTTTTATAATATTTATCTGTGCATCCGAATTGGGGTGCTGTTCTATTTTTACAACATGCTAAATTTCTTATTAATATCTTATCCATTTTAATATTTTCTTTGTATTTTTCACATAATTCCATAAACTAATTTTGTAAAAAATTTATTCGTGCTCCTAGGGTATCTACTAATTCTGCTTCATTCCAATTTTTTATTATTTTTGAACTAAAAGGTTCTGGTAATTTAGTAAAATATAATTTTCTTATTTCTTTACTTTCATCATGATTTTATCAAGTATAATTTGTTGTAAATCTCTGTTAAGATTAACTGTTTTAATGATAGTGATTAATATTTTATCTTTAAAGAATATTTGGTATTTTGAGGGGTTACTTATTATTTTTAAGTCGTGGGTAGATTCATCCATTTTTGTAGTTGAGTCCATTATTTGCTGTTATTTTTGTTTTTATGTGAGAAAGTTGCTTCATATAATTGTTTTTTTCTTTTATATGTGATTCTTGAAGGAAAAACTTTCCTGTTGTACAATATGAAGGATGGATCAATTAGATATCAAGAGTTTGATAAGTTTGGATTTGATCTTGTGGTGGCAATTTACCTTGAAAGCCTTGTTTCTCCCCTTTTACAAAACGAACCACAGACACAACAAGAATGAAGGGTGTGGAAGTTCAGATGGAAGCAATTCTGTAAGTAATGACTTGTAAGAGTTTCACTTCATACATTTTTTACATGAGGGCTATTCATTTTTGTTTCATTTGTCAAATATGGCAAAATGACTTTGCATATTTAACACCACAATCTGCCTAGGGACCATGTTTGTCCTTTTACTTTTTGCACATTTCCATGAAAAACAACTTTTATGAGACTACAATTCTTAGGTTGTAGTGTTTGGCGTGTTCAACACTCAAAAGTAAATGGCATTGGACATTATTTCTCCTTTTCTGTGGGCACTGTTTAAGGGGGGTTATATTTGAGAAGGGACTTCATTGCTAGTCCTCTTTAACTTGAAATTTAGTAGTAGGTAAAAAGGAATCATGGAATAAGAATTATTGTCTGGTGTAGTGTCTAGTTTTGATGGTTTTCCTTTTTGCTAATCTCTCATTGTTATTGCTTTGGCTCTATCTTTAATTATTTTTGTTATTAGGTGAATCAAAGGTTGAATCTGCCTTTACTTTGGCTGTAACATTGACATTAGCAAAATTGTGTTGAATGAGGAGAAAACAGTTGCGGATATGTTTAGCTGCTATGGTCATTGGGAATAGATTGGGGTTACCAGGGAACAGGGAATTAGGAGAAATAGATTTTTGGTGTTAAGGTTTCTTTGCCAGGGTCCTATCTACTCTAGAGCACAAGGAAGTGCATAATGTCATCATCTTTGTCATTTCAAACAGGAAGGTTCCTACTGTAATGATTTCTTTTATCTTGTTTCTTAACAGAGCTAATTATATCTAAGTTGATTTTTCAATGAATCTTTATACATTCTGTTTGGTCTTTCGTAATATTAAAGTTTCAAAAAGAACTAGGTGTTATGGTTAAGGGTATGTATCCCAAAGTGAGAGATGAAAAGCCTTGTCAAGTAAAACTCTACTTTGTTATGGTATCAACTATCTGTTGTCGCAAGTCAATATAGCCGAGCAAATACAGAGAGCGAGGAATTAAACTGTTATTGGTTATTACATGTACGAAACTATGTGTAGTTTGATGCTCATGCTGTTGTGGTTCAATTTGTTGATTATCACCATATGTGAAGCATCAAGTTGTGGTAACAAGAGGAAACAAGATGTAGTAGGCCAAGGTAACTTATTTGTTCAATTTAGTTGAATGTTGTTATGAAGCAAAAAAATAAGAAGAATAGATGAAAACCGAAAGGAATGCATACAGAGACTCTTGCAAGGTAGGTCTGGCAGAGGTAGAGAGGTGCATACCTTCTACTGTAAGGACCACACTTTTAATCAAATCAATATCCATTTTGAGCAGCAAAATATGTTGGATGTGGATCCGTATAGGTACTGCTTCTGACTGCATATACCACTTGAAGTTGCACCCTCACGAGCTAACTATCTGATTAGTTAACTTCCACCGGAAAGTGATGTTGTTTCATCAATTTTATTCTTTTATTTTGTTGATGTCTTTAACTCGGCCATGCTGTTCCTTAATGTTTACTTCTATTGTGGACAGGATTTTGATTTTGCTGTTGTTGTGAATCCTGCTCCAGTACTTGCAGAGCTCATGAAACCTGCTCACTTTAGGGATGTCTTTTGTTCACTGGAAGACTTGAAGGATGTAATTTAGGTGGTTGTGTGTATTGTTTATGATGTTTTTGGCTAAAAAGTTCAGGCAATTATGTATGTATTAAGACATACATAAAGTTTCTTTAAACATTTCGTGTTGTTATGATAATTATTGATTCTAGGATGATTAGTCCAATGGCGAATTCAGGAATTGAATATCAAGAGTGCACCAACTAAACTAAGGGTGGAAGATTAGAGAGTGTGGTCAATTTAAATTTGTTTCTTGGAACTAACTTTTAATATTGGTCCAAAAGGTAATGAAATACTTTTCAAAGATTAGAAGAATTTATCAGCTAAATCAAAATTCAGTGCCAGTCATGTTCTTAAAATTTCTCTGTCTATAGTTGCAAAATGTTTCAGTAATATGCTAATGTAACCATCATTTGTTTTAGTAGAGCAGAAATTTTTTGCCAGTTCTCAATTCCAAACAATCCTATTAGATTTTTGTTAAATCTTATGTAGAAGTACCAATTATTCAAAACGCAAAATCAAGAAGTAAACAAATGGCATGAACCCTCAACTCTTGTAGACTATATCCAACGTCAGTTCTGGCATTCGTCGACTACTCAGATATAACCCCAAATATGGCTAACATGTTTGCCACATATAGTAGAATTTTAAAGTTCTCTAGAGGCGTAACAAGCAGCAACAACAACATATCTAATGTAATCTCACCAGTAGAGTCTGGGAAGGGGAGAGTGTATGTCGACCTTATTCCTATCTCATAGAGACAGAGAGTCTGTTTCCAATAAACCCTCGGCTTAGAGGCGTAACAAGCATGAAAAAAAATATATTGAAGAGTCTACTCGAATTCGTCTTGAGCTTGGTTATCACATGTAGAATGTGTGTATTTACTTGTTCAATTTAAGTGTCTATTTATGCACACCCAAAGTTGAAAGACAGATGCCAGCTGAAACCATGTTAAAGGACACGTTTATGTTATGCCAAAAAAGTATGTCACTGTGTGATAGAACTACAATTTTTGGGTCAGATGGAATGGCCAGACTTCTGGAAATTTAAAGAAAGCTGGATATCTGATCGACGATTTCTTCTGCAATGATTGGCAAACTGAGTCAGCTAGTGGATTTAAGTTATATACACGACTAATATAAAATATTTCTTTTCATACTATCATAGATTTTAGCTTTAATAGGAGGTTTATCAGAAATTTATCTAATCAAAATTACCTTACATTGTTTAATTACATATCGAAATTCAAACACCCTTGGTCTATGTTGGATGACACAATATTAGTAAAGTAATAATATTATTTTAAACTTTTCATTTTATCCATAATGAGATAAATTTTAGCCACAAAATTTTTTATATCTTGTATCAGACCACAAGCTTGAATTTTTTTTTTCCTCTTAAGCTTTTCGAGCCCAATCAAATACCTTCACATAAATTGAGATAGAAAAAACAGTATACACCATCAGATTGAAGTCACAGAGCAAGTTATGAATTGCACATATCTCGATATTTAATATAATTTTTGTATTTATATTAAAAAATTATTAATATGTATAAAAAAAATTACTTAGAACCCAGTAAGTAAAAAAAAAATTGCAAATTTGAATCCATAAAATTATTGCAAGCACATTAAAATCAAATTACAACAATAAGATAATTGAAAGTCTAAATAAGAATGTTATTGCTTTCTAAATAGCAAATATGCCATTTTGCAGGGAGCCGGTAGAGTATCCTGAGGAGGCTTAACGTCGTATCTAACATTATAGATATGGATTCAATTGACTTTATAATTTTTTATGTGAAATATAAATTTATGTGTAAAATAATTAAAATTGTAATAAATAGTAGATATAAACTCAAAATTTTAAAAAGATAATGAATTCTATACTAAAAAATTTAAGATTAAATCTATAGAATTTAAATCATGAATCTGCATCAGATATCATGTTTATCTAATGTCATTAGATACTTTAAGTGGCTGAGAACGTGCAAGTCGAGTTTTCAAAATGCAACACCACTAGAAGGAAAAAGAAAAACTAGCTAGGAGATCGTGTTCATTATGATCTCTTCCTACTCATCATTTTTTTTTATGATTGAGTCCTTTTTAAAGAGACTTTCTACCATTTAAGTCTATTAGGAGTAAAAATTATATATCCTTAAATACATTATTTCAAAATATCAAAAAAAATTATGACTGTATTCTTTATTTTGCTAAAATTAATTTGCCTCTTTTCAAACATATTTAGTCTTAGTTTTGTTTACCTGCAACAAGTATCTATAATCTTTATTGATTTAATCGAATAGTGGTATACGTTCGCTTTATTAATGAGTTTGACAACCATTAAGTAATGTGATTTTACTTTTGTTGCTTCATTATTTATTTAGTTTGAGACATTTAATCCTCGCTTGATGCTCCAAAAATTTATAGTAAAATTTGAAGTACGGAGAAAGGCCTAAATTACCCTTCAAGTATTGAAAATGGTACAAATATATCCTTCTTCCACCTTTGAGCTCTAAAATGTTTTTTTCATCCATCTTTGAGCTCTAAAATACCCTTTTCATCCACCTTTGAGCCCTATTTTGCCCTTTTCCCTTAACAAACTCTTTAGGAAAAAAATGATTTTGATTTTCATTTAATATGTAACAACATGTTATTTGTTCAAATTTAATTAATCAAAACTTATTAACTCATAAACCCAATTTGGATCCCAGATTTAGCTCCTCTTCATTTTTTATCTCTCCATTTTTTCAAGTTCTTATTTAGATTAGAGATATATGTCATAGATTTAATTTAATGACTGAGATTTAGTAAATTAAAAATAAGTCTTAATTATGATTAAAATAATTAATTAATTTCATATATTTACTTTCAAAATATTATTTGAATCTCACAATTTTAGTTGTACAAGATATCTTTCCTAAATATAAAAAAATATTCTCACTTGCCTTGAGGCTTGAGTAAATTTTGTCTTACATCATTTTTACTTTAATTTTTTTGCTACTATTTTTGTCACTCAAATTATTTTTAGCCTAATTTTGGATGTTGGAAAGGAATTTCAATGTTGGAAGAGAAGTCCTCCCGCTTTAAAAAAAATTACAACTAAAATTTAGTATAACTTTTTTCCTGTATTATAAAAAATATAGCAATCAGATATTTGAATATTTGACAAAATATATAATAATATAATTAGAAATAAATTTAATGGCTAGAATTGTGGAATTGCCTTATATTTTGGAGTAAATAAATGATTAATTATTTTAATTATAGTTAAAACTTATTTTTAATTTACTAAATCTTAGTCATTAAATTAAATATATGACATGTCTCTAATCTAAATAAGAACTTGAAAAAAATGGAGAGATGAGAAATGAAGGGGAGCTAAATCTGGGATTCAAATTGGGTTTATAAGTTAATAGATTTTGATTAATTAAAATTTCAACAAATAAAATATTGTTACATATTAAATGAAAATCCTAATCATTTTTCCTAAAGGGTTTTGTTAAAGGTGGATGAGAAGGGTATTTTAGATCACAAAGGTGGATGAAAAGGGCATTTTAGAGCCCAAAAATGAAAGAAGGGTATATTTATATCATTTTCAATATTTGAAGGGTAATTTAAGTCTTTCTCCATTTGAAGTATGAAGGGTAATTTAGCATTAACCTTGGATGGGCCCTATTTTACATGAATTCAAACTTGTTGGGCTTTAATTGAGAAACAAAAAAAAACATTTTACTTTCCGGTTTCGAGGGGGCTAAGTATCAAATCCAGAAGATTAAAGGACCAAAACACGAGTAACGCAAAGTAGAAATCTAATCCACTTCTCCCACTTCACACTCTCACTGAAACAACCATGAGCACTGCTCTCCTCTTCCCGCTTCCGGCAAATCTTTCAACCTTCTCCACTGCACTACCACCTTCACTTTCTACACCCACCCTTTTCACCATTTCCTTTTCTAACCCAATTTCCAACAACCCCATTTTCTCTAAGCAAAGTTTAACCTCAAAAAGACCCAATTTCAGAGTGTTCGCCGATGATGGTGATGCTGACGGCGGAGGTCCAGATGACTATGACATGGACGAAGATGAAATGGAAGAATCAGATAACAAGAAGGACTTTGATGTTGACTATGATACCCTTTTAGGTGGTGGTGCTTCTTTAGCTATTGCTGGTAGGAGGGGTGGTGATGATGACATTGCGATGGTGCATAGTAGTAGCTTTGTCTTTACACAAGGATGGGACTCTGAGAAAATTGTGGATTATAGGATTAATGAGGAGGAGTTTCATAAGATTTGCCTTTTTGATTGTGATTTCTTCATTCGCAAACCTCCTGACCCTGATAATGATGTTTATGATTTTCGTGAGGTTTATATCTCTCTTTTTGTCTGATGGGAGTATTAGTATGTTAGTACTATACATTCTGCACATTTGTATATTGAAAATTGCATCATTTGGTTTCTGTTATGGATAAACTATCTGCATTTAGGGAGTGTTTTCTTAGAAAATGTTTTTCAAGAAAATAAGCTGGTTTATGACTTATTTACATGTGTTCGCCGGTGGCGGAGCCAGGATTTTTATTAAGGGGGTTCAAAATGTGAAAGTAAGCACACAAAGAAGCCAAAGGGGTTCAACATCTACTATATATACATAAAAAATAATTTTAACCATATATTAACAGTGTAATTTTCCGCCGAAGGGGGTTCGGATGAATCCCCTCGTCTAACTTAGCTCCGCCCATGGTGTTCGGTACGTAAGCAAAAAATGTTATCCTAAAAGAATTTGTATATAATTTATACATATACTATGGGAGGTGGGGGTGTGGAGGTAGGGGTGTGGGGTGGTGGGGATGGGGTGAAAATGAAATATGTTCGAGGGTGGGAAAGACACAATCAATGTGGAATGTGTTTTCCCTACTTCCATTAAGGAAGTCATTTCCCTCATTTATAAGGAACTTATTTTCCTAGAGAAAATGTTTTTCAAATTTTTTGACCAAACCGAACATGAGAAAAGAGGAAAATATTTTCTCCATACTGAACACACCGTTAAGTGCTTTGCCTAGTGCTATACAGCTATATTTTCTCTATATCAACATAGTTGCTCCGTGTTCGAACTGCATATCAATGTATTGTTGATTTCTGTCTTGATAAAATGGTTATCAGGGTTGTCCAAAAGGGATGACCTAGAGGCTGAGTCAGGGGAATACTGTCCTGTTGATCACTATTGGAGTAATAGCTTCCATACTTGGTGCCAATCTGCTCCACTCTTTATGAGCATGATTACCTTGGTAACCTGTGCTTGTGGACTGGACAGGCTGTCTGGTGGATTACTCCACAGATGTGTTCTTTAGAAGAAAAATAGGGGTTTTGTCTTTCCATGTGACATGGACTCAAATATGGGTGTACATTTGGTATGCCAATTGATATCCTGTATGGATAGTCAATTTGATAAAGTTTCTCGAGTATTTTGAAGGACTGAACCTAGTACCTCCGCACCCATGCGTTTAAACACGGGTAGGGTCAGCAAATGAAAAGAACATTATAACAAAGTTTGGGGTGTAGGGGAATTCAGATATTGAAATTTTGAATGTTAGTTACCATTTTAACAATGTATGTGCTAGCTAATGAAGTTTATTTCTACTTCTTATGCAGATGTATGTTACACCTCCAGATACCGATATATATGCCATTCCCAGAGTTCTTGCACCAATGCCTCAGAAGGTATAGTGTTTATATGTTTATGATTATACATGCCGTATGACTTACTTTTGAGTACTTATGATTCAGCTTACAATAGATCTAGTGTGATTAAGTAACTTATTGATCAAGAATATGTTTTCTCATGTAGTATATCAGGTGTGCAATGAGTGATTATGGGTGCTACAATGTGACAGAGCCTCCCATTGATGCGCCTAGAGATCCTATGTATAAATCCGAGAGGGAAGTTCTGAAGGTATGTATCTCTTCTGTTTCAACTGATTAGACTTTTATCCTGTCACATGCTGTTTTATGCAGTTTATTTTGCTAAAGATATGAAGCTTGTGAAGTTGTATTAAATTGTAATGTTTAAATGCAAGCTTGACCATGGAATGAGCTTCGGTTGAAACATAAGAAAACAAGAAAGGAAAAAGTTAAAGGAATGCACTTTTAGCATTCTTTTTTTCTTTTTTCCTTTTTTTGCTTTTAGGCAAATCTTCCCCCTTAATCCTCTTTATTTGCTTTTAGTCCCTAAACTTTCTTACCCATCTTTTGCTGATCATTTAGATATCTTTTTGGTTGCTTAAGCGTTGTACACTGACCTCTTATACTCCATCCATGTATCCTGAAAAAAAATCATCAAAATTCTTATGGTTATATCACGCAACTATGACATTCAAGTATTTAATCCAAAACATTTCCTCTTGACTGGTATGAAATCTCTGTGCATTTGAATCGGAAGGTAAAAACATTTAATTTTGCATTCTATGGGTTGTATGATCAGCGTGTCTTTGTTGCAGGTATTCTTGACAAAGCACTACAGGAACCGCAGGGCAGGTGATCCAGAATTTGCTCTTGATTTTGAAGAAATATATGTTATTGATTCTAAAACCAAATCAATCACAAGAGCCAAAGTAGTGGTAAGGAATAGTGACAAGTTTGATTTAACGCCTTTTCTTCTGGATTTGCTAATTTTTGATGGATCAAGTAACTTGCCTGATAAAGTGATTAACTTTTATTTTGCGGACATAGCTTTTTCATTTTCATATGGCTGAATCTGCTGCCTGTGTAATTGGAGTTCTAATGCTGTCATATCAGAAAATCGGATTGTTAATTCTTTGAAGATATGCTTAACAATTTACACCACTCAACAGTCAATTCTGACCAAATTTTACAGTGCAAAGCAGCATAGGAGTTTGAGGAAATGGTTGTGTTGTTCAAGGGAAAGGGTGTAGGGGTCTGGAGGAGTTTGCCTGGAAGAGGATAAGGGGTAAAGGGCGAGAAGGATTTAAATTTATTTCTTTTGTTCCATGGAAGAGGGGAAGGGGGTAAGGCTGCAATGACTGTCTTGCACTGATAGAGAATTAATTGTTTTGTTTGCAATAGTGCAGGAGTAAATTGACAATTACTCTCCCAAAACATATACCAGTCCAAAAAGAGCCATTTCCACTTGGCTGATAATGCGAAAGGATTTCATTTTTAGACTGAAAAGGGAAGGAGAGTGTGTGTGTGTGTGTTAATTAACTGTTTGGACTATGATTTAGGGACTAAACTTAGAATTAACCTAAAAGCCTATGTTGCTTGGACTCTTCAAAAATGCCGATAGGTGCATGTCGGATCCTCCAAAAGTAGTGCATTTTTGGAGGATTCGACACAGGTATGAGAACATTTTTGACGAATCTAAGCAACAAAGAAAGAACCATTCGAAAAAATCGATACTAAATGAATATTGTGCCAAAGATATGTGGCTTTGAGCAGGCTCAACAAAATATTTGGTTGAATTGGTCTATTAGATGCCCAAGTATAGTCTTCAGAGTGCGATAGATCAAGCTTTAAGTTCTTGACTTTTCCTCCATCAAAACGCTTCTGAAAGGTGCTATGAATTAATCCGGAGCTTCTTTCGTTGTTTCAAGAAACACAAGGACAGACTCTCAGATAAATTAGAGAATGTTGATCCTCTTTTTCGGTACTCTTCCTTAGAATGCCTCAAGATTTCAATAGAATAGTCAGGTGGGAAAGAACACCTTGTTTAACAGCGGTTACCCCAGTGTTATTAAAGGCGATCGCCTTATCGCCTTGGCGACGTGGCGAGGCGAGGCGACGACATCTCGCCTCTAGGCTGCGTGGCGACTGCAGATCGAAAAGGCGATGCCATGGCGATGTGGCGAGGCGACGGCGACGGCGATAAAAGGCAACGCCTTTTAATTTTTTAAAAAAAATTAGGGTTTTTTAAGAGATAAAAGGTATTTTTAGGTTTGTTTCCATATTTCCCTTGAAACCTTGTGACTGCGGCGACGGGTAACTCAGACGCAACAACTTCAGAGTTCAGACTCCGGCCGGCCAGCTCCGGCGAGTCTCCGACAGTCCGACTTCTCCATAGGTAAGTAACTCTCTTTTCTTTTTTTTCTTTTCTACTTTCTTCTTCTACTTTCTTCTTCTACTTCATATTCTGATTTCTTTTTCTACTTTCTTCTTCTTCTTCTTCCTCTGATTTTTCACTTCTTCCTCTGTTTTTTAACTCTTCTTTTCTTCCTCTGTTTTTTTCTCTTCTTTTGTTCCTCTGTTTTTCTCTTCTTTTGTTCCTCTGTTTTTCTCTTCTTTTGTTCCTCTGTTTTTTTCCTCTAATTTAGTTATATAATATACTAATTAGTAATTAATATCGTAATTATTGATCATTAACAATAACTTCAATGGCGTCTCAATCTAATAAAATATTTGCTACTATGAACTATCTATTTTTAGTTTTTGAATTGAAATAGTTGCTAATATATTATTGCTATTGAGATTTTGATTATTTATATGTGCAATTAAATATTTTAATTTTTTGGTATTAATTGGCGCTGCACTTCAAAAAGGCGAGCGCCTCGCCGCATGGCGCCATTAAAGATCTTTCTTTGTCCCATACTTATGCTTTTCTTAAGTGTTTTAATTGGCGGCATGATACTCAATCATTGATCTCAGCTATACAGAACGAGACAGAAAATTAGGTTAAAAAGACAAGAATCTGAACCACCTGACACATTCATATATCCTAGCAATTCTTTATCTAGCTACAAAGATTGCATTTTCTTGCAAGGTCTCTGTTTCTTTTCTTGGCATTTTATAGCTGGACTTCCCTTGCAAAGCCCTTAACAAGTAAAGTCACTAAGGCCTCATTTGTTTTTATTAAGATTAAGACATCTGAATCTAAATACACATCTGAATGATTAAGATCTTGTCTCTAGATCTGAACGTTGAATGATTAAGACAGTTTGTTTTTTAACATCTGAATGTGCATAATTTATTTATTTGTAAGTATAATAAATATACAATTCAAATATAAAATAATTAAATATTAGAAAAAAATATGAATTTTATAAAAATAAAATTATTATTTGATAGAAAATGGAACATTTATATTTGCCAGTGATGATGGAGATGGTTTATAGTGGTGGTGATGATAGTTGTGATGATGGAGGTGGTTGGTGTTGTAGTGACTGGCGTGATGGTGGTGGTTGTGATGGTGAAGTTTATTGATGTTAGTAGTTGGTGGTGTTGATGGTGGTGACTGAAGAATGCGTGTTGGTTGATGATGTGTTAGTGGTAGTTGGCGGTGGTGCTGGTTATGATAGTGGTGGTGGTTGGTAGTAGGGATTGACCACACTAGTGGTAGTGACTGATAGCGGTGGTGGAGGTGGCGGCGATGGTGACAGTGGTAGTGGTGGCACCACATATAATTATAATGATGGAGGTGGTAGGTGTGGTAGCGACTGAAATAGTGGTTGACAACGGTGGTTGTGATGACAAATGTGGTTGGTGGTGGTGGCCGGTGGTTGTGATGGCAGAGGTGGTTAGTGGTGGTGACGGGTGATTGTGGATATAGTGGTGGTGAAATTATCCATGCAAAAATATCTCTTAATGATATTTAGACTTCGTTCAAGATCTTGATGATTAAGACCTATTTAGACCAAATAAGTGCTTAAATCTTAATGTGAACAAATGCATTTAATGGCCTAAGGGATGAACCATTCAGATTCAGTCATTCAGACCTCCATTAAGTGCGAACAAATGAGGCCTAAATATGCTCTGAGCATCTTATACTATTAGACATGAAAGTTGGACTGTTATGTTAATGTATATTGAAATATAGTTTTCCTGAGAAAGGTAAGGTTGGATAGAAGAACTTTTAAGGGAAAGGTTTGGAGTACTTCTGAAGCATACCTTCTCTATGGTCCCAAATATTACTCTGCTTCTTTCAAATTTGTGTAACAAGTATAGAAATTGTCTTTTTCTTATTTATTTGTTGTGTTTTCATTTTCTTTTTCATTTTATCCCTTCAGCATTGTTTATGTCAGATATAGTCTACAGAAGAAGGTATAGGTTTAAAATGATTAAGTGCATGAATTCAATGATAAAAAATTAAGAAGATAATGTAGTTTTGATTGAAAAACAAAAAAAAGAGTAAGTATCAGAGACGTTCCAAAATTTGTTAAGGCAGATACATGTAACTTGCCCTTTCTTTAGGGTCTTAAACTTGTCTGAAATTGATGACTTTGATATATATTTCTACTACTCCCTAAAAGTCCAGTGATAATAGGCTTGCAAATTGACCTCCAAATATCAAAAGTACTTTTCTTTATGGGTCTGATGTGCAGATTTCTTGTTGGTAACTACTAGTATCCTATGATAAAAGGTTTTATTAGAACTTTTAAATATGTCGTCCCAGATGTAACTGCACAATAGCTCTTCACAGACCCCTCTTTTCGATAATAGAGCTTATCATAACTTATTACAGCTGCTGTAAGAATTATTACAGTGTTTTATTTATTCATAAGGAAAGCATTATTTTTGTTGGGAGGCATATACAACTATAGTTAGGCTGTCTGCAAAATATATGGAAGAAACTGTAGTGAACAAGAAAATGATCATTCTTTCCCCCCTCGTACCACTCCACGAAGAAAAGGAAGAATTTAAAAAGAAAAAACTAAACACTTCACTTTTCATGATGGAGACAATAAAATTCATTGTATCACTATCCTTTATATTGTCGTTATGGTCTGGAGAATGAAGAATAACATTGTTACAGAGAGATATTGGCCGCAAAAAGTTAGACAATTCCCGTCAAATTCTATTTCAACTAGGTTAGTGTTTAGTACTATAAGATAATGAAAACTGGCAGGACGTTTAGTAATATTCATCAACTATCCCTGGGGGGTATCTATGCCAAGTAGTAAACCAGCTATAAGAATGGAATATTTGAACCTGAAGTTGTCCTTTTCATTGAAACATTCAGATATAGAATCTTGAGGACATCTGTATCAATGAACTCACATAGCACGAAGATGTCTATGCCAACCAATATACCAGCTATAAGCACGGTTAATGTTTTCTTTTAAAAAAAAAAATTGGAGTAGAGGAAGGGGAATGAGGGAGGAGATTACAAGGTGGGGAATCGAACCCTCACCAACAAGGTGAAAGTTTAGGTAGCCAACTAACTGAGGTACTAAGATTCCCCAGCACATCTAATGTAAACTTGAATTTGTCCCTAAAAAACCCCATAACGTTCAGATATAGTATGAAGATGTTTAACATTTTCCTAATTATTTGTAGCCTTTGGTTGCTCACTTTATTTATTGTTAGTTTTAAAAAGTTATTTTGTTTTCCAAAAAATAGGTGACAGTTCCTGGAGGAAGAAGCAGGGATAGGAAGAATGATTTACTTGTCATCCGTGATAACGGGAACTCATTCAAAATTATACCATCAGTGAGTATCCTGTACTTAAATTCTTTCTTATCTCTATTATTCTCGCTGTCTATCCATCTCTGATGAGTGAGCATCATATTAATTTAGGAGGAAAGAGATGATTTTACCACTGTGATAGAGAAAGAAGAGTGGAAGAAGACAAGGCAAGACATGGAAAGACATCTTAGTAAGCTAAGGGACTTCAGTGTTTCAAATTGGTTTTAGTTGGCCAATGAATACCATTGTCGAATATTTCTCTGGTAGTGACCTCGAATTGCTGGACGGATTGAATACCCTAATAGCTGAAGGTAAACAACCAGGTTAATCCGAAATTGTTCATGGTGCTGATAGAGCCAATGGCTTCCAAATTTCAGAATCGTAATCGTACATTGTCAGTGCCATCATGACTTGTGAAAATGATCACTGGATGAAGATTCAGGGTGAGCTTTAGGTAGAAGGTAATGTAGCAAAGAAATTCATGATATTTCTACTAGAAGGGTATGAAATATGGTTGTGCTTTTTGTCTCCTAATTGTGAAAGCTGGAAGCATTGAGAGTACAGTGCAAATGGAACTTGCTTTAAATTTTATTACAGTTTTACGGTCAATTTGTTTTTTTTATTATTTGAGGTTTTAACCACATCCATTCTCTTTAACTTTGCTGATGCAGTAAAGTACTAGTTCTTTGGTTGAAACATTATCGAACAGTTCAGATACTACCATAAGCTCATAATTACAACAGTAATACCACGACTACTAGTAAGGAAGTTACTAATTCATCCGTGAACTGACAACAAAATCATCTACTATGGAAACTAGGTTGTAATCTGTCGGAAAATTTTAATAGCTCAGTTGGTTGTCTATCTGAACTTTCGCCTTGTTGGTGAAGGTTTGATTCCCACCTTGCCATTCTCTCCCCATTTCCCCTTTCCCTATCCCCATTTTTTTTTGTAAAAGGTTGTAATTTGCCAGTGTAAACCATGCACAAGGCAGTGTTTGGCTTGTAATACATGTTCTTTTTACAAACTTTTTTTATAATATTTTTTTTATTAATATTAGGATTCTGTATAAAAGTTGTCACATCGAGTGAATAAGGTCGACATAGTGTTTGAAGGCTTACATGGAGACTGAACTGCGATCCCACGTTAGGCTGAAATGGCTATATATGCACCCAACTTCACATTAAACAATAAATAGATATTTCCCCCTTTGTGGCATGTTAAAGTTACGAGCTTAACAAAATTCAATGATGTTGATCAAGATTTCATATTTGTGTTAAGATATTCACTTAATGTGTATAAATAATTTATTTAGAACTCAGTAAGCAAAAAAAAGAATTGTTATTAGACAACAGTGTAATCAAGATTTTTACTATGAGAACCAAAATATAAAAGAAAAATTAAACACATGAAAAAATTTCGACAGTGCAACATATAATATATATATATATATATATATATATATATATATATATATATATAATTTTTCTTTACCGATTCACACAATGTAATTTTTTTAATAAAGCCTTGAATAAAGGTTATATATATATAATTTTTCTTTACCGATTCACACTGTAATTTTTTTAATAAAGCCTTGAATAAAGGTAGCTCGGTCACTAGATCCACAAGTCAGTATTGTCATCTTACCATATGGCTTCTTCTAAGGTTTGGTGTTCCCTCTAGTCAAAAATTGGGGTCTTACAACTACTAGCCAATATATTTTTCTTTCATGTCTTTCTTCGTTAAGGATATCAGCCTTACCATCACTGTTTTCCACACCGAACACCTAAATTTGTTACCGTCTATTAGTTTTTGGGGGGAACTCGATTGGTGTGAGCTCATGGACAGAGCCACCTTAGGCGAAGGGTGGTCCGGTGCACACCATTCCCCGAAAAATTATGTGGTGTACAAGGTTAAATGTTAGCTATTATGAGTACCCTTAACACAATTGAGAAGAAAATTTGCACTCCGCCGCAAGCTCACATTATCGCCTATCGGTCCTAAGTCCGAAAAAAGGAGGAGGGTTGCAGTAGGCTGACAATCAGTCAGGATGAATCCTCATAATTCATATAGTCGACACCAACTTATTTGATACTGAGTCGTAGTTACTGTTGTTGTTATATTAGTTTTTGAGGGAGCTAAACAAGTTTAAAAAAATACTAACAAGATAGAAACAAATTATAAGAGAGAGAGAAAAGCAGAACCATTGGAAATTAGGAGGGTGTTTGAGTGGAAAGTAATCCAGAAAAGTTGGCTAATATGACGGATATATGTTGAATTATCCACATTTCTTTCTAGCAGATGTAAATTTTCTAACAATCTAAACAAAATCCTAACACTAATTAATTGTTTCACCAAAATTTTTTGTGTGTTTGGAAAAATGGTAAAAAGAAGAGTTTCAGCAATGGCTGGATTAGTGCAAGGGCGTCATCGTCCAGAAGTATTTATATGTCAATTTTCAGATATGACAAATTCCAAGGGATGTTTATGGTCTGGTGGTGACCCCTTTGCTTTTAGTTTACCACTCGTTTTGGCCCAAATCATTTTAATTTTCTTTGTCACCAGAATTACTTTTGTCCTCATTAGACCTCTTAAACAAAGTATGATCAGTGCACAACTTATTGTAAGTCTCACAATTTCTATTATACTTGTTCAAAAGTGGATTCAGAATTTGAAATTGACGAGTTTGTACTATCATTAATATTGTTCAGGCTGGTATTTTGTTGGGGCGATCAGGCTTAGGCCGTTTCCGCGAGTATTCGTCCTCAATATTTCGACCAGAAGGCAGATTGGTACTACACACAATTGCAGATGTTGGTTTCTTGTTTCATTTATTTGTTCTTGGAGTTCAAGTTGATCCAACAATGCTGAGAAGAGCGGGGAGAAACGCGATGCTAATTGGTGTTTCCGCTTTTGCTCTGCCTTTTGCACTTGGAGGATTAGCCAGTTACGCATTACCTCATTTGGCTGTCTTAGATGACACGACAACACATTTCCTGCCTATGATATCTGTAATTAACTCTGCTTCATTCTTTCCTGTCATCACTAGCCTTCTTGGCGACCTTAAGATTCTAAATTCGGAAATTGGTCGAATAGCTACATTGGCCTCCTTGATTAATGATGCTTGTACATATGTTGTTTCCGTATTTGTATCAACACTAAATCGATCAACAAGTAATTCCAAGTGGTATGGACTATTGTCCGTTGCATGGGTAAGCACATTCGTGATGGTAATCGTGTTTGTTGTAAGGCCGTTTGTGAAACATGTTGCTAGGACTATACCTGAAAGAGGGTCTATGAGGGAAAGCCAATTTATATTGGTAACCGTTCTAGCTCTGCTGTGTGGATTTTTCTCGCAGTCTATTGGACAGCCTGCTGCTCTTGGTACTTTTATTTTGGGCTTGGTGGTGCCAGAGGGACCGCCTTTTGGCTCATCGGTGGTTTACAAGATCGATTCCTTATGTACTGGATTGTTGCTTCCTGCTAAGTTTGCTATCAGTGGTTTGTCACTGGACATATTTGCCCTAGGAAATGGAAGGAGTCCTTTAGGCATCGAAGCAATGATCCTATTGGGTTATTTAGGTAAGTTTGCTGGCACTCTTGTTCCAGCAGTTCACTTCGGGGTTTCCTTCCGAGATGCAATCCCTCTTGCTCTCATCATGTGTAACAAAGGAATCATCGAGGCATCCCTGTATATCGACTTCAAGGATTCTGGAGTACGCAACCTATCTCTTCTCTTTTCTATGCTTATATATACTGACAGGACATTGCAAACAATTTTTATATGAAGAGTGTATTTTTTTTAAAATCTGTTATGGCATGTAATTAGCTGGTTAGTAATCCCACTGTTGTACTGTCAGTGTATAGAAGTTAAACTCAATCACTAATAGTATACAAGTTATTTACGTGTCCCTTATTTGGTTATGTACAGGTAATAACAAATGAAGCATATGCGCTTTTGTTAATCACACTGTTGGTCATAACAGGAATTATAAGACCTTTAATTTGGTACCTCTATGATCCATCAAGAAGGTACTCAGGCTACAGAACAAATAGTATACAACATTTGGATCCGACCAGTGAGCTTCGGGTACAAGTGTGTATTCACAACGAAGATAATGTCCCAAGCATAGTCAATCTTCTTGAAGCCTCCAATCCCTCTAGAAGGAGACCGATTGTAGTGTTCGTTCTTAATTTAATGGAGCTCAAAGGCAGCGCAGCCGCTTTACTGGTGCCAACTCATAATAGAAAAGGCAAAGCGAAACTCAAGTCTCTGCCTAGCAGAACTGAACATATATCCAATGCATTCAACATTCTTGCGCACAGAAATCAAGGTTCTATGGCGTTGCAACACTTCACCTCCATTGTTCCGTATGCCACTATGCACGATGACATATGTACAGTCGCGGTGGACAAAGGTGTCAATATTGTGATCATCCCGTTCCACAAGCAGTGGGCTACTGATGGAAGAGTCGGAGCCAATTTCCCTGCAATTAGGATGGTGAACCAACAGGTACTCCATAAAGCGCCTTGCTCAGTTGGGATCCTAGTTGATCGGGGGAAATTAGCCGATAACACACAAATCTTGTTTGGCCATTCTCTTTTTCGCATCACAATGCTTTACCTAGGTGGTCCTGATGATGATGAGGCGCTTGCCTATTGCTGCAGGATGCTAGAGCATCCCCACGTCAGCGTGAATATTGTCTGGCTCAAACATTCAAGGGACAATATGGAGCAGAGTATGGAGTCGCATATGATACATTGGTTCAAGGCTCATAATATTGATGCAGGGAAGGTGAGTTACAAAGAAGAAGTGGCGAATGATGCAGTTGGGACAACTCAGGTTCTTCGTTCACTCGAGGGCAGTTGTGATCTTTGTATAGTTGGTAGAGACCACGAACACTCCGAGTTAACACTAGGAATTAACGAATGGGTCGAGTGTCCAGAACTAGGATTTATCGGAGACATGTTAGCGACTTCGGATTATAGTTTTTCATTGCTGGTTGTGCAAAAAATACCACCAGGGACTGAGTTTATAAACATCCATTCCCTCAAGCCAGTTTCTAGCAGTTTTTCTTCTGCTTCAGGGAAATATAGTCAGCATTCTGCTTCAGGGAAATATAGTCAGCATTCTGCTTCAGGTAAATATAGTCAGCATTCTGGTTTTGGCCCTTTCGGGTAGCAACTGAAGTTGTTGTCCTCTTTGATCAATGCCAAGAATGTAGAAAATAGGTTGAAGGATAGACAGAAAAATTGTATGTAGAAATTAGGTTGCACAAAGTTCAGTTTTACTTTTGTGTAATGAAAGTATTCACTATCAGTGTAATTGAACTTGTTGCAGAAGGTACTTCTTGGTTACTGACTTCACTTTTTATGTATAATTACTTGCAATAACTTTTGAGCTGAGAGTGTGTCGGAAACAACCTCTGTACCCTACAAATGTTGGGGTAATGTCTACGTACATCCTACCCTCCTCAAACCCCACTTGTGGAATTATACTGGGAGTGTTGTTGTTGTGAAAAAAGGGAGAGGATGCTGTGGGACTGGTATCTTTGAAGTAGGATGGCTATGTAATCATCTAACCCTGGTATGACATAAGTCCAGTGGCAGAAGTAAATTATGTCTTTGAGGCAAAAGTCTTTAAAAGTCTTGCCGATCAAAAGTAATATCATTTCATTCATAATGCTAAAATGGACAAATAATGCAACATACTATAAAATAGTGCATTGATTAGTGTGGACTCGATATATAAAATAGTGCATTGATTAGTAATATCATTAATATTACTTGGCGTTAATATTAATCAGGTCTATGATCATTGAGAAATTTTTTCTCACATTTACTTGTCTTTTCTTGCTTACCGACTCAAAAAAATTCTCGAGAAACCGTGATGGATTGTAAGGGTGTGTTTGGTAAGAAGGAAAATGATTTTCTAGAAAATATTTTCTTAGAAAACAAGTGAATTTCTTAATTATTTTTTAATGTTTGACAAGTAAGTTAAAAAAGTTATCTCAAGAGCAAAACAATATGGAGGTGGGAAGAGGGTGACGGGGGTTGAGTGGGTGAGGAGACAATGGAATGTCACTTATGAAACCTGTTTTCCATTATAGAAGTGATTTTTAAGGACTTCTTTTCTTAGAGAAAATAATATACTCCATACCAAACACAGCATAAAGAGAGCTCTATCTATAGCATGTGTTGTTTGTTTAGTATGTTATTATTTTGCTGATATTTGGAAGACAGGAGCGCCTGTAGCTCAGTGGATAGAGCGTCTGTTTCCTAAGCAGAAAGTCGTAGGTTCGACCCCTACCTGGCGCGTCTTTTTTCTTTTTTTGGTGGGGGGGGGGGGGGGGGGGGGTAAGAATCTCAAAAAATACAGGAGAAAGAATGATTGTGAACTATTTATTTTTTCATCCGACGTCCGGTACCCACATTGAGGCCCGATTAAATTTGAATTCTCCCCGAGAAGTCTCATATTGGAGATAAAGTACTCCCTAACAAAGACGACTCGGTACACAAAGAGACTTGAACCCGAAAACTCTTGCTAAGGATGAAGGAATAATACAGGAACAATGCCTTTTTGTTCAGCTCCTTTACAAAACAATTTCCTTTTGTCTATCTTCTTCAAGTCTCAAGCATAACTTTTGATTCGCAGGGCAAGACTTTTAAAGACTTTTGCCTTAGAGACATAACTTCTGCCGCTGAACTTATGTCAAGTGGCATAACTTATGCCACTGAACTTATGTCATGTGCTTATGCTCCGAGGCATAACTTGTGTCATTGAACTTATGTTTGGGGCAAAATTTCACTGAACTTATCTTGCGAATTTCCTTTTGCCTTGCAATTTTTTTGTTTTTGTTTTTTCGTTGTTAGTGACATTTGTGCGAATGTCATATGTTATTCGTATCTTACACAGTGTGCAACAAAGTCCTCTCTCTCTCTCCCTCATATTTGGGCGGGTGGGATAGTAATCCCATCATTTTAGTAGTACAAATGGTGGGATAAAATAATCGCAGATTAGTTAATACCTCAGGTTTAACTTTATCCCGGGATTATTTTCCTTATCCCGTTAATTACTTGCGCAATTTATTTGAACAACAAATTTTTCTATGGAACATATTGAAGATTTAGCCAGGACAAAAAGTTGAACTCCATTCATGGATCTTTTCTTCGTACTTATTCAACAGGAAGTATTGATTCAATTCAAAATTTATGTTTCACGATTTCATAATCCAATCTTTTTTTGTCTAAGTGACCTTTGGATATAAATCACTACTAAGATTTCGTGGCCAACTGCTGCACTTCACAAGCTTTACTGGCCCTATATATGTATATACACAAAATTAATAATAATATACTTATTACCTTTCGATAAAGGTAATTCTTTTCCACTAGTAGAAGTAATTTGCCTCACTGGTTGTTACCCAGAGCCATTTTCAACCCTTGCATGTGCAACATTGACCAGCATGCGCTCGAAAACAAAAGTATAGCCAGATCTATAGAAATACACAAGATAACATCTAATCTAAAGTGACTCTCTTCATAAGCAAAGTAGTGTCAATATGTTTCCTCAGGTTAAACACAAAACAAAACATACAGAACTCCAACATACAAGTAGAAATTGTCCAGCTAACAATCCCCCAGCAGGATCAGGTCCCAGCTTTCCGACGGCCAACACGAGCAACGAAACCAGCCTTGATGGGAGCAACTGATCTTCCCGACCCACACTGCAACAAAATAAACAACCAAAAACCAGTTTACAAGAGAAACAAACAATTTGATTCTCCATTATTCAATATTTTCCTATTACCCCCCTCCCTTTCAAATTGGAAAAAAAGAAGAATGCAAGAGGAAAAATGCAAACAATTTTGAAACATTGGAGCACAAATTACAAAGATATGCTTTTACATTCACAAATGTGAAGGTTGAATGCAGATAATAAATGGATATCACGTCTATTTTTAAAAATACCTTCTCACATCTGAGGAAGAAAAGGCGGTTCTCCTTTGAAAGGATAGTATCTGGACTTTTACAGCCATTGCAAATGACATACTCATCTGTCAGCAAAAGAAAGTTACCGAGAGAAGGCTGTTATATTGTAGGATGCAGAAGCGCATGACAAAACACTATTACTATGTAAAAACAGAAAGAATGTCATCTCTGAATCGCTGCAGCCTTCATATATATCAGGGATTGGCAACAGGAACTTACTGACATATCGCCGGAGGATTCCTTCAAAATTCTTGGGAGCAAATCTTCCCTTGATAACCAATCTTTGTTGCCCATCAAGTGATCCACTAGTCCCCATTTCAGCCAGCAAGAAAGTCATAACATGCTCAGGCTGCCTATGCATCCTATAAATAGGAAACAATTACTCCGGCAGAGCAATGAGGTATAACATACAGAAAGACAAACTGACCAAAACTCACAAGGAATCCAATGATAACCTTCCATTAGTGATACTGTAACACGCTACTATTCGATCATGAGACATTATACACCATTGACAAGTTTCAAAGACCAACTTCAATCAACAATTAGATTTTAAACCATGATCAGGTTTGTAAAATCAAATTCAGCACCTAAACTCAATCAATTATAATAAACTAACTATATTCTTCAAACTCACTCCATGATCTTCACCAAATACAATTGTGTGAAACAAATTTCAGATAGAGAAATAGCCAGTTGCTAGAGGTACACACAAGGGCTACTTCAGTGCAGCAATATTTCCATCATGTAAAGTGTTTGATGTCTAAGCCAACTTGAGTATTTATGATGCATGGAGTGGTTTTCCACAGAAATTGATAATTTCAGAGTGAAGTAGATTCCATATATGTTTGATGTTTGAGTTATTATAATGCATTGAGTGGATTTCCACAGAAATTGATATTTTAGGTTGCAATTATTAGCTCGAAAGTCAAACAAATTTTGAGCATATTTCTGTAGTGTTTCATACTGGTGTTCCAGGTTTACAGGTTCCACTTTCTACAGATGAGAAGATATTACACAACTGGTCCAAAAACTAATTAGCATTTTTGAGTTATTACCCATCTCAAGAACACAACAGCAGGGTTTTCAGAGTTAGTGAAATCATTGTGGCAAATAAAGATGCAGGTTTCTACGGAAATTACATATTTTAATTAGTGAAAACAACTAATTGACATTTCTTAGTCATGTAAGGCATGTAAAACAAGACTATTTATATTGTGATTGGTGAATATGATGGTCAGTGGTCACTACTCATCAATATCAAAGTACAAGCAATTCCAAGCTGTGAGGAAATTGGTGCAAAGATTGTCTACAAGTTGTCACTTACTAAAGCAATTAGCATACGATGACTGTCATCAAAACAAATAAAGAATACACATCCATGATGCTGAACATAAAACATTCAAGCAAAAACAATAAGTGGACAACAGAATTGATGCAAAGGTTACAAGGAAAGAGAACCAAGTAAAAGAAAAACTTACGTCTTGCAAAGATCCATGAAATTCACAAACACAGTTTTCTTTGTGCCTTCACGAAGAACTTGTGGCGGCCTCATAACTGTCCTTCGCCTATCTCCAGCAAGCTCAGGATTATTCTCACGGAGAATGTTGAATACTCTGCCCAGAAGCTGCAGAATCGAAAGCGAAAATCAATTGCCATTAACAAAAAGCCTAAGAGAAAACCAGTAGTGTGCACCAGGAAACGACAATCAGATCTATGCCACTAGTTCCGTATAGCAAATCAAGCAAGGCAACCTTTGCACGAAGAAGTACAATGAGTACAATGGACATCCCCTCTTTGGCAATATACTCCTAGTCTTGGCACAGATTCCTTATATTAGAACTGTATGCAAATGATTCTGCCCTTAAACTTAGCTTGTCTTAGGGTTATTGAGTTATCCATCAAAAAGTTTACATAGGCCTAAGATAACCATCAAAGTACCAAACATTTGACAACTTTTTGAAACTTAGGGTGCTTTGGTTACACAACTACACAAGGTTTTTAATCATACTCCTGGACTGGTTCTGTGATGTTGGCGGTTATGCATTATTACTCAGTTCAAGTTCATCTCTAAAGTAGCTACCTACTATGTTGGACAATCTAGCACATTATGAAAGTGTCTCTTAGCAGGTATATGCAGAATATACGAAAAATTAAGAAAATACCTCCTCATATTCGTAATCGCGATCAGTTCCCTCCCAAGGTAACTGTTGTAGGACAATTTCTCCAGCTTCTTCATCATCTCCAGGGTGATCTAGAAGAAGAGAGCAGGTTATATCTCAAATATTACCACAATTAAACTCAACAAAGCTGAAAATCGAAGATCTCACCATCCACATCCTCGCCAATGCTTTCCTTTTCATCACTCAGGAGATCAGTGTGTGCCTGCACAATTTTAAAATGGTTTGTGATGAGTCATGACAATGGATCTCAAGAAAATACTCCCAATGTCTTATATCATTGAGTGAATCTCACTGAAACATTTTGAGGTCATAAGAATAAGATTTTGACTATTTCTGTGGCACTTTAACCCTCGTGAAATCTAATACTAATAAAAATGGCCATGTTTTGGTGCCAGAGGAGTATGAAAAAGTGGGTTTCTTGAGGTACATAAGAAAGAAATTCAACAAGCTTCCTTTAGTCATCTCTCCACTCCCACCCTCTTTTGCTGTTCCCTCTCCATGTAAACATACATGTTCTTGTCGCATCATTCAGTCCTCCACCATTGTCCTCTTCCAGGAGGGGTTGGTGCCAGAAAGTAGATGAGGGTGCAAGGAATTCACTGATAATTCAATCAAAAAAAATTCCATGTGGAATTGAACAAAACTAACCGGCTTCTTTTTCTTCTTTTTACCAGAAAACGTAGCCTCAAGGCCCTCAGAAACTGCAAAACAAATGAGAGAGGTCACATTCAAGGTTCAAATGTTCTTAAGTAGTCTTTATCTTCGGAGGGTGTGTGAATGTGCGAGAGTGCGTCTTTTTGGGGTTTTGGGGAGGGGGCAAGAGATTGATTAGGCGATTATACAGTACCACCTCTCTTGAGATTATGGAAAAAATTAGGTGAAACCAGGTTTTACAACTAAAGTACCAGATAAATTCTCAGTTTTTTCAGCCAAGCTATCAACAGTGTCATCTGCAGGATCTTGAATTACAACCTTCTTCTTTTTCTTCTTTTTTGTAGGATCAAAAGGTGCTATCTGCAAATGTGTAGAAAGAGAGGAAAAGATAATTAAACCAATGTAGCAATTACACACAAAATAGGCTCAGGATGATCTCAACAACATATCAATTTGAAAATCGATGTAAAACCAATTGACTGTTTTTGTGTTGTATATTTGGATGTAACTGAAAGAGGTAAATGACCAACACCATTTCTATCTCCAGTTTGATGACAACTCTGGCTACAACCTAACGGGGAACCAAATGCTCCCTCCCCTGCCCATACACCCCTAGCAAAAGCATAACAGGTTTGAAAATTCAACTCCTTGCTAATGGGGCCACAAGAGGAGCTGCGTAGAAGCACAATTATTTTAGTTTTTTTTTAGATATTTTTGCAATTAGACTAACCAACACAACTTAGGTTACAAGTGAAACATATGGCATTACTTGTTCTCGTGTATGACATGAACTGTTAACATTAAATTGTGTATTTAGTGATATTATTAACAAAAATCCAAGCTATCAGAATGTTCAAAAAGGACGAAAGATCCATGTATAATTGAATTAAGTATCCATCATTTTCACTCAGGCACTTCTAATGAGGCATGCATGCTTAAAAACCAATTCGTTTAAAGTTCATAGGTAGAGAATTGTGATTGTTCTGATGCCAGCGAACTGCTAATATTAAATTGCCTATCTGTACTATTATCAGGGTCAATATCTGTAACTGTTAAATAAATTTAACCATGGTAATTTCTTTGAAGTATCTGCCTTCACATTTGGTGTTTGATATTCACCCTGAACCAAGCATCAAGAAGGATCCGAACCTAATGTCAAAGATTCCTTTTTCACATGATATGTTATTCCTCTCTGATGCTAGATGAGCTCACTTGCACCTTTCATTTCCACCATTGCTCTCCAGCCCTACTACCACCTCTAAAATGAATTATGAATAGAAAATCTTTCTGCTACATGTTACATTCCACTAGCAAAGAGAGAAAAGAAGCCCATCTCAGGAAGTATGCTTCTTTTTCTACTTTTTTTTATATTCTCTTCAATGTCATTGCAGTCAGTTTTGATCTGGATTGATTTGCAAAGAGGAGAATAGAAACTCCTATTATGTTATTCTAACATCCCCTTATGCACATAGATTACTACCAACAAAGAACGTTAATATATCTATGTCTTTACACTTTTACACGTTCAATAAAGAAGCCAAAGCAGACACTGTTTGAAGAGATGACTTCATACAACTGTGAACAACGGACTTATGAAAAACTAAGCACTTTGTCCTGACAACTAAAATATAAAAATTCTCAAAGGTTTTAAGTTATAAAATGCTGACACTGTAAAGGTTAACACTGCAATGTTATCAAAAGCAAAAATCGCAAAAAAGTGCTAATGTCTGTTGGGGTTTTAAGCACAAAGCGCAAATAAAGCGTGGGCTTTAATGGAAAAAAGAGCAAAGGGAGAAACAATACAAATATATATGTTTAGTGTCACCTCTTCAGAAGAGGCTCATTGGCAAGGAAAAGTATGTCTTAGAACCTTAATGACGATACTGAAGCACACATTAAGCGAGGCGAAGCGCTCAACACGTTTTGAGCCTAAGGGCTTAAGCATGCTTTAGGCCCGCCTTTGACAATACTTTAACGCTGTCAATATACTTCAATCATTTGTAAAAGATTGCTTATCATCTTTTTCAGGTTACAAATCTCTGTCTATTATAAACAGTTAGTTATTGTTTGGCTTTTAAAATTGTGTAAACATTCTTTGCAAAAAAATAAACTCAATTCTTAATTAGGGCTTCTTGTTTATTTTTTATTATAATTTTTTTCCCATGATGTCCGGGCCAGCTTTGGCACCTCGACTAATTCCACGGGATAGCTGTCTTCTCCCACCAACATCAGGTATCGGGTAACGCTAACCACCAAGGCTAGAACATATGGGAAGAAATCACCTTAGTGACCTGAGACCTCACGATGCTCAACCCATGTCATTGACCATTGGGCCACACACTTGGGTGCTAAGGCTTCTTATTTAATGTGCCTTTTTATTGGTTAAAACTTTTTAAGAAGTATTCAAACAGCATAGTAACTAAAGCCAGGAATTATTGTTCACATAGTCATTACCAAGAGATGATGCAAATACAGAAACTTCAAACAGCATTACTCTAAAGACAGAGGAAAAGCTGAACTTACATCAGCCACCAACTCGTTTTGATTCTCTTCTTCAGCCATGACTGCACCTAAGATCTAAACCAACAAATTAAGTGAACAAATATATATAATTTGGAGTAATATCAGGCAGCTAAACCCTAAATCCTTATTTCTAGATGCTCAAAAATATATTAAAACTAATTCAAACTATTGCAATCCTCAAAAAATAGAGAAAATAGTAACACTAGCTCCAGAAACTTACCTTGTTTCAAATAAATTCACACAGACAGAAAAAAGAAACATGAATGTAATTTGTATTATTTTGTCACAAATGTCTTTTATGACTAGTTTTTATGAATTTTCAATAAGTTAATTTCAGTCCCTTTTGTTTTAAGTAATTAGCTTATTTAGTCCATGCAGAATGGTCCTATTAAGTTAGTTGAGTTATTTACCTTTTAGTCCATTATTCATATTTTTCTACTGAGTGGAAATATTAAGAATATAGAATACAAAACGACTACAGATCCCCAACAATTATTGCAGCTGCTGAAATAACTTGTCTCTAATGTCCCACAACTACTACAGTTGTTGGAACAACAGTGAAATTTGAATTGTTGGAGACTTGCAATATTTGAATTTGAATTTAATGCCTCGTGCAACATAATTGTTGGAGACCTGCAATATTTGAATTTAAATCAATAAAAAAGTTTACTTATTTCTTGAGAAGTATGCTCTACTACATTTGTGAACCTAACATTCTCAAGATAATCGATGTCTCTCTCATTGATATTTTTTATTTGTCAAAATGGTCATGAAACATATCTCTCTAATATGCTTTTATTGCATGATAATAATATCCAAAAAAATGTGCACAGTGAAAATTTTAACGGACGTTTTCACCAAGATGCCTCTTACAATATTTGTGGTGTGCTTCAGAGTAAAATTTTGATATCACTTTTCCTGTGCTTGAATGCCTAGCAGAAATAATTCACAATTTTGATAGTATTGAAAACTATGTTAGCACATTCTCAAAAAAAATATTGATATGATGAATCACACTTCAAATCTACTACATAAAATGAAACAGAAAAAATATGATTCCCATATTGTGTGGCACATTAGACAACAAAGCTCCCTCGTAAGGGCCCCTTAAGAATGTCCCGTCAACGGCTAAGACTTTTTTCATATGCACATATACCCTAATTCAAGCTCCATAAGATACAAAAAATATTTGAACCTTTAATTGTTATGAAACTTCAATGATGTCTTGCTTCCTTCATTAACAGTCATAAGCATATGACGATAAGTATTTAGTACTGCATACCCGTAAATTGGTATCCCTTTTATTATAGTCTTTATTGTCTCATTGCCCTTCCAACACTTCAGTAGCTAATCTTGTAACCCAAATTTGCTTGAATTATATTTTTTATATCTTTTGTTGATGGACTTTTTCCATTCAAGAAATTATGTTGCATGTATTCTCCAATAACATCTACTGAAGTATGTGGATGATGACTTGTAAAATATTGTGCTTCGCATGAGTTAATGTTGTGTTACTTGATTTTAAATCTATTATAACTTTTAAGCTTCGTTGCTCGCAATCATCAATCACAATTCGGATCTACACATTTAACACAATACACAACTTTAAAACTATTCACTAATTTGAATCTTTAATCTTTCTTCACGGAAGCAAGCTTTAACAATTTAGTAGGCGTTTGGCCAGGAGAATTTTTTACTTTTTTTCGGAAAATTATTTCACTTTTTTCCGGAAATAGTGTTTGGCCATAAAAATTTCAAATACAACTCCGGAGTTGTATTTGAAAAAGTGAAAACACCCACTTTTTTCCAACTCACTTTTTTCACTTTTTTTTTTGAAAAAATTCTAAATTTTTTATTTTCATAAAATAACCCCATTTAAATTATATTTTATGTTTTTTAAAAATGTATATTTAAGATCTAGATAATTATTACAAAAGTTATGGCCATACACAACTCCAACTCCAACTCCAACTCCAACTTTGAAAATTCTAAAAAAATAAAATAATTTTTCATTCTCATGGCCAAACGACACATTAGTTAATTCTTACTTGTCCTTGAAAATTTTACCCTTAATTATAAAAATTTGTGCCATCGTCATCTATGTGACTGCCTTTCGTTGATATAGAATGTTGTGTAGCTCCCTCATTTATCAAAATATACATAATAACATGATGTTCTTCATCATTTGTCATATTTTATTCTATTTAAAATGAATTCATTTTCTCTACCACTTTTTAAATCAAATATATCCTTAGAAATAGGCTTATTTTGATCATAAAAAATCGCAAAATTATGATCATCCCTTATCTTAGAAGGAGCTCTCTTTTGTTTTCAACAAAGACGAGCATATAACTAATGTAAAGAGAATCTTTGTTACAATTTAATTCAAATCTACAAACGATGATCTCAACGAACTCATCGGATATAATATCCTTGCTTATCTATATTGATACTTTCTTTCAACCCTTCAAACGCCAAAAATAACGAGTAGAATTTTCTATCAATTGACCATATAATTAATCAACCGCTATTATTATTGATCTTTCATAAATAAATACAATACCTGAAAATATAATAAAGATACATATTTCAGTGATCCTAATAAGTGAGAGATTCATCAAACAACTTAAAAATTGCTAAAGAACTGGATTACTTGTCTCTACACCTCTTTAGTTGTTCCACAATTATCGATAATCATCAAAAAATTTAGTAATTTCGGAGACTTTTATAATTTTTTAACTATTTATTTCAATAATCAATAAGTTGCTCCACAATTGTACTAGTTGTCTTAATAACTAATCAGTTGATCAACAACTGAACACAGTTGTCGAATAATTTTAATAGTTATTGAGACAACTTTGATAATCGTCCAACTATTTCTTTCAATGACTACTGAAGTTGTTCCACTATTGTATTAGTTGTCCTAATAACTCTTCATTGTTCAATAACTATACACAGTTGTCGGACAATTATAATAGTTGTTGGGACAATTTCTATATTTATCATACATATGTTCAACTATTTCTTCAAACAATTTTAGTAGTTTTTCGGACAACAACAAAAGTTGTTAGCTGAAATAATAAGTTGGGTTGAATCCAGCTGAGGAATGAACATAAATTAATCTTTTTTCACTTATCAATTATGGTTCTTTGAGTTAATTTCAAGCTCAAAATTCAAATACAGTTGAAAAAGACCCAATAATATTTTAATATTCTAATTTTTTCACAACTTTTTCTTTATAAATTTTCTCAACAAAAACACAAATATAATTGCAGATCTGAAGAAAGATTAAGAAGAAGGAGAAAGAAAAAGATGAAAATCAATGGTTATTGAAGACGAGAAAGAAGGTCGCATAGGACAATTGTTGGGATAACTTATATGAAAAAGTTATCTCTACACTTACACTATACTGCACTTTATAACCTAATACCCCTAATCATTATGTTCAAAAATGAATTTAATATTACCCAGTTAAGAAAGTGGTCTAACATGCTTCACACGAGCATGTCATGTTAGTGACACGTCAAAAATATAGTACATTTTTTTTCACTATTTTTCTGTTCTTTTTTATTCATGCATTTTTCTTTTATTTTGTCCTCCATATCCCTCACCAAGCTTCCATTAACACCATATTACCATCCTCACCAAAGTCACAACCTTTGAAATCGGCCACCATCATTAATTTTGTCAGCTATCACCAAAGTCGCCACTATCGACACTAATTTGATCGGTCACTACCAAACTTACGACAAAGACATCACCAAATTCGCCACCTTTGATATCATTAATCACTGCCAAATTCATAGCCAACAATTTATATTAAATTAAATCCTAAATGTAAAATTTAATGTGATAATAATCTAACTCCTCATTCAAATCTTTATAAAAAAAAATGGTTCTTTTTAATAATATAAGTGTATGATTATCATTTTATTAAATGTTTCGTACTCGTTTGTCTAATCAGATATCATTTTTGCTCGTTAAAGAATTATTTCATGTTTCGCAATAAAAACTCGACCTTATCTAATCAAAATTACACCAAACTCTCCAGATCAGCCCTATAATTCATGCTCGAGATTTCGAAAGTCTCAGAATAGTTTTTCGATCTTTAAAACTAAAAACAGATCTTTTCATTGATAAATTTTGCTAAAACAAGATCAAAACACCCAAAATATTTTAAAAATCACCGAAAACTCATCCAAAACCTTTTTTGTTGATTCTGTTGAGTTCGGAATGTCGTTTTCACTTTGTTAGCATTATTATTTTTTGAGTATCGAGTTTTGATTATGCCCTAAATGCCCCATTGAAGTTTTAGAAATTACAGGTTTTACTGTTGCAGGTGCATGCCTCAGGCCTTAATCGCGATTGTGAGCTCCTTCCTCACGACCGTGATGTAGCACCTATTTCCTTATGCTACGTGATTGCGACATTCCTTGTCGTGACTGCGAGAAAGCCTTCTCCCCTTTATTCTTAGCGACCGCGTGGCTAGTCCTCATGATCGCGATGATCTAGCTAGCGTGGTCATTACAGACACGTGGGATCCTTTCGCGATCGCGAAGAAGGATCCCTAGGACGTATATAAACTCCCACTTCATCTTCTTCACTTCAAAATCCATTTCCACCATTGTTTTTAGCTCCAAACTCACTTGAGCTTGTAATTACTTCAATTCTTGGTGCTGGGGTGTAAATTCCTTGGCCTTGATCGTTCCTTCATTTTTGTTGGTAAGTTTTATTCACTTATTTCCATTGAATTCGATCATTCTTTCCTATATTATTTTTATAGTTGGCTGGCTGGTTTGAGCCATTTCCCTTGGTTAAATTCCTTCAATACCCTGAGCATGCACTCACGGGAGTGTGGTGCTCATTGTACGTTCTTTTATATTCGATTTTGGGTCACAGGGCCCATGGGCTCGCTTTTGACCCAAATTTTGACTTGGCTATTATTATAGCAATAGAGGTATCGTTAGTCATGTTTTAATGCCTAGACCCACTACCGAAAAATCATCCATAAATACCTCAATAGTGTCCTCCACCATGTCTGATAAAATGGACATCATGCAATATTGAAATGTTGTTGGTGCATTGCATAAATCGAAAGGCATCCTCTTGAAAGCAAATGTCCCATATGGATAGGTGAAAGTGGTCTTCTCTTGGTCTTCAGGAGCAATCAAGATCTGATTGTATCTCGAATAACCATCAAGAAAACAATACCATCCTCTTCCAGTAAGACGATCTAACATCTGATCCATGAACGACATTAGAAAATGGTCCTTCTCAGTCTAAGCATTCAGCTTCCTGTAATCTATGCATATGCGCCAGCCTGTGACTGGACTCATTGGAATCAACTCATTCTTTGCATTTGGGACTACATTAATCCCACCTTCTTCGGCACACACTAAATCGAGCTCATCCACTTGCTGTTCGCAATAGGGTAAACCACACATGCATCCATCCACTTAATAATCTCCTTCTTTACGACCTCTTGCATAGGCTGATTCAACCTACACTAGTGCTCAATACTCGAAATACAATCTGGCGCAAGCTAAATTTTATGAGTACAGATTCCAGGAAAAATCCCAATGATGTCTGTGATGGTCCAACCAATGGCCCTCTTAAACTTCTTCAAAATAGAAACCAGAGTTTCAACCTGCCCTTCAACTAAGTCTGCAGCAATAATAACTGGCAAGGTCTCATTTTCTCCTAGGAAAACGTACCGAAGATGAGATGGAAGTGATTTGAGCTCCAAGACAAGAGGCTCCTCAATAGATGGTCTGGCAGGCAGTGTATGTCTATTCTTCAGGTCCAAATCAAGCTTCTTCAGAGCTTAGGTATAAGACCCCATACCTACAAGTGCTTCAACCATATCATCATACTCTTCAATGTCATCTCCATCAAAATTCATAACCACAACTGCTAATGCCTCAACACCAAGTCTTTCGTCAATGGGCATAATTAGTTGATCCTCATCAACCACATCAATAACAGAAATCACTCGCATGTCATCATGATGCTTCATGGACTAGCAGGCGTTAAATGTAACTACCTCATCATTCAATCTAAACTTCATCTGCCCAGTCTCTAAATCAACCAACGCACGTTCGCTAGCAAGAAATGGTCATCCCAAGATGATAGGAACTTCAAAGTCCACCTGGCAGTCAAGAATTATAAAGTCCGTAGGGAAGATGAAAGTATCAACTTTCACAAGCACATCATCAAGAATCCCTACAGGACTTTTCACTGTACGATCTACCATAAGAAGCCACATTATAGTTGATTTGGGGGCTCCCAATCCCAACTGATTAAACACCACTAGTGGCATCATATTCATGCTAGCACCCAGATCACACAATGCCTTAGCAAAATAGAACGCGCCAATTGTGCATGGAATAGTGAAAGCTCTAGGATCTTCCTTTTTCTGCACCAACAAACGGGAGGCTATTGCACTACAATGGTGCCGATTATCAGCTGGCTTAAAACTGATCGTTCTCTTCCTAGTCACCAGATCCTTCATGAATTTGGCATATCCAAGCATATGCTCTAATGCTTCAACTAAAGGAATATTGACTGATAGTTGTTTTAGCATGGAGATGAACTTGTGAAATTTACCGTCCTCAACCGTTTTGTTCAATCCCTGTGGGTAGGGTAGAGGAGGCAATGACATGGGTTTCAAGACTGGTGCAACCTCTTTATTCTCCATTTTATACTCAGAAGACTTCCTCTCACTTGGCCCTTCACTGCTATCCTTTTCCTCAGACTTGACCATAATCTCAACATCCTCCTTTTCAGAATCAGTCAGCTCATCAACAACTATAGGCATAGGAGGGTCAACAGTCTATTTTCTGCTTTAGGTAGTCACCGCATAACCTGTCGACCATTCTTTGGATTTTGAATGATGTTAGTACCCTTTTGACGCGGATTCATGCTAGTAGACATCTAGTGTATCTGGGTCTCAAGCTATTTTATGGTGACAAAATGACCCTCCACTTTCTGACTCATACCTGAAATGTTAACTCACATCTCTTTCATGCTTGCATCCGTAGAATCAACCTTTTGAAATACTTTGTTGAGCAGATCCCTCATGGCTGGTTGTTCAAGTCTATCTTCACGATTTCCAGGAGGGACATACATACCACTTCTATCATTTTTGTAGCAATCCTTTTTATGCTAGTCAATGTCCCTGTCTCTAGCTCTGCTCTTGTCTCTGTAGCCAGACCTATTGTAGTGGTCATCTTTATCTCTGTTCTGACCTTGATTCCCTTGGACAGAGGCCCTAAAACCATCTCCTTGATCATTCAGATAACTAACCTCTTCATCGGATGAATAATCATCTGGCCTTGGTGCTTTCCCTTGTGAGCCGATGGCTTTCACTTTCTCTACTACCTCATCTAGGATTTTCTTTGCGATCAACTCAATGTTCGTATTCATCTCAGTAACTTCTTGCTTGAGCTCCTGTAATTCTTGAAAATAATGGACTTACTAACTGAATATGTACCTGCTGGACTCTCAGCCTCTCTAGTATGCCATGCCCTGTTGGTCTTAGTAACCCTATCAAGCATCTCAGAAGCTTCAATATACGAGTTCTTCATAAATGCTCCACCAGTTACAGTATCAGCTACTGCTTTTGTGTCGGCGATCAATGCTTTGTAGAAGATCTCTATCAGATGCCTTGAAGGGATTCCATGTCTGGGAACTTGTTCAACTTCTTATTGAACCTCAACCAAGTATCATATAATGCCTTTGCAGGTAGCTGCTTGAAATTGTAGATCTCTTGCTTCAGCTTCAACATCCCTGATGGAGGAAAGAACCGCTCCAGAAACTGAGTCTTCAACTCGTACCATATGTATATAGAATTATTGGGCAACTCTGAGAGCCACACAGTTGCCTCGTCGGTTAATGAGAATGGAAACAGTCTCAGTCTAATAGCATCTTTCCCACTCCTGGTAGATTATACGCTTTGCAAATTTAAGTAAAAATTTTCACATGTAGATTTGCATCTTCTGTAGGCTTTCCAACGTATAGTCTATTCAGGCTCAGCAACTGGATCATGGTGCTAGTGATGTCAAACTTCGTTCCCTCAGTCAGTGGTGGCAACACTATGGGTCTATTAATGCCCAATTCCTCTACCTCATCATCATCATAATAATCATAGTAGCGAGGGGTATGCCTGGGCTGCTGAATCTGTCGGCCCCTATTCTGTGGTAAATTCCATCTAGTTGCTGCCTCATCTTGGAAAGCTTGTTGTCGTGCTTGCCTTTCTTGTTCAGCTGTCGCATTTTGAGCTGCAAGGTTTGCTACAATTGTAGAATCTTCAGCAGCAAGGGTGTCTTTCCCTACCTTTTTCCTCTACTTGGCTTCAGCCAACAACCGAGCTGTGATATGCTCTTGTGTCTCTTACTCTCCCTCTTTAGCCATATTTCTTAGAGTTCTGGAGATTTCAGGATCGTACAGGATCAAGGGATTGCCTTGACTCCTTGTACTAGGCATGCACTAGTGTGCAACCTGCCTAACAAAACAAAAACAATAGAAAAAGTAAAATTAGGAAATAAGGACTAATAGTGAAATAAACACACTCCCTCTTAATCCTAAACTGTATTTCCCGGCAACGTCGCCAAAATTTGGTACGCCCAAATTACACCTCATTTTAGAAGCGTAAGTGGTCGTTATTCAAATATAGAACCCAACGAAGGTTGGGGTTGATCCAACATCGAATATGGTAGGACTATGGTTGAATAGTGTTTACTTGCACTATTAGCCGTTTATTTTCCTTGAAAGGGGGGAGGGTTAAAAAACAAGATTAACAGTGACTTAGATTTGTAACAAGTAACAATTATTAGTTTCAACAGTTGTTATCAATAAGAGAAGCGACTAGGGTAGTGTTCCCCATGAGATCATAACTTAGTAAGGCATTTGTACTTAGTAAACCAGATTGGTGCTTAGCATGCAAAATCGGTAAGTTAGGTTCACCTAAATCTTTGGTCTGGCAGATAGATGAATTTCACCACACGCCTTGGTTTGGCCGTGGGTGTGTGATTTACTAACCCTTACCCTGGATCCCAGATTAGCTATTCCCGAACAAGGTCAAGCTATTAAATAATAGTTGATAGCCTCAAATCTTCATTGTTAAACAACCCTTTTACCATCCATTACCTCCTTGGTCCAGCAAGTAAGGATAAGGCGAGTTCTAATGTTGGCCACCACTAAAAAGCAATCAAAATGAAGGGAAGAATAATACATGCATAAATTCCGCCCTATAATTACCAAGTACTTCGCCTACTTCGTTAATCCTTCATAGTTCCCACAACCTTAGTTGTGGATTTAGCTACTCATGTTCATAAGTAAACAATTAATGGTTGTTGGAACAATCATCAGTAGAAACTTACAATGAGAAGTAATGAAATTCAAAATCTTGAAGAAAGTCTCAACAACACTTCAATTAATCAAGAACCATCTTTAATCTCAAGAACTTGTGTAATAAAGTCAAACAAACATAACAATGATTACTTGTACAAAAATAATGAGTAAAAACCGAAAATAAAACCTAAGGGGAAGTATTTATAGACAAAAGAAACCAAATCCTAACTAATCTAGGAAAGCTGGACACGGCATTACCGATGGGATTCCCTACGGGCCGTCGTGGTTGCCCGTCGAGTCTCTTCAGGTCTTGGTACCATACTTCCTGCCTTGATTCCATGGGCTAAGGTGATGGGACATTGTGGCTGCGATGCCCATCGTGGCCCTCTCATCGGCTGGTCAACTGAATCTCCCATCTCCTCTAGCACATTTCGACGAGCTTCTGCAATGGCCCGTCGTATCTCTCATGGGCGTCGTGGAAGCTCGTCACTTAGGCCTTGGCAGCTCCAGCTCCACTGGTCTAGTATGACGGGCCATGTGATGCCCTATGGCTGGACCGACGCCTATTGAGGCAGGGCGTGGGGGATGATTTGTGCATATGGGTGCTCTATTTTACTCAGACACCTTCTCCCACGGGCCGTCGTGGGTGCGATACCCGTGGGGCATGACTTTTTGTGGATTTATCTACTCATGTTCATAAGTAAACAATTAATGGTTGTTGGAACAATCATCAGTAGACACTTACAAGGAGAAGTAAATAAATCCGAAATCTTAAAGAAAGTCTCAAGAACACTTCAATTAATCAAGAACCATCTTTAATCTCAAGAACTTGTGTAATAAAGTCAAACAAACGTAACAATGTAGTGCTGGTACGAAAATAATAAGTGACGACCAAAAATAAAACCTACGGGGAAGTATTTATAGACAAAAGAAACCAAATCCTAACTTATCTAGGAAAGCTAGATGTGTCACTACCGACGGGATGCCCCACGGGCCGTCATGGATGCAACGGCCATCGTGGTTGCCCTTCGGGTCTCTTCAGGTTTTGGTTCCAGACTTCCTGCCTTAATTTCACGGGCTGAGGTAACGGGACGTCGTGGCCCTGACGCCCGTCGTGGCCCTCTCATCGGCTAGTCAACTTAATCTCCCATCTCCTCTAGCACACTCTGACGGGCTTCTGCGATGGCCTATCGTATATCTCACAAGCATCGTGGCAGCTCGTTACTTAGGCCTTGACAGCTCTAGCTTCACTAGTCCAGTCTGACGGGCCATGTGACGTCCCGTGGCTAGACCGACGCTCTTCAAGGTAGGGCGTGGGGGATGCCTTGTGCATATGGGTGCTCTGTTCTGCTCAGACGCCTTCTCCCATGGGTCTTCGTGGGTGCGACACCCGTGGGGCATGACTTTTTTCCCAGAAATCTGCAACACTTTGGCATTTTCATCTTTTCAATACTTTTCCCTGTACATGTAACGAACGACATCAAATCCAACAAAATGTGCTTAAGAACTCCCAAAGTTCCTTAGTTTTAAGCGTAGAAAGTGCCATGAAATCCCAAAACATCACAAAGTCAGTACACAAACACCGTGTACTGGTAGGATCATCGGCCAGCTCCAATAAACATAATATGTACAGTAAACCACAACATAGTAAGGTACAAGAAGCATGTAGTAAGTCAACAAATAACCAGATTATAAGTCCCTCCCTCAGCTTATTAACACATGAACCAAATAGCAACCACTAACCACACCCAAAGACAACAACATATACCCTTTTCACATAGCTCGGGCCTACCAAGGATCCTCTTAAAATCACCTAAGTGTTAGACATAAAATTCCGGTCTACACTAAGACCAACCTCACATTAAATAAAATCACCCAGCCTCTCATGGACCATATGTAGAATTCAAATTCAAGAATACAACCCGGTCCACTCATGGAACCATCGAAAGAATACAACAATGCAAGTAAAACAACCCGTACCAGGGTGGTACCCGAGCCAACCATTATGAATTTCTGTACCAGGCGTGGTACCTGAGCCAACCGTTAGTATACTCATACCAGGTGTGGTACCCGAGCCAACCATTAGTAATTCCCGTACCATGCGTGGTACCCAAGCCAACCAAATGTCATACCAAGTCCAATCAAACACAACCAATGAACAACATACTTGTAAAACCAAACAAGCAAACAACACAAGTTCATTTCACAAGACTGATTACCGGACAACTAGACATTCATAATTCATTCCCTAAACATGCAACTCATACACTACTACAAAATAGTACATGAACACATAATGCATATTAGAAATCAATAACCATCACCTACCTCAAATTACTCAAAGCTCTATTAAACCGGAGCTTTCCCCTTCTCAGTATCCCTTGCTTGTTCTTGGTCTAGAAATAATTATACAAGAACTATAGTCAATTTACTAGCCTAAACACCCGGATTATGCAAAATCCCCAATCCCCAGACAAAACTATGATCATCCCACCTATTCCCGGTCTCTCCCACCATAAATTCACCAAAGTTCATCATTTACGGATACATTTAGAGAATTATTGCTAAGTGATCATAACCCATCAACAATAAACAAGACCCAAGAACTCTAACACCCTAGAATCCCCTCTTTCCCCAGATTCTACTATTCCTAGGTCATTCAAAACCCTCCCCCAAGTCCCTAACTATCAATTCTACTTTGTAGGAAAGGTAACATTAAGTTAAGGAAGTAGAATCCTTACCTTTGGAATAAAAAACGATGGAAAACAGAGGAAAATTTCCTAGAATCGCCTTGCCCTTCTCCCAAAACGTCCTTGATGAAAACTAAATATTTTGGGGAAGTTTCTGCATTAAATCCTGACATGCTCTACTATAGCGGTCCATGCTCCGCTATAGATGTACCGCCGTAGCGGAACCATCCACTATTGCGGTGCTGACCGACCTTAACTTCCGCTATAGCGATAATTTCTCCGCTATAGCGGAGGTTGCTACAGCGGTATGTCAACCTCTAGGGCAGTTGACACGGGACAAAAAGTCGTAAAGTCCCCCAAAAATGCCTATTTTACAACACACTTAATTTCTGACGTTCCGTAAAAACCCCTTCATGTAAACCTTCATACCGAGAGTTGTACTTGCCTGAATTCAATTACGAAAAGTCCACCAGACTCCCTTATGTCTTAGCTAAACAAAAAACTAGCTCGACTCAAGATACGTTACCCAATTTTCACCCGAATTGCCCTAGACCATACCTCGCTCCAAAATCGACCGAGACTAGTTTAGCCTAGAATTTTCAACTCCCAAACTTGGAAATTTTCTAACTTGAAACTTGGCACGAAAAGTCTGCCTGTAACAATGAACCCAGTCATTACAGAGAAGCTCCAAATCATGAAAATACTATCATAACAATAATCTATGCATTAAAATGAAACCAACGATACCCATAATGCTATAGTAATAGCCGGGTTGAAATTTGGGTCAAAAGAGGGCTCGCGGGGCTCACAACCCAAAATTAAAAATGAGAAGAAGCACGATGATCACAACAATCCAGAGAGCGTGTGCTCCAAAAATGAGCAGATTTAGCTAAGAGAAGGGGCTCAAAACAGCCCTCTCAAGTAAGGGTTTAAAGATGGAAAATTCAAGAAATAAATCCATAAATTGATCAAAAGTTACTTACAACAACGAGAGGAATAAGCAAAGGAAGTGAAAACTCCGAACCCACGAACATGCGAAGCTCAAGAGGGCAATTTCTACAATAAATTCCAAGCTTTAGGAATCACCAACAATGGGGATTCGCAACAACGGAGAAGAAGCAATTTTGGGAGAAGAAGGAACTTACCAAGGACAAGGAAGAGCTAACATCTCACAACTAAATGGATTCCCCAAGGCTATGAATTGATGGGAGCAATTTGGTAGAGAGAATTATCAAATTGGAGTTGGGAAAATATAAAAACAATGCTGGAAAGACGAAGGGGAAAGAAATTTATAGCTGCTGGCCGCAAGGCAGTACCATTGGCGCTAAAATAACGCCATCACACAGGAGGGGGGCCCAGGCACCTCGGTGCCATCGCGCAAGAAGGGCGCCATCGTGCAGGCACGCGGGTGGGCGCTAGAGCGTTATTATGCTGGCACGGCACCATTGGTGTTGATGGCATGCGCAGGATAGCGCAATGAATTACTTGTGCACCATTGGCGCTGAAGGCCCAGCCTGCAATAAAAACCAGCAAAAACCCAAACTTCTACGGGGGATTTCGTGCACAATCAAAATCTGATATTCAAAAACCAATAATGATATTCGAGTGGAAACGACATTCTGGACTCAACGGAATCAATGAAATTTCCATACAAGGTTGTTTTAGAGGAATGTTGACCCAAGTCAACATTAGCTAAAACCAACCGAACATCAAAAATGAGCCCGGCTCACCCGAGACTCAAACCAATGGTCCCTCTAGCCTAAACTCCACATTTCTGAGCTAATAACACTGATGGAATTTCTATCCGAGGCCGTCTTCTCCAAATGTTGATCAAAGTCAACCCTACAAGCCTAACTGGCCTGAAAACATAGAACGAGAGAGAATTCCAAGCTAAATAGCTCCCGGGTCCTGACAAAAGGTCTACGTAGATCAAAGTCCATGCTCCAGAACTAACTGAACTGTCAGAATTCGATTTCAAGCACGATTACCAAGAATGTTGACCGAAGTCAATGATTTCCAAAGTTTAAGCTCTAAAATAAGGAAACGGCCATAAAGACCTAATAAACGGCCCGAGCATCGAACTACTGGTCCCTGCAAGTCATAAATGACTTGGGGCCGCTACAAGCAAGCTCTAACAGTACAAGAAGGGAAAAAACACAAGAATGACTAGAAGTGTCATTACATCATCCACTACTAAAAAGACTTTCATCCTTGAAAATCAGGAAAGAAGGAAAGACTAGAGACTTGAGAATAGCGGATACAAAGCCCGTATCACTCTCTCGAAAACCCAAGTAGCCTCCACGACTGGACGACACTCAACAGAACAGAACCAACGGAAGCAACCAAGCCTTAACTTCATACTAGCCAAGCTAGATTCCAAACTTAAACTCCAAAATTCCAAGGGTTTGCCAACCCAAACTGAAATTTTAGAATCACAACTGAAAAGTACCATCACAACACCGAAACCCGAGAAGAAAGGCGATCAACACACAGAACTCAGATCCTCGAAACCACAACCAAGTTTACCAGAAAAGCCATGAACCCAAAACTCTAACTCATGAACCCGCTGATCTACAAAACCCTTTTATTCCGACCCAAATCCTATTGCACCATAATCATGAATCTTCATATAAGTCAACCACTCGAGCCACCCTCGATACATCATGAATCCACCAAAGATCTATAGTTCCCTCTAAACTCAACCACAAATGAAGTCACCTTTATACATAAACTCTATTAAAGTAGAGCCGTAGTATACTATCCTTTGTCATCCAAGATAACAACCCGTAGCATAGCATCAAAAACTGGAGTTACCTGCCCCGACTGACCAACCACCAATGAACAAACATTTTTTCTAACATCAAACTCAATAACTGAACCTAACTGAGCAACCCATCTGAACCCAACTGAAGCTTGCACACCAGGGTTAGGAAAGCATGGATGAACACCCTGTGTCAATGGAAAAATCTCCCAACTGTCGAACAAAGCCAACCCCGCTGAACCGTGCCAAGTCTGAATCAACAAAAAACAAATGAACCAGGGAAACCTGCCCAAAGGACCCAAACCAAAACCAAGACCCTGCAAGAAGTGTGGTAAGCCTACCACGAAGTCGGTAACCAATGATCAAGCTCCAAGCTCTAGAAGTACCGCTACTGCTTTGATTACTCAAACACCATTCAGATTTAGGATCACCTTACTAGTCTCAACTCAGAATGAGGTCCACCATGCCATGAATATCAAGTCAAACATTCTGTAGGCAAAGGAAAGGTGTCTAATGCCCAAGGTCACAATCTAGCTATCAAATTTTTTCATAAACCTTCAATCTTGCCCATTGGGCTCAAAACCATTCGGGCTACTGTACCCGCACAAGAACCACCAACTCTAAAAGTACCTAACATACCACAACCCCTGGCTCACACCGATTGAGTCTAACCAACGCTAAAGTCCCCCATAAAAGGCAACCTTTGAAGAAGCAACTAATCAAGCTTCCAAACCATCGAAATACAAAGGCGACCACCAACCTCAAGGTATCATTAGAACCTATAATCGCCTTGCTAGTCTCAACCCGCACTATATGATCACACATAATACACTACCGCCGATTCTCAAACTTACGCCATTGAGTCTATCCAACTAAGGTAGGAGGAGCCTCGTACTATCATGAACATCGCTAAAATCTGGAATGTCTAGTCTAACTCAAAGGTTAGCCAAGGACTGGGTGTCCAAGGCCAACAACCATTTCGAACCCTAAATAAAGAAGCTAGGTTTCCCACACCCACTACCTCCCGACACAAGGATACGACAACCAAAAAGAAACTTCCTTGAACCACCCAAAGTAGTCTGCTAAGCCACAATTTTGAAATCCCTCACCAATTTTACCAATCAATGCTCTTGTTAAACCCACGAGTAGACTAATACACCATCAAAGAACACTAGTAGGACTAGAGCCAACTAGTCCCTAAATCCACAATTTGTCCATCCGTAGATGCTACCAAAACTTGGATCATTCAACGAACATAACACAGAAGTCACAACTGATGCAACGGGTCCCCAAAAGTAGTATTGGAAATGACCACTACCTCAATCTCATACTAGAAGGAGTTTTGACCTCGAACCAATTAGTCTAACTGCAACTGACAAAGCAGAATGTGGATTTCCTTCACATAATGGAAGATTACCCTCTCGTAATTATTTATAAAAGCATTTTGCTTATTCATTAGGAGCTTCTTCTAAATATTGTTCGGGTTCCATCCCATCTTAGACCTCGAAAATATCATTAACCATTTCATGCACCCTATCGTGTTCAACCCTATCATCTTGAGACCTATCATGTTCAACCTTATTATATTCATTCATAGGCAGCAAATTATAAAATATACCATTCAATCCATCTTTCTCATCATGATCAACCCACACAAAATATCTAGGCTTAAATCCAATACGATAGAGATGAACCATAACTATATCTGGATTAAAAAACTTCATGCACTAGCATCGACTACAAGGACACCTAACCACACCATGACTTTGATAGTTGTCTAGTGACATTGCATGCTCGATAAAATCTCTAACTTCGTCAAAAAATTCAGATTTAATAGCACCATTAGTTTCATAATACATATCATACATCCATAAATGATGATCCATCTATAAAAATATAATGATTCAATAATAAATTAGACTCATTGATGTTCATAACATAAACTAAAGTTGAAAAGTAATTCAAGATTATAACCCAATAATGTAAGCTAATTTAAAATTTTCAAATTCACTATTAAATTCAATAACCTAAATTCAAAACTAACACTAATTAACCTAAAGCTGAAAACTAATTCAAGATTATAACCCAACAATATAGACTAATTCAAAATTTTCAAATTCACTATCAAATTCAACAATCTAAAGTTGAAAACTAATTCAAGATTATAACTCAACAATATAAACTAATTTAAATTTTTTAAATTCACTATCGAATTCAAGAACCTAATTCAAGAACCTAAAGTTGAAAACTAATTCAAGATTATAACCCAACAATATAAACTACATAATTCAATTTTTTTAAATTCACTATCAAATCAAGAACCTAATTTAACAATCTAAAGTTGAAAACTAATTCAAGATTATAACCCAATAATATAAACTAATTCAAAATTTTCAAATTCACTATCAAATTCAAGAACCTAATTCAATAACCTAAAGTTGAAAACTAATTCAAGATTATAACCCAACAATATAAACTAATTCAAAATTTCCAAATTAACTATCAAATTCAAGAACCTAATTCAACAACCTAAAGTTGAAAACTAATTCAAGATTATAACCCAACAATATAAACTAATTCAAAATTTTCAAATTCACTATCAAATTCAAGAACCTAATTCAACAACCTAAAGTTAAAAACTAATTCAAAATTATAACCCAACAATATAAACTAATTCAAAATTTCAAATTCACTATCAAATTCAAGAACCTAATTCAACAACCTAAAGTTGAAAACTAATTCAAGATTATAACCTAAACTAAGATTCACAAGACTAACCTAAACTAAGGTTCACAAAGACTAACCTAAACTGGCAAGCTATTCAAGGTTCACAAACTCACATTAATGTAATAAACTAACACTAACCTAAATTTAAAACTAGCACTAACCTAAAGTGAAAAGTAATAGCAAGCATTAACAATTCAAAGTTTCCAAATTCAAGTTATAATCAAATCCAAGTACCTAATTCCAAATTCAAGTTATAATGAAATTCAAGAACTTAATTCCAAATTCAAGTATCTAATTCAATATTCAGCCCAAAACTAACAATAATCAATCCAAATCTAACAATAATCAACCCAAAACTAACAATATTCAACCAAACATATACTAATTAAGGTTCATACTAAATCACCTAAACTAAATTTCACATATCAATTTTTCACTAACATTCAAGAAATTCTAACCCTAACATTCAAAAAATTTAACACTAACATTCAATAAATTAACCCTAACATTCAAGAATTTCAAGAAAACTAGCAATATAATTCAACCCAAAACTAACAATATTCAACCTAAAACTAACAATATTCAACCAAGACTATGATTAACTTAAGATTAAAAATCAAAAACTAACCCTAATGTTGACTATTCAATAAGGTGGTGGCAGTAATAGACTGTTGGAGGAGGAGGAGGAGGAAGGCACGGCGGTGATAGACTTCAACAACGGCGGCGGTGGCAATAAGCTGCGGAGGAGGAGAAATCACTGAAGAGATGTGAGAAAGAGAGAAAAGAAAAAATAGAACGAAAGACCTGATTTGGGTTTGTTAAATTAAAAAAAGTGACGGACAGCGTCGTTTTTGTCCATCGCTTTTTTCATTTAAAGTTTGATTGGATATTGACCAAAAAGCGACTGAAAAAAACTGCGTTGTCCATTGTAATTTTTTTAAAAAAATTATATTAATTTTTTAAGATATTATTTTTATTTATATATTAATAAATTAAAATTTTGCAAAAGTGGCGGTTAAAATTATTTTTAATAATTATGACGTTGATTAAAAAATAAATATAAATTATATGTAAATAATATTAACGCAAATCCGCAAAAAAAAGTGACGGCAAAAGCGACTCTGTCCGTCGCTTTTACAAAAAATAAATATAAATTAAAAAAATGAAAAAAACGACGAATAACGTCGCTTTTGCCATCACTTTTTTGGAGCAACATTGTCCATCGCTTTTTTGTCCATCTCTTTTTGAGCTATTTTTAGTAGTGGTCATTATTAGAAGGCTGAGATAAATATATCAAATTAATATTTTTGGGATAGGATCGTGTAAGTTAAAATTACGAAATCGATTTTGATGGCGTTTAAATAAATCACGAGCATGGAATGTGGCCTAGGATAAGATGCCAGCATCCTTTATCGAGACGAGCTTGAGCTCATTACGATGGTTCATCGCAGTGAAAGATCTCGTTGCAATGGTCCGTCGTGATGAAGCGTCCCTCGTCACGATGAGAACACGTGATAGAATCTTGGATTAAGCATGTCCAACTTTTAAACCCTCTTTCAAAAGAAGGTTTTCTTCTAAAAATGCCACAACTCTATCCCAACCCTAGAAAAGCAAAAAAAGAGAAGGAAAGCTCTCAGAAAAAGGGTTGGATTCTCCTTCCTATCACAGTGATCATTCCTCCGGAATCCTTGGGACGAGGGCGGCATACAAGTTGCACGCATCTTGGCAGTAGATCAACATTCGAGGAAGGTAATGATTAAATAATAGCAAAATTTAATTAGTAAGTATAATTCTTATATAGAAATTGATGGAGACATCATGCTCAGGCCTTCGAGCATGAAATATGGATGGTAATAGTTGAACGTAGTTAATAAGCTTGGATTGTGAATTATTATATGTAGGCATGGGGAGTTGTGTGGTGCCTAAGATGTAATGTTTGAGACCTAAATCTTGTGTCGATAACTAGGTGATGCTTGAACCGTAGAAAATCTAGTAGGTAAGGAGAGTAGCTTTGGATAAATTGATTTTCCAATAAAATTTCAATTTTACTCTTGTAGGCTCGGGGTTGACTTTTGAATATCTTTTTTAGACTCAGATTGAAATTTTAGGAATATGAATATTGTTGGACTCGTGTTTACATATAGAACTTGTTATTGATAGATTGAGTGCGTTTAGAAGCCATTCGAAAAGGAAAGGATCGTGTGTGATCAAGTAGAGACTTGTGGATCGACTTCGAGATAGGTTATGGCTTAACTTTTTTTCAAATTTTACTTGGATGGAGACTTATCGTGTAAAGCATGCTATGGGCTGAGTGAAATTGTAGATTTGAGTATTAAATGAGATGGATTATCGTTGTGATGTTCAAATTGGGGCTTATAATGTGTTAGGTAACAAAGGACTTAGATTTTTGACTTGATATTGAGGTAAGCCAAGTGTTTTTGGGGCGTGATAATTATCTACGGACGTTCAAAGGAGGGGGAGGGGGGTGAATGTCCATTTAAAGTATGTTATCTTATGTACCTAGTTAATATTAGACTTAACTATTATAACATTTTGGGTGATATCTCATCCTATAAATTGAGATATTTTTCACCCATTAGAAGATATACAACAATACGCTTGAATAAGATGATCTCTACATTCTCCTCTCTACATCTCTAGTTTATATTTTTTTTGTTCTATATTGTTCATATTTTACAACACATTTATCTTTTTGCTCCTTTTTGAAACTTTTTTTTTCCTAATTTATGTTAATTTTATTTTCAAAACAAATCTAAAATCGTCTAAATAATTACTCAATTAAATGAAAAACATCAATTTTCTAAATTGTACATTTTTAAATAACTCATGCCTTCTCATGTTCTATAATTAATGAATGAAAGGGTGGTCCTGTATTTAAATAGTGCTAAGAAGTATGTCAATGTAAATATATCACAGAGGAAAAAATTGATGGCTAAAAGAAGAAAAATCTTGCCTGTGATTCTATCTATTTCACATTTCACCTTGAAGATTAGCTCAAGAAGTTCAGACTTATTAAGAACAGAACTAAAGATTTTTGTTCTAGCCTTTTGGAATATGAAGACTAACCGACAAGAAGAATTATGAAATTAAAGATTTTATCTTTTATGGAAGAAAAAGAAGCAGGTGAAAATAGAAGGCATAAACACTTTTATGTGCATATGTAATTTTTTTATTGGTATTTTTTTTTGCATTTGTAATTGTATGACTCCAACAATTGAATACATTATTTTTTCCTTATGATGTCTTATGGGCATTTCACATTTGCAATTATGTATGTCATATCTTCTGATACACGATAATAAAATTAAAATTTCAAGTTTATGAATTTTATTTTTTTTATTTTTTAGGTTATTTAGTTCTAAATCAATAATTTATATATATTTAATAAATTTATTAAAATAAACATATGATTTGGATCAAATTTATCGGGTTTAGTCAAACTTATAATCGAAAGCCTAACTCCATCTTCAAATACACATGAAGGAATTTTACTGTGCATGAAGAAGTTATACATTTCTTAGTATCTGTCAGCTCATTTTATTGAATTTTATTTATTTATTATATTAAAATAGTGCATAGTATTAAATTAGGAGCATAAGATTATCTTAGGGTGTTTCACGATTAGAGATGCGCCTCTTACTTATAATGCTTTAAGATCCGAGCATTTTCGCAAAGATTTAATAAGCTTTGCAAATGATATTTCTTAAAAAAAAGAAAATAGAGTAACTCATTCTATAGGGTTTGAAAAGGTGATATAACACACTTTATATTTAGGGTTACTATTTATCTGATTTTAAAGATTTTTGGGGTTTTCTTTCACATTTTAATATAATACTCTATTATTATATAATTTAAAAATTAATTTTTAATTAAAATTTCATAATAAATGAGGAAAGAAAAAAGACAATGTTTCACAAAATAAAATAAAATTGCAAGCTTCATAGTAAATAAGCAAGGAGAAAGACATTGTTAATTTTGATCATAGGATAATACATAAGAAAAAGGGAAGACACCATTACAAATAAGATTTAATAAAAATTGTTTCAAAATTTAAATTAAGGAAAGAGAAATAATATTGTTCCAGAATTTTATTTAATTTTATAACTAAAAGAATCATAATAAAGACCCTTTAATTGTCCAGTATAAAACAAGAGCAATCCCATTGCATGTGTTTCCTGTTAATTGTTTACATACTTAATCAAACATAGATAGTATAATTACTCAATATAACTACATTTTGAAAAAATTACATAACTCAATAAGAGTTTCCTTTTTCCTGACAAATTCTCTATACACTCTTCACTCACCTTATTATTTATATTCCAAAATTAAACTTAATTTTCTCTTATTATATTCCATGTATCTTAGTCAAACATAAATAATTCAAATATCAGAGAGATAGCCGGAGATGGAGAGGTGGCGACGAAGAAATGGCAGTGTTATTCTAGTGATACCCGGATCAGAGATAGCCATAGATGGAGAGTCCCGGTAATGGCTGAAGCAAAAATCAAGTTGCCGGAGGTAATAGTCCTCGATCGACCAATGATTTTGCGATTCTACGACAAACAATTATCACAATTTTTTTGAATCTTCAAACCATGAAAATCTTCACTGCCATTGGAGCAATTCATTCTACACATGCTCAATCCACAGAACCCATGGTTTGCTCTCCTAGAAGAATTCAATAAGCATTCATGATGAGATTTTGAAACAATAGTGGATTCGTCGGGGGTGGCGGTGATTCTAGCGTGGTGGTCGAAGGAGAGGAGATGGCAGAGTGAGGCGACAAGATTGAGAAAAAATGATACTGGATTTATGTATCAGGAAAAATCTATTTTTGATACCACAAAACCATCAAACTCCAAAAATTCTCGAAGTGAACTCGATCACCGGAGCAGTAACCATCGGACACTTGTTAATTTTATCAGTTTTTCTAATACCAGATACATGTATCTTTGATATCAGATTTATGTATCAGAAAAATCTTTTCTTCTTGTATTGAAACATATTGATACAATCAATTGTATCTATGTATTAAAAAAAAATTGTATGTGTATTCGGAAAAATTAATACAATTATTATAAAATTGTATCTGCATATCAAAAAAATTGAGAAAGTATATTTATTATAAAAAATATTGTATCTTAAAAATGTGTTATATTATGTAAATATTAAAACTATTGCTAAGCTACATAATATAGACTTAAACTATTGCCTTTTATGAAATTTTCTCTTCCTGTTAATTAGTGTTAAATCAACACAAATAATGAATATAGTATTTTTTTTATAGTTACATTTATGCATCCGGTGAATTAATTTCTCAAAATTAAAGACTACCTCTGATGAAGTGTTTGAAAAACAAAAATGATACACTATCTAATTTTAGAAATCTATCACTAAAAGGTGTGGTGCAATGAATGAAGTTACTCTTTTCTTAATCAAAGGTTTCGATTTTGAGCTTTAGGTGTGAAAAAAATCCTTAGTAGAGAGCACTACGACTAAATGGGTCTTACTCGACGCAAATTCGAATTAATCGTGTTTCAATGCGGCTATCGAATACTAGATGGGAAACCAGAAAAAGAAATCTTATACTAGTAAAACATACATGCACATTACACCTAGGGGTGTCAACGGTACGGTTCGGACGGTTATTTTATAAAATTTATACCATACCAATTTTTTGGTTATTTTTTTTATATAACCAAAATTAAACTTTTCAAAACCGTCCCATCACCTCGATTTTTCTTCGGTATCGGTACGGTTCGATTAATTTTCGATATTTTTTTTTAAAAAAATATAAAAGTTAGAACATTCTATCATGTATACTTGTGTATGACTTTGGCAAAAACTTTTTAGCATTTTTATTGTATAAAAGATATGAATCAAGAAAACATGAAAAGAAAACAAGAATAGAAATTTATCCCATTATTTTACGGGAGTATAAAACAATTAAGCATAGATAAAAAAATATATAATATAGATTACACAAGCGGAAAGAAATCAATGAAGATGAAACTCAAGAATTGAGTCATACTCAAATTAATTATCGAATAAGAGAAATTTAAATCATAAAAGAGAAAAAATATTTATTATCATGTAGCTTGTTATTCAATATCATTGGAATACCTTGTAGCTTACTAGTTATTACTCGAAAGTTAAAATTTTAGCACTAATTTAGTTTCGATTAGAGTAGTATAATAAGTTTCAAAATTAGGACTTTGAGTGTTAATTATGTTGCCATTTTCCATCACCCTGGGTCCTAAGCAAAAAATTTAATATTTTATTATTTCTATACTTAATATATATAATATATTTACACATGTATTATTCGGTACGGTTCGGTATTTATTCGATTAATTTTTATAAAATAAAAAGCCTACCCAATTATTCGATACGGTTATAAACTTATGTAAAAGCCGTCGGTTTTATTAAAGAAACTTGAAAATCAGTTCGGTACGGTTCGATTTGATCGGTTACGTCGGTTTTTCTAAAACCATTGACACCCCTAATTACACCTGACGAAAAATCAAAAAAAGAAATCTAATAATATTAAAATATACACGCACATTGTATCTAAAAGTGAAAATCTTTTCTTAAAAATTTATTTCTACATATTTTCATTCTTTGAAGAAGATATAACAATAAAAAATAAAATTCATCTAGCCTCTAATTTTAATAGTGAAATATTACAATTGCAATTCCATAAATATTTATAATTAAAAATGTTTTTATGAAAACATAGAAAAATTTACCTATTTGTTTTGACAAAATTATATATTTTCCCTAGTTATATTATATTCCCCGTGTTCTTAAATAAGTAATCATTTTAGGTTGAGCATACCTTTTAAGAAATTGCTAACTCTTAGAAAATAATAAGTATTTTTACTATCTTACTCTTAATTAAATTTTACTGTTTAATGTGATCTTTTCTAATTATTTAAACAAGGACAAATTTGGAAGAATTTTGATAAATTTATTCTTAAAAGTCTAAATGATCATTTATTTAGGAACAAAATAGAAAGATAAGATGATCACTTATTTAAAAACGAATGAAGTATATTATGAGGGCGTTTGGCCATGAATTTTTTTTACTTTTTTATGGAGTTGAATTCCGGAAGTGGTGTTTGGCCATGAAAATTTGGAAAATTCCGGAATTCAACTTGAAGTTGAATTCCGGAATTTGAAAAACAAGAAAAAAGTGTTTTCACTTTTCACTTCTCTCACAAAAAGTAAAAAATAACTCCAATTTATATTCATGGCCAACTCCAACTCTAACTCTAATTCCAACTCCAACTTGATATTTGATTTTCATGGTCATACGACCACATAATAAATAAATAAAAAACGAAATTAGTGTAATTATTATGAACAGAAGATTGACAGTTTAATTGATAAAATTAATATCAATATCAATAAATAGGAAATTAGGATTTGGTCCGGTCGGAGTCCTTTTTCTCCCTTTTCCATAAAAACCGTTTGGGCAACACCGCGAAGCGATTCCCTACTTTCTCTTTCTATACACCAACCCAGCAAAAACAATAATAATAATAATAATAATAATAATAATTAATTTCTCTCTACAAATTCCCTTCAATTTGCTATTGACCATTCTTCAACCTCTTTCTCTATTGAATTTTTTTCCTCTCAATGGGTTAGTCATCTTCTCCCTGTATGATCTCTGTTTTTAAGTTGAACTTTTTTTTCTTAATTTTTGATTTTTTTTTTTGGGTGTCAATGGTGGCTGCTTTATTTGTATGTATCGGCATTGCTGTTAAAGCTTTGAATTTAGTGTTTTAATGGGTTTGAGAATCGTTAGCTGCTTAGGGTTTTTCGTCGTTGGCGTTTGGACTTTTTTCTTTTGGGTGCAAGTGCAAAAGGGACGTGTTTTGTTTCTGCTTTCACACAATGTAGTTAGAGATCATTTTTCTGTTTTTCCTTATGCAATTTAATTTTGCAATTTGGTGTTTTTTTGTTTTTCTTTTTATCTTAATTTTTGGGGGATTCTGCACTGTTGAATTGGTTAATTTAGGTTGACTATAATTGCTTGTAGAAAGAGTTGGGTGGGTTGTCCACTGTTGAATTGCTAAATCTTATGTAAGTGGTGGGGTTAAGCAATGGTTTAGAAGCGGGTTGAAAGAGTTGGGCTTTTTGTTGTTTTCTCTAAGTTTATTGGTAGAGAAGAGAATTTTGGATTATGCACTGTTCAATTGCTTAACATGTAGATGCCACTTGCAAGTTGGAAAGATTGGTAATTTGATTATTCTTCTCTATGCAATTTACTATCTTTGATCGGGTGAGCATTTCATATCATTTCGTTGACGTTATGGCTCCCTTATCTGTATCCCCTTTTTCAAACTGTTTGGAGTGCTTTTTTTAAAAATTATTTTTGAGCTGAGGGTCTATTGGAAACAACCACTCTATCTCGACAAGGTGGGGGTAAGGTCTGGATACACTCCACCCTCCCCAGACCCCACTTCTGGGATTACACTGGTTTTATTGTTGTTGTAGATCGGTTGAGCATTAGAGCCTTTTCGTGTGTCTGGTTTCTCAGAAGCTCGTAAATGTCTATTTGATTGCCTAACTGCTATTTGCCCTCACAGATTTCGGCGGGTCTTTACATGCCACCTTTAACTTTTCTTTTTTTTGTGTGTGGTATAAGGACAAATGATTGTTGAGTTCTCTACTTCCTCTGAGTGTTGCTAGGTAAAACTGTTGATATGTCTAAGTTCATCTGTCATGGATTCCAATTGCACCACTTTCGAAAATTTATCTTTCTCATTGCAATCTCCTGATCTCTGTAAGATAAAAAAAATATGTGTCTCAGGGAATGGTTGGATGTGATGTTTCAGGAACAGATGCCGCCGTTGTTGCTTTTGACTTGATCAGCATAACCAAGGTGTGTACAAAAAAAGAATGATAAAGTCAAAAAGACTATAAAAGTTGATGCTTTGGAAAGTAAATTTCCCGACATTACGTGTTTTACCCGTGGGAGGAGGACTGAATACAGCACTAAGTTGAGCCATAATCAAGCTACAATATCCCCAAGAAGTGGCAGGAATAAAACAGTTAAAAAGCATCTTTAGATTTCAATTCCTTGCAAATTACAAGAAAGAGAAGAAGCTATTGCAGTAAGCAAGCTCGTTCTTCTATTTGGCATTTGCTGAGAAATATGGTGCAAGCTGTTGAACATAACGGCGTGCTCGAGATAGCTCAAAGTGAGCACAAACAATCAAAAACAACAAAGAAGGGTAAGGGAAATAGCAGGCAGGGCAAGAATCACACTGGTCAAAACTCGCAGAAATCAAAAGGAAAAAGCTCCATTCCTACAGGCCCTATCTCCTTGAAAGTTAAATTTGGTTCACGTTGCCTGATGGATGTTGTTCCTCTTATTGATGATCACATGGACAAACAGTGTAGTACTGGAAAAGAATTCAAAGAATTGCCAAAGGTTGCCAGAAATTTTGATGATCGGTTGGAGGCAGGGTTGCCCAGTCTGCAGTTCCCCAGTTGCAATGGAAATTTGGATAATGTGTATGTTTCTGTATCCAAAATATGCCAATCTGGAAAGAAAATCAGTCGAGATCCAGTGGACAAGCTTTTGGACCTTCACCATGAGTCACCTTCTCAGGAGGGAACATCAACTGATAACAGGTGCTCAGATTCTGGAACTTCGCCTGACTCAGAAGTTATCAACCTGGTTCCGGAGACTCAAATTAATGAGAAAGACCCAGAAGAGTTGAATGATTTAATCCCGTCTAGGCCATCTGTGGCTTCTGGGGATGTTCCGAGTTTGCGTGTGTATGACAGGAGCAAGAAAGGAAGAAAAAAAGATAGGATCCCAATGTTTGCCAGTTCTGGTTCAAAAGATCTGCTTAGTCCAGATAGTATGAGCAATTCCCAAATATTTGGTCAACTCACCCAAGGAGAAAAAGTACGAGGGGGCTCTTGTTATGCTGATACTTCTGTTTCAACAATAGGTAGAATTGGCTCAGGCAACATACCTAGCACTGAGATTATTTCAGAGGAACTGTTACCTTGTTCAGGAGTGCCAGACTTCAATATTTCCTGTGCTACTTCAAAGCTTGGAAGTAGCATAGAGGGTAATGTTTGTTCTAGCCTTGGCACCGAGTCACCAGAAACTGAGTTTTATGAAAAACTAGTATCTTGTCATGATGGACAAAATATTACCAAAAGTGAAAGATCGAATTTATCTGGCAAAGGCAGGTCACAGGTCCCGAATCCAAAGTCATCCAAAAGTAGAGGAAGTGCTTCTAAAAAGAAGGGAAACAAAAAAAAGCAAGATAATAAGCTGGAAGTAAGGCATGAGAATGACCAAGTCAAGAGTTTATCTGAGGTGAAACACCACCCAGGAACAGGTATGAATAGTTGAATAGGCTTCTGCTCCCCCCTTGTCCCCAAAGAAAAACCATGGAAATATGCAATTTTATGAGTTCAATTTGGACTGACCCTCAAGCAAAGTAGTATTGAATGACCATATTAAATTAATGTCTTAGAAAACGAAGCACCATACGGGTTTGGAGTAGTTGGATCCAGAAATATAACCTTAAGTGGAGGCATTTCAGACTTGGACATTATGCAGAGTGAGGTGATTCAGCCTTACTTACAGCCAAGAAATGCCTGGGTGCAGTGTGATGATTGCCAGAAATGGAGGCGTATAGCTTCTGTACTTGCTGATCAAATTGAAGAAACAAACTGCAAATGGTATGTGGTTGCTCATCCTCTACATCATGAATGTGCTGATGTTCTGCTCTTCCAATTAGTTGTCTTCCATGCTTCTTTGAAGTTTAGTTCTGTAAGAAGATTTTGGTTTTCCCCTTTGTAAACCAATGAAGCAATTTTTTGTTGCTCAATTGCACTAGCTCACACTTGCATCCTTGAATATGGTGTTGCTTAAGTTAGAAAGCTAATAAACGGATCTTTTGACCCTTCACTTATCAATAGAAAAAAAATTGCTACGGGTGATTCTGTATGTGAGTGAAAAACTAACAACTTGCTTTTTTTTTTCTTTTTCTTTTTTCGATCACTAACTACTTGCTTCCTCTCCTAGCTAATCCAATTGGAAAAAAAATGCCCCTTTTCTATGAGGTATATGTGTCTAACCCACTTATCTATTAAGACAGACTCCTCCTGAACTTTGTAAAAGAAAGAGTTGCACTCAAAGGTATATGTGCATACTGACAAACATATTATACTTGTCTTTCTAGATTTTTAATTCTTATAGGCTAGAATATTAGCATATTGCTTGCAGAAAAAAGTATATAAATTTTAATGCACATAGATTGCTTTGTGCGAACTGAAGTTGATCTATTGAAACGAACACATAGTAGATAACTTTCAGGTCTACAAGTTACTGCATTTTTCTGGAATCTTATGGTCTTTTACGACTAACCTGTTCTTACTGTAAGTTTCTTATAGTATTTGAAGCTTGAAATATTTGAGGTTTACTAATGGATCTGCAAACTATTGTGGTTGTGCAAATGTAATGTTGCTTGTTTGTTTCCAAGAGTTATTTGCTTATTTATCTCATGTAACATTAAAGGACTTGTAAGGATAATTTGGATAGAGACTTGGCTGATTGCTCGATTGCACAAGAAAAATCAAATTCAGAAATTAATGCTGAGCTGGAAATATCAGATGCCTCCGGCGAGGAAGATGCCCTCGGTAGACGCTTGAATTCAAATCTATCAGGACAGAAGAAGGCACCTGGTATTTAATGAGTGTAGTAATGCAATAACAGTGGTGTTGACTTTGAGTAAATTTTCACTAAAGATATTTGTGCTAATTTGCTTATCTTCCTTACATGTCTGCATTACAGTTTCCCATCAATCATCTTGGACTCTGATCAAGAAGAACTTTTTCCTGCACCGTAGCCGCAAAAGTCAAACTATTGATGAGGTGAATGCTTTATCCAGTCTGCATTATTACCTCATACATCTGGGTCTATATCTTGAATAAAAAATATTTGGAAAATAAAGCCCCATGTTGCAGTATTCTTAGACTTGACTGGTCTCTACGGGCCTGTTTGGATTGGCTTATTCTAAGTGCTTTTAAGTCAAAATAGCTTTTAAGCATTTTTGAAGTGTTTGGGTAAAATAATAAGCACTTATTTTTAAGCTAAAAAGGCAAAAATAAGGCAAAAGTTATAAGTTAAAATTCCTAACTTATGACTTTTGACTTATAAGCCAAAAGCTATAAGCCCATCCAAACACTCACTAAATCTTAAAATTTCATCAGGAATGGGTAAATATAAAGCTGGATTTACCCTAATATTCATCAAACGATTAACCTATTGCTTTTCTCTGTGGGAAGCTTGCCTTAAAAAGAAAAGTTATTTTCAGCAGAGATGCTTCATGCTTAGCCAGTTGCATCATTGTCACTGCTGTTTTCCATGTCACAAATAACAAACATTTCCCTTTTCTCCAGGTGTGGCAAGGTGGTTAGATGTGGCAATAAAAATAATAGTTGGGAAGTTATGTTTTTGAAAACATATAGTCATGTGTATTAGTTATTGTTAACTTGCTTGACTCATAATTTCTGTTTGCTCTGAAATTTTCTGGCCTTTGGAGTTGTCTTTCCTTCAGATTAGCTGTCAAATGTTTCTTTCTACATTACATAACTCTAACAATCTTTTCTTTAACATTGTCAAAGTCTTCTTGAAAAATATTTGGTCAAATGTCACTCTAAACTACCTAAGCTCTTCTTTATCAGTCGATTATGTGCTCCTTCACACATTTTCTATCTGCCTTTCCTCGATGTTGTCTTATTTTGTGTTTTAAGCATACTTTTGGCTTATAAAGATATTTTAGGTACATAATTTGAAAGAATATTGTCCGTGCATGGTATATGGTTCCCTTAAATAATTACCAGGTGTTTTATCGATGAATCTTTGTTATTGTGAGGTCAATTGCTCATATACTCTATGATGTGTCATGGTTAGTGGGTGCCACAATGTTTACTAGATCGTAAAGCCGACAGTTTTAACCCTGGCTGTAAACATTACTTGTATGAACTAGTCCACTTTAAGAATATTGCATGTTGACAAGGGAGGCTGGTGCTTCTCGGTGTCTCTTCAATTATGTCATCAAAAGGCAATCTTCTCTATTATCAGTAATTCAGTATCATTAAGTTTAAGGCTAAAATGTAGCATGAAAAATAGATAGAGCAGTAATTAGCTTCTAAAAGAAAGCAACTTGATTCACACTCAGAATGTAAGAGTTGTGTAGTAGGCTCCTAAAAGAAAAGGATAGCGATCCCTGAGTTAATTTCTAATTAGCAACACACTTCTCTGGCTTGGACTTTCCAACAAAAAGGTGTACCAGCAGTTGTGGTTTCTTTGCATTTTAAAAATTATCTAGTAGCACGTAAGCAGGATTGCCGAGCATTGTTTTAGCAAGTTCAAGTTTGTAGAGAAGTTTTTAGGGTTTGAAAAGATTCTTTAGTGATTTCAGCAGCACCATCTCATTTGCTTACTAGGACAGCTGGAAAGTAAGATTTTTCAGTTGTCAATATAGTGTCTAAATACTTGATTGACATTTTATAGGCCTTTCCTAACATGAATCAAAAGTATATGGTGCACACAATGGTCATAGTTGGTCCTGCTTCTGAGGTTAATACATTTGTACACCTTATAAGGAATCTGTAGCTTCTAACATCCGTACCTCTGTTTTCTTGCATACAGACAAATCTATGTTTATGTTCATCTACTTGTTGAATCAACTTATGATGTCAGAATCAGATGTTCATAGTAATAAAATCTGATTTGCTTCCTTCTCAACCTTCTATTTGTTTCCCTGTTATCCTTCTCTATTAGACCATGGTCTGCCATTGCAAGCCTTCGGACCGCCGAATGGGATGTGGAGATGGATGCCTGAATCGGATGCTCAACGTTGAGTGTGTTCGAGGGACTTGTCCATGTGGAGAACGCTGTTCGAATCAGCAGGTGCTTAAACTTGAAAGACATTCAGTATATTGTATATTGCTTCTATTATGCAGATTGTGTAACCCTCCATTTGTCTGCTTGCAGTTCCAGAAACGTAACTATGCTAAATTGAAATGCTTCAAATGTGGAAAGAAGGGTTATGGCCTGCAGCTGCTTGAGGATGTCTCCGAAGGGCAGTTTCTTATTGAATATGTTGGGGAGGTGAGTTCACTATTCACAATATTTAACACTCTTTGCTAGGTAAGGATGGAAAAGGAGATATAAGACTCATCTGTTTTATCTGTTTTTTCCCACACTAGTCTTAACGAGGTTATCCTATCATCAATTCTGATAGGATAAACAAATCAAAGATGATCAAGTAAGGAATTTAGAGAAGACCCAACTTCAATGCCAAATTAGAACAGTCGATATAAATCAAATACCCTAATTTTCTTCATCAAAGAGAACATAGATGACTAGCTTCTTTACCCTCTTACCTTCACCCGGCCACGAAAATGTGGAAAGCCTTTCATGTCTTATACCACATCCAAGTGTCAATGTGGTTGAATTGACTTCTTACTCTCACTTGTCCATGATTTGGAGACCATTTACTCATACTCCCTCACAGACATTGCAATGGAACTCTATGCCCATTTTATACCGCACCATGGTATTGTTGTAGCATGCACTCCTATGACTGGGCATCCTGACACATTCATTATTATGGGTATTTCATCATAACTTGCCTTATTTTAAGTTGGCAATCGACCGACCACACCTTTATCCGGTCTTGGTGCTACAGATGCAAAGCTAATAGGTTGTGAATTTCACATAGGAAGAATTGATTTGTAACATAGCAGAATCGATTTTTTAAATTTCTATAAGTTGCTTGTGCATCTGTATAATTAAGCATAATTTCCCATTGGATTTTTGATATATAACATGCTGTAAGTGTAACTTTTCTAGGTGTTGGACTTGCATGCGTATGAGGCAAGACAAAAGGAGTATGCCCTAAAGGGTCATAAGCATTTTTATTTCATGACACTTAATGGCAGTGAGGTATTAATGTTTGCCTTGTTTCTTTTTTTCTTTTTTGGTCAGATGAAGTTATGAATTACTCCTGTAGTTTCTTTTCCTTTGAGTTTGGTTATTATCTGTTGTTTCTTGTACTTCATTATCAGATTATTTTGTTGTAACTACTATTAAGAATGATTTGTCATGTTTTCCATGGCTTCTTCACTTTATTTCTTTTTCCATACTGCTTTGGATTGTTTTTTCCTTGAGCTGAGGGTCTATCGGAAACAACCTTTCTACCTCCAAGGTAGGGGTAAGGTCTGCATACACTCTACCCTCCCCAAACTCCACTTTGTGGGATTACACTGGGTATGTTGTTGTTATGAAGTTATGAATTATCTTACTTGGATACATATCCTGTTATTCAGTCATTTATATTTGTGAAATATTCTCTGTATGAACTAATTTAATCTTTCTATCACTTTCCAGTGGCTAGTATAGATTTGTAAAGACCCATAATTGTTGCATTTTAATCTATCCGTTCTCTCTCACCTTTGTAATGTCCTTTTCATGCCTCATATTTCAGGTTATAGATGCATGTGCTAAAGGGAATTTGGGACGTTTCATTAACCATAGCTGTGATCCTAATTGCCGTACAGAAAAGGTGATTGCACTTATGCGCTTTACACTTCGTCCAAAAATTTGCTTTCATGTTCTATTCAGCTTCACTGTGGCAATTTCTTCAGGAAAAGGTTTTGTGCGAAAACCAGAAATTCCTTTCCCTCCATTGGCCTTTTTGCTGCCTCATTTTTATGTATATACCTTGCCTTGGTTGGACATGTTAATATCGAAGATTAATATTGTTTGGTGAAGCTGAATGGTGCTTTCCTTTCACTTTGCGTGGGGAAAAAAATTGATGCGTAATCTATCTATATTATTATAGAAGCACAAATATACTTTTGGTGACTAAAATAGCCCTAAAATACATAAAATTATAGGTTATTTTGTTAAAAAGTAATAGATATAGAGTTCTATTAAGTACTACCTCTCAATTTTGCTGCGTAATGTTCGGCTACTAATGATCTACTTAGATTAGAAAAGCACATTAAACAAAACTCATGTGTACATGAATTTATATAATCTCAAGTTTCTTTCGTTTGCCTTTTATAATACCAAATTTATTTTTTTGCAAATCCCTCATGGGAAATTAAAAACCAATAGGAGAAAAGAAAAATAGACCAACAATAGATTTGTTCATTACATAGTATAATTTATCTACTTTTTAAGTATCATAATTTCGTTAATAGATCTATCACAATTTATAGTCTATGGTTGATTCTTTAACAAAATTCAAACCAAATTAAAATAATTGTGAAAATCAAGACTCGGAATGGAAAAATATCAGCAGTAGGATTTCTGGACCTACACTTAATTTGTAACTGTGAACTAATTAAAGACTGTGAACAGGGCTGTTGCATTCTATGCTCGATAGGAAAATGATTAAAGTTCTAGAAAATTCTAGTTAAGATGACATAACACCATTAACTATTTATAATATACTAGGAGTATTAATTTAAGGGAGAGAAAATCCCGAAAGAGTTTGGGGGCATCACTAAACTAATATAATTAACATAGGATGCATTGGTTTGGTGGACTATGCCTGAAAGAGCAGGTCAGGCTCTCGAAAACTGGAACAATGAGGGTAGTTGCAGTACAGACAAGCAGATGGAGAATTGCCCAGCAGTGATTTGGTGGACCATATGAAAGGAGAGAAATTCGAGATGTTTGAGAGTATAAACAGTCCTTAACATAGGATTAAAATGAACTGCATTATCACTTTTTGCTATTGGTGCAGTTCTGAGTATATAGATGATCCTGTAGCCATTATAGACGTTCTAGGTTCCTTGTAATGAAGTAGGACCTAAAGATGTTTTTTTCGGGTTTTCTGTTTCAAGAGCCTACTCAGTTGTATGTAGCTCTATGCTGTAAATTTTTGGGATCCCAGCCTTTAGTGCTGAAGATTTGTATACAAACTTGTTACCTTTGTCAAAAAAAACATAGGATGCATAGTAATGTTTTGGAGTGGAGTCTAGGAGCCCATTGAAATTGGAAAATTTTGAGTACTCCATTCGAACGCTAATTCGAATTGAAGGGTGATATAAAATCAGTCTATTTCTGGCATCATATCCACAGTTAGCCCATTCATCCTAGTTAGCAGTTCCAGCTCCGTATCAAGGTCACGATCGATATCGTCACTAGCATCAAGATTGTCACTATCATCAATATCGTCACTATCATCAATATCGATCTCATCAAGAAGAAAACCATTAGGCTTGTTATCCAGGAACTTGTTCAGAAATACCGTAATGAAAGAAACATAGGAGTTTGTCGCTAGTTACACACTTGTTTATAAAAAAACACCAAGCCTTATATGATGAATAAATCAACTTGAGAAGTCCAGCATATTAAGTGAGCCGTCTGTGACATAAATTTCTAAAAATGAAAATCGTCTGCTAATAAAAATGTGGAAATCGTAGGGCAGAATTGTTAACTCTAGGATCAAGCATGCAACCTTGTAGCTGGGACTTTCATGTTATTACAATGTTGTTTCAATTGAATTAGTAATAAAATAGATGTCATTACTTAAATGTACATAGGAGAAAAATTAAATTTAGTTTTCAAAGGAGAATAAATATATGAGAAGAACCAGTCTAAATTAGGCACGCATGAACTACCATAAAGAATCATAAACACGAGACAATTACTATCGATTTGGTTCATCTTTTCCTAAATCATTGAAGAACATTTAGTTTCAATAAAAGAATGATATATTAATCAAATCGTAACATTGTTGACATGTTCTTATATATTTGTTGATACATGCAAAAATTAAAAGCTTCTTCTAATTCATGTAGTAAAAAGCCACACCAAGAAGCAAAAGTTATAGTTCAATCTGCTAAGTCTTCTCATATGCCCCACTGAAGTCTCCCTTACCCGTTTTCCTTATACAAAGAATGAAAACGTAGTACTGATAACAAACATACTATGAATTAACTAAAAAAGTGAATGTCCTTAACATCTTCATAAGACATAAGGTTGCATGAAATTAACATTGTTCACTATTAGTCGTGTCTATAATATGTATACTACACTATTTTCCTTCTTTCTCTTCTTAGTTGGGGTGTTACATGTTTCACACGTACATAGAAACTAGTATTATATTAAAAGCACAAAGGCCCTTAGCGAATGTCGTTCGGCTTTTTATTCTTTGAAAATTGATTTCACACTAGATAAAATAGTTGTTTAATTATCCCCTAATATTTAGAAATAGCAAAGCTCAAATAGTGAAATACAGAAAAATATACAGAAAACTGTAACAATACCTTTGAGAGTTCTTTCAGAATTGCAGAAGTCCTGATAGGAATTTTGCTTCTCCTTAAAGCTAGCAGAAGAAGTCAAACATCACGTGGGATATAATAAGAGCAAATATTTGCTTTCCATGAGGCGCCCATATGTTCTTCTCTCTCAAGGGTACTAAAATAGTCTTCCTGTAACATCTCCATATTGTAAGCGGGTCCAAAGAGAACATTGGGCATTTCACTAGGTCATATTTATCCTCTTTCCTTTGTTTTGACTAATATGTTCTGCTTATTAGCACGCCACACCAAGACTATCATCATAGCTTCTACTTTAAAGCTTGTGGGAATTAGCAACATGTTATTCAAAGAAAATTATTCTTTTATTAAAATGTTCTGAAGTTTTCAAAGTTAATTCATTGAAAGTAATATTTTAGAAAGTTTAAATGCAGAAATGACTGCGGTGTAAATACCAAAAAATTGGACATAATATTACCATCTAATTTATTCTGAGAATGTACTATTCTAGTATGAAGTATCTGATATACCTCTGATGAATTATGCTTCCAAGTCAGTGCAGTATAGGTGATATTAAAGATCAGTGATCTAATTTGTCAGGAGTATTGTTTTTTATCTCAATCTCTTCCTGAAGTATTGGTCATTTCTTGTTGGCTATGGATGGCTAATTAATGAAACTATGAATGTCATTAGCCACTAACTATAAAGCAATTATAGGACTTAAGTTGCTTTTTTAACATTTCTATCTCTTAGACATGTACTAAGATGGCTGTTTTACCTTATTGGTTGGTCTGTCTACTCTCTGTGATTGATTATATCGCTGGTTTGTTAATTGAATGAGAGATCAATCCCTCCCGCTCTTGATATATTTTTGAGTACTGTTGTGACTCAACTTTCTTTCACTTGCTAACACAGTGGATGGTCAATGGAGAGGTTTGCATTGGACTCTTTGCTCTAAGGGATATCAAGAAGGTAAAGTGTCTCCATCTGATTGTAATTTGGCTTTAACTGTTCTACAATTTGCGGGATATTTGTTGTTTTTTCCTAGTTAGTGAAGTAGAAAAATGGATTCTTCTCACGTATTAATGGACATTCCAGTTATATGTAACACATTAGGAGTAGTTCTGAGATCTTTAACACGTAAGCCGAGGACAGTTGCATTATGGTCCTCGTGATAGTTATTGGTTTGTTACAATCACATTCCATTATCACTTTTAGCAAGTCCGTTGGTGATTTTTGATATGCTTCTAACTTTAGTAGCTTGCCAATGAATATATGCCATACTGCTTGTGAAGAAAATTTACTCTTACAGAAAACGACACTGTTATAGTTTAAGATTTTCCATGTGAAGGGCAGTTCATGGTGGAATTGTTGGTAGAATCTGGCTCTAATTTTAGATGGGTTTCTGTCCTGTGGGCCTTGAATACAGAGATGTGTTTGGGTTGCATTCCCTCTTTGTTCTTGTGAAAAAGGAATTTTATGCTGAAATATGTCAAGATTATGTTAACTGATGATGAGTTTCAGATTAAAAAGAATTATACATCTGAGAGTTTCAATTTTCTGAAAACTTTTTTTTTTTGTTTTTTGATAAGATAATGGATTTCATAGAAGGCATCAAGAAGATGCATAAATTACAGAGCATAGAAAAGTATAAGACATTGTTAGCTCTATTACAAAAGGCTAATCTAAAGTGAAGGAACTAACAAAGTCCAAAAAAGCTTCAGGGGAACTGACAGGGGAAAAATTGCTCCAGCTACAAAAGGTTGTTAAAACTCTAGACTTAAGAATGTAGCTTGAGGAAGAGGTGCCTTCAAAGCATCTATTATTTCTTTCTGTCCAGACACACCAGAAATGCAAGCAGGTATCATCTTCCATACTTTCCTGATGGGTTTTCCGACCTTCCATGAGCCCCAGCTAACCAATGCATCTTTAATGCTACCTGGCATAACCCATTCTAGACCAAAAACTGAGATGAACATGTTCCATATGCATCTGACTGCTGTACAATGAAGAAGAAGATGGTGACACATGAAACATCTGTTGACAATGTGGATTTTCCTCCTGATAAGGTTGTCTTGGGTGAGGGAGGCTTCATGAAGGACTAGCCAGCTAAAACAAATCACCTTGGCGGGTAGCTTGGTTTTCCAAATTAACTTCCATGGCCAATTAACTAGCATTTCATTTTGAGCACATAGTGAATAGTATGCTGCCTTTACAGAATATCTACCAACTGTTTTATCCCCCCAAATAAGTCTGTCAGGTGATTGATCATTAATTTTGGACAGCTCCTAGCCTCTCCAGTAAGTTGAGAAGGTCTTGTATTTCCCAGTCTTGGAAGTTCCTCCTGAATTGAGGAAGTGGACCCCAATTCCAGATTGGAAGAGGGGCTTGTCAAAACTCTATATAGGGACTCCTGAAGAGGGTGTAGTAGCTAGTCTTAGTTGTGCTCAATACATGATTATCGAGAATTATAAGAGTAACACTCCTCCGGAAACAGCCTGTGTGTTGCGGTCCCCTGTTATGGGACGTTGTAAATGAAATCTGATGTTTTCTTTCTACGACCTATGGTGTTGGTTCATTAAGAGAGAACCTACAATCTCTTGAGTTTGAAGTACTCAAAAACTTAAATAATTTTCTGCTTACCTTTCATGGAATAAACATGTTTAAATACAATACTAATAAGATAACTACCCCTAGAAACTAGGACATGACTTTCTAACATTACTGGAATGAGAAACTGCAAACTACTACAAAGAAGTAACTACTACTGGACTAAGCAATTGCATTTAACTACTACAAAGAAATCACTACTACAATTAACTACTGCAGTAACTACTACTGGAGACTAAGGAGTGATAACATTACTCCCCTCCTTCAAATCGGTGGAAAGTATCAGTATTTCCCTCTTTTTCAGCAAATTCCTCCTCATTGTCTATAGAGTCAATCCAGAATAATTTCTTGCATTGATGACCTCAGGTGAATAGTTCATCATAGTTGAAACAAAGTCCCTTAAGTCGCCTTTCCTCCATTTCAGATCTGGTCAGTTTCTTCACAAATCTGGCATGTTGTTGAGGTGAGAAATATGTTGTCTTTGATCTGCAAGCATCTAACAATTGCGAAGAAATGGTTTGTTCCTTGCGTTCAGAAGGCCGGGATAAACTCATCGCCGTAGCCAAATTTGGAGGATTATGCAACTCAACCTCAATTATTTTCGGCAAGACCGCTAATATAAAGTTCAATTTTTTGCGACTGTGTGAGTGTACCAGCCCGCGTAACTAACTGCTCAAACTTTTCTTGATAATCTGCTATAGACTCGATTTGGGATAACTTGGCCAATTCTCCCAACTTCTGACTTCTGATTGGTGGTCCAAAATGAAGGTTACAATGACATTTGAATTCATCCCAAGACGGTTGAGGCATATCTGTCTCTAGTTGAAGAAACCAAAGTTGTGCATTCCCCTCCAAATGAAAAGAAGCAAGTCCAACATTTTCTTCTTCTAGAGTTTGTTGGTGTCGAAAGAATTCACATCTGTTCAACCATCCCAAAGGGTCCTCTTGGCAATTAAATCGTGGGAAATCCAACTTCATATGTTGAGGAATGATGGAACTTCCTCCTACTTCAGATCCTGACCCTCTTGCCGCTCCAGGTTTACCCTTCCAACCTCGATTCTGACTGGTGTGTTCAGTTGATTCAGAATCGAGCTTCGAATTGCAAAATCCTTTGTGAGTGCATCCAAGCGAGCATTTATTGCTTCCCGGCGGGCTAAATTGGTGGCACGTTCTTCTTGGAACGAGTTTACCAATTGTGCCGGTTGATGTTGAATTTGGTCTTCCATAACTCTTGGCTCTGACACCAAGTTGTTATGGTCCCCTGTTATGGATCTAGATGAAATCTGATGTTTTCTTTCTACAACCTATGGTGTTGGTTCATTAAGAGAGAACCTGCAATCTCTCGAGTTTGAAAGACTCAAAAACTTAAATAATTTGCTGCTTACCTTCCATGGAAATAAACATAGAGTTTAAATACAATACTAATAAGATAACTACCCCTAGAAACTAGGACATGACTGCCTAACATTACCGGAATGAGAAACTGCAAACTACTACAAAGAAGTAACTACTACTGGACTAAGAAACTGCAATTAACTACTACAAAGAAATAAGTACTGCAATTAACTACTGCAGTAACTACTACTGGAGACTAACACTTCGTTTGGATGGTTGTTTCCTATGGTATGGTATGGTATGGTTACTAACAGTACCATGTTTGTTTTGATTGTTACTTTAAATATATGGTATGGTATGGTTTGATTCCATGGTTAGGAAACCATGGAAAGCCCCATTTTATGTAACCACCGATTTGGTGGTATCCCATAGTTTTCTAATTTTACTTTCCAATTATGCCCTTACTTAATACTACATAATCCTATTTTACCCTTTACCCTATAGGATGTTTGGTGTCAATTATAGAAAATCATGTCGTTTTGTAATTTTTTTTTTACTTTTTGATATACTTCTTGTATGCGAGCATGTTTTTGCTCTTTTTCTAATGAAATATATTATTATTAAAAAAATAAATTCGAGTACATTTGTTTTAACCTATTTTTTTTAATTAATTTTGTTAGAATTAACATGAATTTAACAACTTAATATATTTACAAGGCATAATTTATGATAAATTAACATAAAGAATATTTTATTAATTTTTTATTAGCAATTATTAATAAATTTAACATTTATAATAATTTAGGGCATTTTAGTAAACTTACCAGTTACGATACTGTACGATACAATCAAACCAAACACTAAAAATATTATTAAACCACAACGAACGATACAGTCTATCCAAACATTATATTTACAATACAGTACCATACCATACAGTACTGTACCATACATTATGAAACCATGGGTAACCATCATCCAAACAGAGTGTAAGGAGTGATTACATAGTGGTAAGGTCTACCTACACTTTACTCTCCCCTCCCCTCCCCAGACTCCCACTTTGTGGGATTTCACTAGGTATGTTGTTGTACTCCATTCTAAGCTGTGGATTAACTGATAAAACTTTGGAACCCAAGACTTGAAAGATTCATAATTTATTTCGAGGTTTATACTGTTGTTTCTTGTGGACTGCAATACTCGCCCTTCAATCTGTTACACAATTTATAGGATTCATATATTCCTATGTAATAAGTTCAAGTCTGAATAGGTTCAATGACAAGAAAATTTAACTATCGCCTATTGCTAGGTAACTACTTATTGGTGTTTCAAAGTTCAATAAAAATGCTTCAATTTTTATCTTAATTGTAGCAAGTGGCTGTGGCATCTATGTATCAAAGAAATTATAGCAAGTGCATCTACTTCTCAAAAGAATTGTAGCGAGTGGCATCTGAGCTAGCAATGTTCATTTGAACAGGGATCATAGCACGATGAAAATAGCGATGCTTGAGCTTTTCGTACATAATCTAGTTAAGTTAATTTTGACAGATAATTTCCGGAAAAAAAGGTTGTAGTCTAAGTCTGACTTGTCGAGTTAGTTTCATCAAGCTGCTTAATTGATGACACTGAGGTTTATGATAGATCATCTGCCTATGGATTTTAATTGTACTCCTGTTGTCACTTGTTATCTAGGAAAAAGGTCTTCAAATAAATAACAATGTAGTTATAATAGTACACTTGTATTAGCTGCTGAATTCTTGAAGTTTAAGTACTTATGACTCGGGAATATACTCAAAAGTTTTTTCCTTTTCCTCTCCCCTCTCCCCTCATAGAAAAGGATTTACGCAATATATATGCATATCACTTTGTTTATCATCTAATTTTTTAACCAATATCATTGTGGTGCAGCAAATTAAGTGCTTCGATATGGGCCATCACCTGCTACCCTTAAGTTTGTTAAATGCATGAAACCAAATGAAACCTCTTATGCTCTTTCTGCTTTATGAAGATTCTGTCCTATTCTGCTGTCTTTTTCTTTTCCCCCTTTACTTTAGCAGAAGCCTTTTTTGCTTCTCTGCTTTTCATGTTTTTGGTGAGAGACGAGTGAGAGTGATGGGGAGTAAATATGCTTCTCTAACTTGTTCCTGGAATCTATTTGCTTCACAAGTTGCTAGTTGTTTCCTGACTAGGCTTTTGATTGCATAACCTTTATGGATCACATCTTGAGTTATCACAAGTTAACAATCTAAGTAAATGTCTTTTCATTTGTTTCTGTTATGTTCCCAACTAATATGTGTTTATGGTTTGCTTGTTCAGGGTGAGGAGGTTACATTTGATTACAATTATGTGCGTGTCTTCGGGGCTGCAGCGAAAAAATGTGTGTGTGGCTCTCCCCACTGTCGGGGCTATATAGGTGGAGATCTACTGAATGCAGAAGTGATAGTTCAGGCTGATTCAGATGATGACTATCCTGAACCCGTTGTTTTCTGCGAGGATGGTGATATGGGTGATGAACTGAACAAAGCTCTGTCTGCAAGAAGTTCATTTAATGTCACAGAAATTAGAACTCAAGGGGAAACACATAAAGACAAATATAAACTGGAAGAACCTTTTACTGGAAACCTGGAGAATACCACCCAAACACACACAGGGAATATAATGGAACAAGAAAATTCCAACATGGATAACTCTGTTGCTGCTTTTAGCTTAAAGATCAAGGAGGAAAGCCACAAGTTCCATAATGAATCTCCTTCATCATCTCTGAAGAAGAAGGAATCATCTGAGGCAGTGGAGGGGCTAGAAAGCCTGTTGCATTCTTCTGTACGACCTGTGGGAAAGTCCTTGCAGTCGGATGATATAACCACTATATCTGAAGTCAAAAGAGAGTGCTTAGATGCTGACAAAGTTTCTTCTGCACTGCCATCTCCAAATGCTATGCTTAGCAAGTCTTTGAGGAAGAAATCAGGCAGCGGGGGAGCCAGTGATGAATCGATGAAATCTTCTCGTCGATCATCTTCAGTTAAAAAGGGAAAATCAAAGGATAGTGCTGTGAATTTAACATCTGTACCTGATGTGAACAACAAATTGCAAATTCCACAATCTAAATTCAAGAAACCAACACATGATTCCTCAAATGGTCGTTTTGAAGCAGGTATATCATTATTATCAAGTTTTTGGAATCTATAGATTTGGAAGTATCATTAAAATAAACTCTTGCACCTGAATCTGCAGTTGAAGAGAAGCTTAATGAGTTGCTGGATCATGATGGTGGAATAAGCAAACGCAGGGTAAGTAGTTCCAAGCTACATGATGTAGTCTATATTACCTTCTTTTCTTCTTCTCGGTGATCGGGAGTAATGGGTGCTTTGTTTTTTCGTCAGGTTGTGTTTCTAGTTCTTAGGTCACCGATTTTTGAAAAAGTAATCATTCTGTTTTTTTTTTTTTTTTTTGGTGGAATGAACATTTCCTCAGCTTTCTGTCCATCTTTCTACTGCCATTTGGTGTGGCTTCTTTGTTGTGTATCGATGAAACACCATAGACAAAAATTGTGAAAGGGAGGCCTGGCGGGTGCTCATAGAGGGGTGAAAGTTGGTTTATGATTTGGCTCTTGATATAGGTTTTAGTGATGTCTCCATTTCTAGGTCTTCATTTGTCCCCTTTACAGTTTCTCTTATGTGTGGTTAATGTGCGCCTGACTAATGTTAGATCACACATTTGAATACGTTAATGTATTTTCACTGCAGGATGCATCTAGGTGCTACTTGAAGCTCCTCCTTTTAACTGCTGCTTCAGGGGATAGCTGCAATGGTGCTATTCAGAGGTAATAAATGGCTTTCCTATTGGAAACTCTTCAGGTTCTAGAAGTTGCATGCTTAGTTGGTGATACTTTTTGTTCGTTAATCTATTTTTCTCTGTTTCTTTTCTTCTTTAATATATATTTGTATGCAGTAACCGGGATCTTTCTATGATCCTTGATGCGCTTTTGAAGACCAAGTCGCGCACTGTTTTGGTGGATATTATTAACAAGAATGGTAGTAATGTGGTGCTTATTGCATGCTTCAATTCTTGTTTTTATTTTTTTCCCAAATAAATTACTGATTGTTGGAGTGTGATTATTTCTTGCTTGTTAGGTTTGCAGATGTTACACAACATAATGAAACGATATCGAAGGGAATTCAATAAGATCCCAATTCTCAGAAAGTTGCTTAAGGTAATTACTTTAGAATTCTGCAGTCCAAGTAATTTTACTGACTTGATGAACTAGCTGTTTTAGCAGTACCAGGATTTGAGAGGCTATGGAGAGAACTTTTTATTTGTCAGTTAATCTTAATGGAATTGGTTTGAACAAGAAGTTGAAGTGTCTTAAAAATGTACATTGACGTCAGTCTTATGTGCTCATAAGTTCATATATGCTGGCTGAAGCATCGAATTGCCAACTAACAATTGAGGATATGCAATTGAGCATTGTTTCTGTAGCTTCTTTAGGTCAAATGGTAGGACAAATTGTTTCTAGCATTTTATATGGACTATTTTGGGGCACAGTCTTCTCTTGGAAATGCTCAGTAGACTCGACGTAGCTATTAACATCTTATCAAGCTTTTGGCCAGAATATGTCAACGTTTTCCTTTCTACAGGTTTTGGAGTATCTGGCTGTGAGAGAGATTCTTTCGCATGAGCACATTAATGGAGGTCCCTCTAGACCAGGAGTAGAGAGGTTAGTATATACTCTTGCATTTCACATACATGGAATTTTTCACCTTTTGTCGTGATCTTTTGATTGGATGTCTTGCTTGTAGACTATTTTAGTCTTTTCAACTTACTGCACTGTTAAGGATCTAAAGTAATTCCACTGTAAACCTTATATGAATCACAGTGTGAACAAAAAGCACAAAAACTCAACTAGACAATGCATAGATCGTCTTCTCTTAAATAGTTTAGAAAAAGGGAAAGAGATAAAAGCAGGATGACTAAATCACTAGATGGGAGATTCTAAATGTTCTCAGAGTTGCAACTTGAATTTTTTTTGTTAATTTTAAATTGGAGATGAACTGCTAGAATTGCATCTCGTCTCACCCTTTTCTATGTTGCACACATATTTGCAGTTATAAACCTTAAGATGTCCATTCCCTCTCACCCAGTTTCCCCATAGAATTGGGAAAAGAAGAAAAACAAAGAAGTCTCTCATAGTTGGAAGTGTTTTAAAAGCCATTGCTTCGACGTGATGGTGTTTGATTGGGCACGGAGTTTAAGAATAAAAGGAAGACTTTTGAATTTTGTGGTCTAAAACAAGCCATAAATATTTATATTTGTGTGGCTATAAATCATCTCATTAAGGGTAAAATGGGAAGATAAAAATTAAATCATTACTAAATATAGAAATATGTCATTCTTTTTAGGACTGACTTTAAAGAAAGAGTGACACATAAATTGGGCAAAGGGAGTACTAATTGGCGGTTTTTTTTGGTGACTTACTTTGATCCTCCCATGTACATGTTCATTTTGTGTGGTGAAACGAGAGGAAAGCGATTAGAAGTCTAGTTGAATAGGTAGTGGGTGTCATCGTATAATAATGCAATCTTTACCCCCCCCCCCCCCCCCCCGGGTTTCCCAGAAAAAAAAAATCCTAATGTGCATAAAATTCTAAAATCACCAATGAAATATTTTTTGCTCACATTTGATAAATCTGGATATGTTGTAGATCTTCTCAAATTTTAAAACTATAATTTCCTTAGATCTCTTGAATTTCAACACGCCCCTCAAAACTCAAGGTGGCGAAGCACGTGACACTGATAATTGGAGACTATGTTATGAATCTTCTTAAGTTCAAGTCATTAATGCAATGCATTTTCAGAGTCCCACAGCATAAATCTCGTCAAATGCTGACTGCTAAGATAATATTGTTTTTGCTTCTCAGACACTTATTCTTGTTAACTTTCTTTTGCATCTAATGTATATTCAATTTTTCAACTTTTGGCCATATTTTATCAAGCGAAAACTTGAGATTTCGTAATTGATACTGACGGTATGTTTTTGTTTCTCTTGCAGCTTTAGGGACTCAATTTTGGGATTGACAGAACATATAGACAAACAGGTAACCTGTTCTTGCTTTATGCACCATTTCATTTCATCAAGTTGTAAAAGGTATATTAATTAATACTTAACAAAATATTTCAGTTTGATTGGTTCTTTTGTATTGCCCCTCTCCCCTTACTTTTCTTGGTTTTCAGTGCGAGTTGAAATGCTTCCCATTTTGTGCTCGTATGATGATTGGAGAAACCTATGGATGTATGGTGTATGTAAAGTAAAAAGACTGATTTCTTCTCTCCTAATGCCATTATAATTATAATCTATACAAGAAAGTTAGTATCAAAATGAGGTGAATATAAAGGGGAGTGCACACACCACCAATGTCTCCGTCTTCTAAAATCTTTAGAATCTGTTAGACCAAAACTTACAGTACCCCCGCACCGACAAGCAGCTCTAGTAATGTGGCATTCAGGGGGGAAGCATGCAGAGGCCTATAATATTCCGTGTTCACCATATTGTTTCAAGGGGAGATGGCAGATATTAGATGCCTTACGCCCTAGACAAGATTGTACGTGTATTGTTGAGCTTGTTTTGTTTTTTCTCAACTAACGGAGGCTACCAATGACATATTCTTCAGTCCAACATACTGAAAGCCCTAGAGTTTGGTTTTATGGTTATAGAGACCTCTTGTTTATGTTAAAACGTAAGTGCATTTGTTGATGATTAATTTGTGTACTGAAGAAAGTGACTATACTTCGGAAATAGCTTTAATGAGAATTAGATTGAGGGAAAGAGGAAACTCTGGCTTTTCAGGATGGAACCTTCTCCCAGAGCCGCCCCAAAAAGTAATGGAGTGGTTAACAGAAGAGAGAACTAGTTTTAGAGAAAAGGATTCTAGCTCCGGATCTTGCATGTCAATGTTGTTGAACAATTTCTCTTTTGATCTTAGTTAGAAAAAAGTTATTAGAACTTGATTAAGGAGATCATGCTAACTTGGAAGGGAGTCTTTGACTTTTTAAAAAATAGAAGGAAATTCTAGAGCACTTGGAGACAATTTGCTTTGATGTTTTAGCTCCTTGCTTTTGATTGGGCTATGCGGTCTTATTGGCTCGTTTCTGGCAGGCTTGATCTATATTTACATGTGAAGCGTGCTAGGTCCTCCTATAGAGATTACATGCATATTGTAATTGATTCTACTTTTTCCTTGGATCTTCTGTTGTTCTGCTAGTTTGACCATGAAAATGATTGTTCACGGGCATGCGATGTTTCTGTTTTTTTGGTGGGGGGTGGGGGGTGGAGTGGGAATTCTAGTCTTTGAAATCATCTATCGTGATCCGGAGGTCTTGGTTTCATCTATAAGTCCATTTGTGCATTAAATTTTTTGACATTAGTTTAATTGATTTACTGTGTTTATGGTGTCTCAGGTTCATCAAATTGCAAGGAACTTCAGAGATAGGTGGATACGTAAACCTCTCAGAAAAAGTAGCTGCATTGACAGAGATGACAGCCAGATTGACTTGCATCCTTGTCCACGGTACAATAGGTGTTCACCATTACAAGACCATTGTGGTGTGAAACCTTCAGAAACAGAAGAATGTACCTCACATTTAATGGTAGAATCTACGACGACAGATGTTGGTGTCCTTGATGGCTCATCTACTTCATGTGTTGTTGGGGCACCCAATGGGGCAAGGAAACGTAAGCGTAAGAGTCGATGGGACCAAGAGGCAGAATTAAATTTAGATCAAAGCATTGAAACCAATGCGGCTGATGATCGAACGCAGGACATAGATGATGTGCCCCCTGGATTCTCAGTCCCCAGGAAGGCCTCTAGAATCTCATGCAGTGCTTCTTCAAGTGCAGATTGTAGTCTCCAAGAACCTAGTTGCAAGAAGCATCCGCATCCAATGGTCACAGGGCATTTGCAGCAGAGGTTTATTTCACGATTGCCAGTCTCCTATGGAATTCCACTTTCCAAAGTGCAGCAGTTTGGGTCACCTCAAAAAGAAAGACGTGATGCTTGGGATGTTGCCCCAGGAGTACCTTTTCATCCTTTTCCTCCTTTGCCTACGTATCCCCGTGATAGAAGAGATCCTATATCTTCTGCAGATAATGCTAGAATTTTTAGTGAGCCACCTCAAAATCCTGGACAAGATCGCCATTCTTGTTCTCCGGGCCACTCTGCTCATAATCCTCCATTCCTATCCGGGGCAAGCCTCCGCAAGACTCTGTAAATACCCAATTTGATGTTGAACGAGCTAGGGGCTATCATAACTTGGGAAGGAAATATTTGCGGCAGCAGAAGTGTATTAATTCAGAAAGGCCTCCGTGGCATAGGGGAAGAAGTGGCTGGGGGTGCACAGGAAACAACTCAAAAGATAGTATGTGCAGTTTAGGTGTTGCAAGCAGAGAGAATGAATGTAGGAGTTTCCATATCCGTAGAATGGAGGGGCATACTTGTCAACAGAATCATTCACAACAGACATAGTTTTAACTTCCATAGGTGAAAGCCCTCAGGAGCTTCCAAGTTTTTCTCCAGTGCTCCTTTGTACTGATAATTCTTTGCCACCAACAGAATTGTAAAAAGCACTTATTCTGTTTTGGGGGTCTGAGTCCATAATTCTTTTTCCTTTTTTCTGTTGTTGTTAAGGTTTAGCAAAAAAAAAAAAAGATACTCTTATTCGACGTGTGCTGCATTGGCAATATCATTATTCATGCCTCACAGAGGTAACCTTCCTAATTCTTTTTATTTTATAGTTGAAATGGGAAGTACTAGCAGAAAAAAATTGATATACCTACATTCTAGTTGTTGATGTGTCAAACTGTGTTCCGCATCTGGTTTCTGGCGTTTAGCTGTTGTGGAAATGCATGTTTTTACCTTGAAAACTGATCCTGCTACAGGCATTTTAGAAGTATATGATCTCAGTTGCAATCCTTTTTTTTCTTTTTGTTCCAGAAAACATTGTAATGCTTCCTGTGAAACAACTTATTGAGTTACCCTAGTGAAAAAGGGATAGACACTGAGAAAGGTCTCTTGCTAAATTGTTCCTTCCATCTGTACCTACAGCTGGCTTATAACTTGATTAGAGATTGTTCATTCATGCATCATTGGAACTTCCTCATGATACTTTCAGGTGTAGATTGCATTGTGGGAGTGAAAATGCAGGAATGAGATACAAAATCTATAACAGAGATTTGCTTTAGTCCATTGAAAAAGGAAGAGCAAAGGGTTGATTAAACCTTCGACGAACATCAGATAAAGTGCACTTTGCAGCATATCAAGTTGTTTCTAGTCTATACTGCAACCAACACAGTTACATAAACTTTGTCGAAAACTGCTAGTCTCTACACTGATTTTCAGGCATTCTTGACGATATTCAAAGAACTCAAGGTAAAGAAGAATATCGTAATCTCAAGTCTCAACAATGACCAAATGTTCTACTTTTCATATATATTAACAATTGCAAATGACTCGCTTTCTGGATTACAAAAAACAAAGCATAATATTATGTCATCTTAACAATTACTCCTTATTGCTGCTGTACTATGCAACTGCAAGTTCTCCCTTCCTTCCCAAAAAACAAAGAAAGAAAGAAAGACTGGACAATAAACTGGAAAGCAAGAAAAGGAAAGAGCTAAATTGCACTATATAAGTGTTTTTCCTCTCCAACATTGAACTCTCAATATTTTCGGAGCATGCTTCTGACACGGATGAAGCACCATGTTTTCAGCAGTGTCTTTCGCCTTCTCCATCCATCAAAATACTTACCAATCACCTTCTTATAACTAGGTCTTTGCTTAAACAACACCCAATAATCTGCTATGTTTGGACGACTGTTTATGTACTCGTCTTCCAAGTTCAAGAGTTCTATTCTAGCCAGAACAGGAATGAGCATTACATCAGCTAGACTGAACTCTTCCCCCGCTAGATATGATGTTTCACCAAGTTTGAGTTCCACTTCATCAAGAAGTCTTACTAGATGATTCTCACTTCGTCTCAAAACTTCAGCGTTCTTCAACTTGTCGTCTGTATCATATGCCTGTCGTAACTTACAGTGGTAAGCACTTGCTAAGTCGGGAGATTCAGCCATTCGGGCAATTATTACACGTCTCAGGAATTTAGAAACATATAGCCGATACTTCTCAGGGACATTAAAAAGGGTAAAGTACATTGCATCCCATTCTTGTATTTTATGCATCCATCCGATAACTTCTCTGCTACTAAGATTCAGATTGTTTCCACCAGAAGACACTTTTTCTGCAATTCTTTCAATATACCTGTGCATGTTGAAACAGGTTAATATTCTTCCTCTACAAATAGCCCCCCGCCCCAAAAAAAAGAAACCGGAAAATAAGAAAATACAAACTATCATTCAACCAATATACTTATACTAATCGAGATGTACACTATCTATCTAAAATGTTAACGTCCATGTAGAAAGATCCCCGGAAGGTAACTACCTGGCGATCAAAAGATAATTCATGACTCTTCCTCGGTAGAATTAACCAAATTATGTTTAAATGACAACAGCAAGCAATACTCCTTTTTAACCCTTCATGCTTACACTTTTGTACTGATAGGAGAAAAGTATAGCACGGTGAAGAGAATACTTACTGAATTATCTCAATGGTATCATATATGATGTGAGAACCATTCTGGAAAACAGGAACTTTCGCGCTTGGATTCATATTGAAGAAAAATGCATCCATGTTCTTGCCTGTTAAAGGGTTTACATGGTGCGACGTGTAATCGATGCCTTTCTCTTCCAAAGTAAGTCTCACCTTCTGGCTGTCCAAGGAAAAAGGATGATGATATAGCTGCATGGTATTATCAACATAGAATGCCAAGAATGTTACACCTGCACCAGATCACAACAAAATTATCCGTTAAACAACCTCTGAATATCTAAATTACTCTAAAATTGAAAGAAGAAAAATTATCTCCTAGAGGATGCTCTGAGTTCATTTCTTTTCATAGATGTGAATTCAATAGGCAGATGCAACAACAGTGACAAGGAAGCAACAATCTAAAAACTGATATTGTCAAACTCTCAAATTCGATCTGAAGATTGTTAGCAACAAAAAGGAAGACAGCAGAAATCATGTATGTCAGCAAACAACAGTAAGCCACAAAACTGATATTGTCAAACTCTCAAATTCGATGTGAAGATTAATGACAACTTGGTATTCTGCATCAACTCTAAATTTCACAAGTTATTGTCACATTTCTTCTTCTTTTTTCCTTTGTTGTTGTCACATTCTCAATCTACAACTTTAAGACCAATCTCTAATCTCTTACCTATATGCCCACAAAGTTGGGACACACTAAGCTGTAGTGGCGAAACCTGGATTTTCACTAAAGGAGTTCAAAATATGAAAAGTAAATACACGAAACATCTTACCATATGTTTCTTTGAACCCCTTGGCCCTACGTGGCTCCGCCCCTATGAAGCCACAACTGTTTGTGTAGAAGATTCAAACCAGTACCACTAGACTACAGGCTTGGCCGTAAATTATAAAATAAATAAATAAAAACCATGATCAGAACCCACAATTTGCAGAAACTAACAGGAGCAATCGAGAAAACCCAAGAATCACAACACATAAAACCCAGAATTGGTAAAATTAACAAATTTAATCACCATAAAAAAGAAACAAGTAGGTAAAACAGAAGAAACCTTATGGGAATCCAGCATAGAATTCAATTTGGTGAGAATTGAGAGAGAGTAGAAAGTGGCTTAAAGGGGTTTATGCCTTTTTGTGGAGAGAGAGGAAAAAGGCTTTCTGAGAGAATTTGACAGTTTTCTACTTGCCTTTTTCTTCCATTTCATGGAATTTCGAAAGCGACTAGTATTTCTTTTCGGGAAAATTACACAAAATACCCATAAAAAATAGTATACATATAATTTATTATTTATCCAAAATGTACATTGGTATATATGCCATATATATGCGGTGGCTATTTTTTCTTAAAAAAACTTTTGATAGTGCTTCATATTCGTAAAACCCCTTTTTTAAATACTAGTAATTCTTTATTAGTAACTCTTTCAAAATGAAATTTACATTTAAAAATAATTTGACTTTAAATTTCTTTTATATACACCATTTCTTTTGATTATTACTCAAATTTATTATATCTTATCGTCAAATTCGATGTTACATTGCTGTGATAGTGTCATTTTATGTAGTTATCGATTTAACCTTATTTTTTTTCTAGTGCTACATATTCGTAAAACCCCCTTTTTAAATACTAGTAATTCTTTATTAGTAATAATGTCATTTTGTTATTTATTCTCCTTTTTTATACTAATAAATTTATATCGTACCTCACATTTTCCTTATAATAAATAACTAGACGTATATTTTTTTCATAAGATCATGTACCACATCATGAAATAATTAAAAAAAAACAATATAATTTATTCAATCAATATATTTATTAAACTAATATATTATGAGACAAATACACAATAACTATTGAAACAAACTAAGCCAAACACAAAAGTGAAACGAGTATACTTTAATAATATATTTGGGAAAAGGAACAGAAATAAATAAATAAAATAGAAAGGTAGTTACCGTCAATAATGTAGTCAACTGCAAGTCTTGTGCCAACCTCCGCCGCCCCTTCCCACCTTTTTTTCGTATAAAAAAAAGTTGATTTAAAAAATACTTTCTTTATTTTAATTTGTTTGATTCCGCACAAAATTTAAGAAAATAAAGGCGAATTTTAAATTTTATGGTCTTAAATTAAAAATATGTTAAATGTATCAAAATATTTTTTAATTTTATGATCTTAAATATGTCATATGAAAAGTTAGAATTAAAAAATTATAAATGAGAAAAAGGGTATTTTTCTTTAAACAAATTTAAAAAAAAACCTTAAACAAATTGAAATAGAGAGAATTACTACTATATAGAAGTATGAGTGAAGCACACACCTCTTCATCGACGTGTGTGCTTCCCGTCATTCTTCTATATAGTAAGGATATTTTTGTCATTTTTGTGTACTTTCTTCATTTTAATTATTTTATTTTATTTTTATTTTTAATCGGTTATATATTTGAAAATTACGTAAAAAGTACTATAAATTATAATAATTAATAACTTAAAATATTTAAAAGAAGTATAAAAATTTGGTTGACTCTCGAAATTATATCAGTGCCACGTAAATTGGGACAGATGAAGTAACATATATTATTTGAAAATGACGTAGAAAATATTATAAATTATAATATTTAACAATTTCAAATATTTAAAAGACATAAAAAATTGTTTGTCTCTCGAAATTCTATCAGTGCCACATAAATTGAGATAGCGAGTATATTATTTAGAAATAACATAAAAATTAGTATGAATCACAATAATTAACAACTTAGTATATTTAAAAGATATATAAAAAAATTGATTGACTCTCCACATTTTTATTGGTGCCACATAAATTGGAATAGGGAGAATAACATATATTATTTAAAAATTATGTGAAAAGCACTATAAATCACAATAATTAATAACTTAAATATTTAAAAATTATATAAAAATTAAATTGACTATCCAAATTTTATCTATACCACCACATAAATTAAAATAGAGAAAGTAACATATATTAAGGGCAAAAATAGGAATTTAGCCCATTATAAATTTGTTTTTAATTTTATAATCTTTTTATAAGAGATTTTCATTTTTTACACATAAAAGATCTGAAAAGGTCACTTACTCAATTTCAAATTATAAGTGACCTTTTTACCTCATTTCCTCTACGGGATTTTGCATCTAGTAACTAAAAGAAATAGAAGTTGCTTTCGCCGTCATCCACGCGGCAGTACGGAAGGAAATTACTAGTTGTTGGATTTGCCAAATTCCTCATTACATTCACCTATTCTATTCCTTATTCCACTCAAAACACAAGTTGATTTTGTATAAATTTCCTCCATAACTTTCACTACACAACAAATAAAACAAAAGTTAATAACGTACAATTTCTATCGTTAAAAATTTGGAATCTTAATTTAACAATGCATTCATCAAAACATTCTTGTTAGCTACAAGTTAGTTGTGATTAGGGATGATAAATGGGTTGTTTGAGCTAAAGTTGAGCGAGTTAAAATGGACTGAGTAAATAAATGGATTAATGTCCAATTCTGCTCAAAAGTCATTTGAATTAAGACGGACTGGATTAAGATGAGCTAAACAACATGAAATTACATGGGGTGTCTCCCAAAGTGGGTGGTCTTCAATTTTTGCCCCTCGTAAAAAAAGTATTTAAAGAATACCCTTCATTTCTTTTTATGTATAGAACAAATACATTTTTGCCTCTCTACACCACAACTCTCCATGTTCATTTGTTTCTCAACTTTTAATTTTCATTTTTCCTTTTTTCTTTTATCTTTTTTTTTTCTTTTTTTTTCTTTTTTCTCATTTTTTTTAATTCTCATTTTCTTTTTTCCCAACTTTTATTTTTTTGTTCTTTTTTTTATTTTTTCTTTTTCTCTCAACCTTTATTTTTTTGATCTTTTTTTTCTCAACCTTCATTTTTTTTTTCTCAACATTTATTTTTTTCTCTCTTTTTTCTTTTTTTTTAAATCTTTATTTTTTCCTTTTCTCTTTTTTTCTTTTCTTTTTTCTTTTTTCTTAATCTTTATTATTTTTTACTAATAAACAAAAAGTTAGATAATCCGCAAAGAGGGTCTTCTTTCTTTGACATCAAGTAAACTTAAGGGCATGCTTTGTTGTTTGAAAGTCTTTTGGAACAAGTCTTGCCTCTAAGACAAAAGTTATAGAACATCTCATAAATCAAGACACAATGAGGTAGTGTCAAGTTTTGCTCGTGGGGCATAACTTGTTGTTTGAAAATTCTTGAGCTAAGTCTTGCCTCTAAGGCAAGAGTTATAGAGTATCTCATAAATTAAGACACAATGAAGTAGTGTTAACTCTTGCTCATGGGGCGTAACTTATTTTTTGGAAGGCCCTTGGACTAAGTCTTGTCTCTAAGGCAAACGTTATAGAGCATCTTATAAATCAAGACACAATGTGCTAGTGTCAACTCTTGCCCATGAGGCGTAACTTGTTGTTTGAAAGTCCTTGAGTTAAGTGTTGCCTCTAAGGCAAGAGTTATAGAACATCTCATAAATCAAGACACAATGTGATAGTGTCAACTCTTACCCGTGGGGCGTAACTTGTTATTTGGAAGTCCTTGGGCTAAGTCTTGCCTCTAAAACAAGAGTTATAGAACATCTCATAAAAAAATAAAAAGATAAAGATTAAGAAAAATGATTAGAAAAGAGAGAAAAGAAGAATTAAAAATCAAAGGAAAAAAAGAGGAAAAAAAATAGAAGTTGAGAGGAGAAAAAAAAAGATTGAGAGAAAAAAAAGGAAAAAACGAAGAAAAAAGACAATAAAAAATAAATGAAAAAATAAAGTTGAGAAAAATGAAAAAAGATTAAAGAAAAAATAAAAAGGAAAAAAATAAAATAGAATTGAGAGGAGAAAAGGAAAAAAAATAAAGATTGAGAAAAAGAAAAAAAAATGTAGAAGAAAAAATAAAACAAAAAAGAAAAGAAAAATAAAGGTTGAGAAAAAAAGGAAAAAAATAAAAAAGATCAAAGAAAAATAAAAAAGAGAAAAAGAAATAAATATAAAAGTTGAGAAAAAAATGAGCATGGAGAGTTGTTTAAAAATATTTGAGGTATAGAGGGGCAAAAAAATAGTTGTTCTATTTATAAAAAGAAGAAAGACTATTTTTGTAAGACTTTTCTTATGGAGGGCAAATATGCAAAGTCACTCTCTTTAAAGGGCATTTGTGTAGTTATCCCGCTAAACAATGGATCATAGTCCAAACCTGCTCAACTTAATCCAAATCCTTACAATATTCAATTTTTTAATAAATCAATACCCAATTTATTAGTGTTATTTTTTTAAAATATATACTCTCTCCGTTCCATTTTATGTGGCACACTTTCCTTTTTAGTCCGTCCAAAAAAGAATGTCACCTTTCTATAATTAGAAAAAAATTAACTTTGAAATTTTCTTTTTACCCTTAATGAAATGATTTACAACCACACAAATGTTCAAGGATTATTTTGAACCACAAGTTTCAAAAGTCTTGTTTTTTTTCATAATCACCGTGCCAAGTCAAAGGGTGCCACATAAAATGGGACGGAGGGAGTATATATATTTTCAGTTTTTGATATTCAGTAAAAACACTGAAGAAAACATAATTACTTTTTAACTTTTTTTGCCTTTTCAACTAGAACAATTGTCAACTAAATTTTTTTTCTACCCCAATCCTACCCACCTCCCTACTCCCGACCCCACCCTCCAAAAAAATTTCATTTCTTTATAAAGAAAATTTTAAAAATATCTTACTCCACCCTACCTATCCCCCCCCCCCCCTAATTTTTTTTTCCTCTCCCCACCTTCTACCCCGCCCAACCTACCCCTCCCCTCCCCCTCACATTTTTTTTAATTTTTTTTCCCCTACCCGTCCATCACTATCCCAGAATTCTCAGAGTTACTTTTTATTATAATTATTAATATTAATAATAATAATAATAATAATAATAATAATAATGGAATCTTGATGGAATTTATGAATGAAATCTTGATGGCTTGACTGATAGACAACTTACTATTCTTGTATATAGAATGCTTATATATTTGAGGTATAGAGGGGCAAAAAAATAGTTGTTCTATATATAAAAAGAAGAAAGACTATTTTTGTAAGACTTTTCTTATGGAGGGCAAATATGCAAAGTCACTCTCTTTAAAGGGCATTTGTGTAGTTATCCCGCTAAACAATGGATCATAGTCCAAACCCGCCCAACTTAATCCAAATCCTTACAATATTCAATTTTTTAATAAATCAATACCCAATTTATTAGTGTTATTTTTTTAAAATATATACTCTCTCCGTTCCATTTTATGTGGCACACTTTCCTTTTTAGTCCGTCCAAAAAAGAATGTCACCTTTCTATAATTAGAAAAAATTTAACTTTGAAATTTTTTTTTTACCCTTAATGAAATGATTTACAACCACACAAATGTTCAAGGATTATTTTGAACCACAAGTTTCAAAAGTCTTGTTTTTTTTCATAATCACCGTGCCAAGTCAAAGGGTGCCACATAAAATGGGACGGAGGGAGTATATATATTTTCAGTTTTTGATATTCAGTAAAAACACTGAAGAAAACATAATTACTTTTTAACTTTTTTTGCCTTTTCAACTAGAACAATTGTCAACTAAATTTTTTTTCTACCCCAACCCCACCCACCTCCCTACTCCCGACCCCACCCTCCAAAAAAATTTCATTTCTTTATAAAGAAAATTTTAAAAAAATCTTACTCCACCCTACCTATACCCCCCCCCCCCCTAATTTTTTTTCCCTATCCCCACCTTCTACCCCGCCCAACCTACCCCTCCCCTCCCCCTCGCATTTTTTTTAATTTTTTTCCCCCTACCCATCCATCACTATCCCAGAATTCTCAGAGTTACTTTTTATTATAATTATTAATATTATTAATAATAATAATAATAATAATAATGGAATCGTGATGGAATTTATGAATGAAATGTTGATGGCTTGACTGATAGACAACTTACTATTCTTGTATATAGAATGCTTATATATTTCACTATCTGTAAAAGTGTTAAAAATATAGATAGAACTATTTGTAAAATGATTATTTCAGGGTTTACTGGCCAACTTCGAGGATGGTGGGATAACTACATGAGTATAGAAGAGAAAGCTTCTATTATTAATGTTGTGGCAGCTAATGAAGGTGTTGATAACCTAGGCATGGCTCTAGCGAGAAATAGGGAAGATATCGTTTATACTCTCGTTCTAACTATTCTAGAACATTTCAATGGTAGATTTACCAGTCAACATGAAACAATTCGAACTTTGCTTAATGGACTAAGATGTCGAACTTTAAGTGAGTTCAGATGGTACAAAGATACCTTCCTAAGTAGGGTTATGAAATTACCCGAAAACAAATATGAACATTGAAAAGCCAAGTTTATAGATGAACTTCCCTCCTTATTTGCTGAAAGAGTTCAAAAAACTCTAAGGGGTAGTCACACTGAAATTTCCTACGAGGATTGAACTTATGGCAAGCTTATTGGAGTTTGCACCCAAGAAGGGTTAAATCTGTGTAATGAGTTGGCTATGTCTAGACAGCTTAAGATGGATAAGCTTAAAGAAAGATCTCAGCTTGGAGACTTTTGCACCGATGCATCTGTCTCAATAATCTTTTTCCAAGAAGGATTAGCCAGGCTCAAACAAGGTAAAGATTGAACACGAAATTTAATATCCTTTACCAAAGTAGTATGACTATTAGTCCAAGGAGATTTATAATTCTTTTTTAGCCGATCATATAAAGGGACCAAATCACGGGATAGATTTTTATAGAAAGGGGATATGTAATTTAAACTTCCCAAAAATCTTTGCAATTGAGTTCTATCAGTAAGGATATCAGGAAATTTGGATGCAAACTCAATCGCCCTTTGAATATGCGTAACCTTTCCTTGACAAATATGATGTCCTAAAAATCGAATTTCAGTTTGAAACAAACTCATTTTTGGTCTTGATATAACCAACCCATTTTGAATAACTATTTTCTTGAATATCTCAAGATGCTTTATATGGGTCTCAAATATTTTGAAAAATACTAGAATATCATCAATATAAACAATGATAAAATCTAGATATGGATTAAAAATATCATTCATAATTTTTTGAAACTCAGATAACGATCCTGATGATGATGATGCTTGAGAGTATGACCTCCCTTGTGAGTTTGGCGATGATCTTCCCCTTCCTCTTCCCCTTCCTTTAGTGATCCATGAGGGATCCATCCTGTATACATAGTAATTGATAATCATTATATTATTGTAGATATTCTCTGGATAAAAAATTCGGTAAAGAGTTATCAACTCCCTTTTATAAATGATTTCAAAATCAAAAGGGGATAATTGAGCTTGCCACCTTGCAAATATTATTTTGAAAACATCGTGTTTGAAATCTTTGTTAAACATATATTTAACCAATTGAGCATCAGTTTTTATTAAAAACTTTTGATTATAAAGATCGTCTTGAAATTTCAAAACACATTTAACAATGCAAAGCATTTCATGGTGTTGACACCCAATTTTGACCTCCCTATACCTCTCTCGGGCTGTTATTTTAATAATAATAATTATTTTAAATATTAACTTATTGTATATTTTACTTGATTTTTTAAATAAATTACGTGTTAACACTTTAAAATTAGTATATAAATATATAATTATTCTCTATTATTACTATTTTTATCATAAATTTCATATGATATTACATGTCATTTATTTTACGTACAATATATATACGTAATTTATTTATTTTTTTAAAAATAATTTATCTTTTGATAATTATAGTTAATTATTATTTTATCTACTAAATTTTATATATGGAGTAGTTTATTTATTAAATAGCCGTTCGAATTCAATTTTTAATCTCAAATTATTTAAATCCTAGGCCCTTTCTACCCAATTTATTTCAATTTTAGCCTAAATTGGGCTAATTTGACCCAATTTTAAATTCCAAGTTTAATCCAATCTCAGCCGTTGATCTAATACGATCAACGATCGAGATCAAACCCCTTTTCTTCTTTCCTTTTAAACAAACCCCCCCAAACCCTAACCCCATTCTCCTCCACCGCCCCCTCTATCTCCCTCAATCTCTCTCTCTCTCTCTCTCTCAACCAAACCAGCCGCCTCCCCTTTTTCTCTTCTCCCTCCTCTCCTCCATTTCCACCGCTGCCGGCCCTCCTCGGCCGGTGAGCAAACCCCAGGCAACCACCACCCTTACCCCACAAATCTCCTCTCTTCTTTCCCCACCGACGAGCGGCGACCCGGTGTCGCCGCCTCTTCCCCGACCAACCTCCATCTCCAGCGAAAGCCGCCGATGCCACCACTCTCCTCCACCAGAAACTCCTAAACACCACCTTCTCCGACCAAACTCCACCCAAAACCACCAGCCAACTGCCCTCTTTCCCCTCATCTTCTCCTCTCTTCACCACCACTAAAACCCCAAAGTCGGCACCACCACTGAACCATCAGCGAGTCAAAAACAAGCCATGGGTTTCTCCGGATGAATCCGAAGCACAAAGGTTCCTTTGCCTCCGACGGACGGTGAAAGACTCCGACAAAGTGGAACGATGGTTCCTGCAGATCTGTTTGGGGTTTGATTTTTATCTCATTTTTATGCTCGAGCGTATCGTCTTCCACGTTTACAGGTTCTGAGATTAAAAACCCTATTATGAGTGTTTATGCATGGTTGTTTAATTTATTTGGGTTTGGCTGCCTATTACGATATGTGAGAAATCATGATTCTTACAATTCTGAAAATTCGATCATGAGTTTACTTTGTCGCGAGATCTATGTCTAAGCGTGTTTGGTTATCATGTTGTATTTCAAGTGTGAAACGTGGCCTGTGATTCGTCCGGTGTCATTGGGTTGACCAATTTTGTTCGACATGTTGTATTGGGTTGAAAGATAGCCTATATTCATGCCAAATGGTAACTCCTTATCTTGATTCACGATTTCTTGTTTGTGTAAACTCCGTGATTAAGTTCCGATTAGTACTTGTCTATTCGTATCCCTCTGTGCTCAACAAATACTGATTGTGATCTTACTATTAATTCTCTATTAGGTTCAATTTTGGTTAATGATTCTGTGTTAGTGCTTTCTTAATTTGAAATACAATAGTTATAGTCAGTATGTTTTCCTTTCTTACATGATTCCATGACAAGCTCCGTATCCCGTTTATAGCAAGTTAATTTGTGAGTTCCATGATTGGTTCCAATTGATGAATAATCAGCCTTAGTACTTGTTTATTCACGGTAAAGCTTTGATTGTTTCATATATAATTGATTCGAGTACTTGATTTTGGGAAAGGATTTTGGTATTGATAACTTGGTTACCTGTTTAATTATGGTAAAGTGTTGACTCGTTTCACCCTTAATTGACAGCTACTGGTCTATTTATGCTTAGAAAATAAAATCAGACCCATTTTTGTATTCTGATTGATCCTGTGTTTTAATTAATGTAAAGTTTCTCTTTGTTTGATTTTTCTTTATTCTGGTATGACTTTATTTTCTCTCTTCTTTATGGTAATTCAGTGACATATTGATTTGACTATGGTAATTAAGGTAAAGATTTTCCTTGATTTACTATTTGAATCATTTCCTTCCTTTAACCGAGTCCCCTACTTTCACTATAAAAATCAGTCCTCCCCTTTACTAATTAGCTGAGACTTTACACTTTCACTATTACTCTCATATTGTTAAAAGAAGGCTCTTTTCTTTTTAGACAAATTGTTGATTGCTAAGTGTTGGGTCTCGAATCTCTTTTATCATTTACTGCAAACTGGTATGTATCCTAATTCGTGTGTATAAGTTATGTATATGATAGAAAGCATGACTATAGGAGTTTAAAGCTAATAACTTGTTGCCTACTTGATTATCCCCGCCTAATCCCCCAACATGCTCAAGAACCGAGAGCACGTTGTCATTTGGTCACTAACGGTCTAATTAGTCATAGTTTCCTTCTTCGGAGGGTTGGTTTGCCTTCTCATCCAGCTTGAGATCGGAGCAAAAAATAGTTACCTTTAGCCCGGTCTTCCTTATTAATTATTGATAAGGCACAGGGGAAGTATCATCCTTATAAGACTGTTGCTGAAATCCTCGAATTATTTCTGCTAGACCAACATATTTCCCTGGAGAACCGGTAAATACTTCTGCTACGAAGAAGGGTTGTGATAAGAAACGGTCAATTTTTCGCGCTCTTGCTACGAGTAAACGATCCTCTTCGGATAATTCGGCTGCATGAGTGTTAGCTCACGCTCAAAACTCTTGAACTGCATCGAAAAGGGCATCCGATCTCTCTTTTATGGGCTCTTTCCCTCGTATCTGACCTATCCGAGTTAGCCCTACGAAGCGGACAAAGAGGTGGATCATCTGATCTTGAAATAGGTCATCCCGGCTCCATGCCAACACGAGTAGTTTAACTCATCACTACCTCGTAAGGGCGTTGAGAAGGTCAGGCAGGCGAGCGATAGTACAAGCAAGCTAACACGCGGTTGAGTCTCTTCTTGCGAAGAGAAACCAGATCAGGGGGCTCATCTTCTCCCCAAAGGGAGAAGCGCTTAGTGAGAGGACTTACGCTTTGCACCTGAAGGAGATTCTCCAGTTGGGTACAGTGCAAAGCCTTCCATTTCGTCGGGTTGAAAGCGCCATAAAGGACTATAATCTCTTTCTTGAAAGAGCGTAAATTCTTTTTTTCTCCCATGCTTTCCATTGGTCAACAACCAACTAAATCTATACTTCTTCACTACTCGTACAAGCTTGACTTAAGCTGTATTCTCCAAACTTTCACTACTTATAGATCATGCATTAGTTATATATATTACTGTCATGATTCTTTCTTGGTACTGTTATGGTATATGTTGTATGAAAAGAGGGCCTTTATGCATCCTATACCCCTTGACATAGACAATGCCTAGAACCCTTGAGGTTCTCATGAAACTTTGCAATGCTAGGCATAAGTATCAAGGTTGCTATAAGTCCCTCTGGATTTCGTAGATTTGTTTCGCATATTTGACAGGTTTTGTTAGAAGATGGGTTACGCGGTGAAGAGTTGCCCGGGACTGGGAGATTTTTTTTAGAACTTAGACTTTATTAATTCTATTATGCTTTATATTCATTCATTTGGGTCTGTAATAATTATTGTATAAACTTCGATAAATAATAAGATACTTTAGGGGACTGCTACGGGGGAGGGGCAAACTACGTGCTACTTGCTTAATTGTAAACCGTAGAAATTATGCCTATAAGACTTCTGTTAATTTCATTTGTTAGAAATTATGACTATAGGAGTGTGTTAACATTGTTTGTTAGAAATCATGTTTTAGGTTTTAAAATCCGCTTTGTCTTTTAAAAAATCAAAAATCGTGCTTATATGATATTTATGTTTCAACGTGTTAAATATGATACTATTTACCTAGAAACCATGCCTATAGGCTTAAAACTGTTTTCAGTTGTGAAACCACGCCTAAGAGTCAAATCCGTTTTAGCATATTAAAATCATTTTCAGCATGTTTAAATCTTTTAAATTTAATTCAGCATATTAAAGTCAGTTTCAACATGTTTAAATCTGTCAAATTTAATTCAGCATATTAAAATCAGTTCCAGCATGTTTAAAATCAGTAAATTCAGGCCCGTAGATAAACCAGTTTCAGCATGTTTAAAATTAGTAAAATTTAGGTATGCATGTTAAAACCACTAGATATTATGCTTATAGGACTTAATTAATTCCTGTATGTCTTGATCATGTCCACATGTTTTAATAAAATGTCAATTTTCTAAATGTTCAATCCTAGATATCATGCTCATAAGATTAACTACATAAATTGTTAATTGTGTGAGTTGTGAGGCCTATTCGAAACCATTCTGTGCTACTTGTTTTAAAGTCCATGTATGTTTTGTATGACGTTAATCCCGAGTCTCACTAAGTAGCCTTGGAATCTTATTGTCTTGACCCATATCCAAAATAGTAGTCCAATGCCTCTTGGACATTAAGTGGGACGAGTAGGGATACTAAGGTACGCTAGATTTTTTATTTCTTTAGTACGCTCCTAGGAATAATAATCTTAATAACCAACTTAGGTGGGTAGATAGACAGACATGATGGAAATTGACCCGAGCAGAATACGATAATGTCTTTGAAATTATCTTCGGTAAATATGTCGGGCGCTGACCCGAATAGGTTAAAATTAACGTAAGTTTAATTCTTATATTCTTACGTGTTTGGGGTAGTATTAATTAAATCACCTACTAATTAGATCTCTTTTCCTATATCATTTTTTTTCCGAATTCTATCTTCTCGCTTATATGATTTTCTTATGTGTTTATTTAGCTTTTAAATATTCCACATGCTTAATTCTTGCTCACCTAGTTTCATTAATAATTAAACTGGTTTAATTTATTGACTTCTTAAAAAAATAGAATTTATTTGTATAGCGGTGTAGTTTTATTAATTCATATCGATCTTTGTTTATCACATAATTTTCCACATAAATAATGAATCCGGCAGGGACCCACATTTGTGGACCTCGAAAAGTGCCTAACACCTTCCTTTCTAGGTAACTTGAACCCTTACCCGATTTCTGGTGACGTAGACCTCTTAAATTAAAATTAATTGTAGTTAGTTAAGAACGGTGCCCTAACGCACCTTTAATTCGTTAGGTGGCGACTCTTCACTCTTTTCCATCCAAAAAGAGTTGTCACGTCGATGGCTCATCTTTTCGCGAGAAAAATGGGGCGCGACAGAATGGCGACTCTGCTGGGGATTATTTAGGTTCTAACCATTATGGGTTTGTATTTTATGTGGGATTTCGTGTTTTATGTATCGTTGTTTTTGTCACCTTTATAGGATTGTATTTGTTTTTATATTTTGTCAAAAGGAAAATTTATGATTAATCCCTTTTCCTTTCTCCCTTATTTGTTTCCTTAAATAATTGATTTTGTTTCATGTTTAATAGCTTTTCTCATTCCCCTTATGTGTTTTCTTACTAGTATTTCATGATTAGTTTATTATTTATTTAGTTATTCCTTTCCTTTTATTTATTTACTTTTATTTCGTGATCTTGCTTTATTTATGCTGTTATTGTTTCGTTAAACTGTTCAATGTGTTGTTATTTTTCACTATATGCTACTTGTTACCGCTTTTCATAACTGTCATTCCGCTCATACTTCTCCCACTTGGGAACTTCACACTTTCACACACTATACACGTGAGTTGTGCCTTTGCACTTCTCCAAAATTCTTTCAAATACCCATTTTAGAGAGTTGGCATAGAGGTGGGGTGAGCGGATAGTTTTGCTACCGTGTGACCACGTGCCTCCTCGCATAGAAAAACCTTGAGTCCGTGTCTATCCAAATCTCAGAAACTTAGGATAGTGTTGTATCTACCCCTTTATATAAGTGATGCATGCATCAACCATAGGTAGTTTGGCCTTAAGAGTCAACCCGCGAAATTAGCAACCTCCTTATTGTCAAAGGGTTCCCATCAATCCAAAGAGAAATAATCATATTATGTGCTAAGTGATCATGACAAATTAATCCAAGCCAGTTTAATATGAAAGAAGTTTAGAAAAGTTTGTTTTGTTTCTCTTTCAGACTGTAGAATGGAAGGCACACCGGTATTTCCCAACACTAGGATGGTTGTGGGTGTTCCCCACAAATTAAGGAGATGGTGGGAAGATATGAAGAAAGAGCATGGTAAAGAGATTCGTCGGTCCTTTGGTTTCCTGACCTCTTTGATTTATGTAGCTCCAGATCGGTATTTGATCAAGGCTTTGTTGCAATTCTAGGACCCTGAAAAGGTCGTTTTCAAGTTTAGCGATTTTGAGTTAACACCGACCGTGGAAGAGATTGGAGGGTTCACTGAGTTGTGGTACCAAAATAGAGGGTTGATCTTGCCTCACAAACAATCTGGAAAAAAGTTTCTGCATCATCTCGGATTGAAAAACAATCTCAAATTAGCTTGTCTGGACTTTGACTGGATTTCTTGTATGAACTTTTTGGTCGCAGGGATGGTCATAAGGTTTTTCAGAAAGAGTTCTCTTGTTCTGCTGAAAAATGGGAAAAGAAGCGACTGAATGCTTTTTCCGTAGCCTTGCTAGACACTCTAGTGTTTCCAAGAGAGAATGGTAAGATTGATACTTGCCTTAGTTCGGTGGTTCAAGCTTTATGGCGTGGTATTGATAATATGGAGGCCACCTTGGTACCCATGATCCTTGCTGATGTATTTAGGGCACTGTCCAAGTGATTTAGGGGTAAGAGGTTCTTCGAAGGGTGTAACCTTCTGTTGCAGCTATGGGCTGTTGAGCACTTTTACAAACGGCCCAACTTGATAGACATTTTGACGGGAATGGGAAACAAGATCATCACCCATTCTCAAAGGATGATCAGGTTTAATTCAACTGTGGGTACCGAAGATTGGTTTGCTTTTATGAAAGCCCGTTCAGGATATCAGATTGAGTGGAAGTATTCATGGTTAGCCGCCCGCACAACTGTCATAAGAAGCAACGAGCTTTACTACATTGAGCTCATTTGACTGAAAGGCCTCCAGCCTTATGCTCTAGTTCGAGTGCTCCGCCAGTTCGGACGAACCCAAGTCATACCTCTAAGAGCCCACATGGGAGGTTCTGAGCTTGAGTTTGGCTCAAAATATGAAATCCCTAAGGCCTAAGAATTGCTTCAACAATAGAAAGGGTTGATGACTGTAAGCGTGGGCACCGAGAAGGCTTATTGTGCACCCGAATACTATGTATGGCTTTTGGAGGATACTGAAGATGTGCGGCTTAGCAAATTGGGACAACCTTATGGATTTGAAGATATAAAAGAGACCACCTGGGCACGAAATCTGTTGAATCGTCATTATGATATTACTCCTGCAACGTGGGCACAAGTTGATCCAAGATCTCTGAACCAGTACAATAGAGGCTTTTGAATTTAGGATTTTCCCTTGTCATCCCGCTTTCCCCTAGCTCTACTTTATTGTTTTTTTCATTTCCGCAAAGAATTATAGTAGATCAAATTTTGATTTAATAAATGGTTTACTTCGTTTATTATCTGACTCTAAACTCCGACTAATATTGAATCTTGGCTTGGATTAAAATGTCATGAATCATATATGTGTCGTTTTAGGCCTACCTCTGGCTCAACGAGGCCCCTTGCATTTAGGACGTTTATTTTTCGCAATCAATGTGTTTATCTTTAGAATAAATATCTTACTACTAACTTGGTTTCTGTTGATTTTGTCTTACTCTTACTCCCTTCCCAAAGGTTGATTTGTGCATGTTGGGATATCATACTAGATCAAAAGGGACTCCTCCTCCTCCTCCTCCTAGTCCAAATCGTGAAAGAAAAGATAAAATGGGTGACAATAGTGCTAGTAAGAGTAAGGAAGTCTCAGAAAGTGTTGGTGGAGACCGTGATGATCTAATCTTACGAATGGAGCGGAGAATCCTTGACTTACAGGATGAACTAGCGCAGGTTCGTAATTTGGCCAAGTTGTCCTTTACTTTGAACAGTCCTCGTGACCTGACGGTCGAGGACAATACCGCCACAAAACTGCAAACCATACCCAATGTACCACAACCACAAAATGACTTGCAGCATACTTACGTTCTTCCAAGGACTAGCCAATGTCCTCCACCACAGTATCCTACCCTCTCAGCTCCACAAAACTCCCAAACCACTCCAAATATAGTCCCTACCCATGTTCCAGGAAATTATAACCTGAACCCCATATACGTGGAAACTGCTCCTTTTGTTCAGCACCAGCTTGAGCCAGAGCCTTCAGAAAAAGACCGATTAATACAGAACATGGTCGAAAAGTTAGAGCAGGTCACCAACAGACTGCAACATATGGAGGGCATTAGAGGGGTGAAGGGTATGAATTATGAAGACCTATGTATGCACCCAGACGTTGAATTACCGGAGGGGTACAAACCTCCCAAATTTGAGTTATTCAATGGGGGGGATCCCAAAGCACACTTAAGAATGTACTGTGATAAGCTGGTGGGAGTAGGAAGAGATGAGAAAATACGGATGAAGTTGTTCATGAGAAGCCTTACCGGGGAGACCTTAACCTGGTACATTGAGCAGGATACCAAAAAGTGGTCCAGATGGATAGACATGGCCTCCGATTTTGTAGAAAGATTTGGATTCAACATGGACAACGCCCCAAATTGGTTTCACATTCAAAACCTGAAGAAGAAGCCTAATAAATTATTTAGGGAATATGCCTTGAGATGGAGAGCTGAAGCGGCCAGAGCCCGACCTCCAATAGACGAGGCTCAAATGAAAGATTATTTTATTTGGGCCCAGGAACCACAATACTATGAAAAGATGATGCTCATCACGGAAAAGAGTTTCGCCGAGATCATCCAGGTCGGGGAAAGACTAGAGGAAGGCATCAAAAGTGGTAGCATTATTAATTTGGAGGCTCTACAGGCTACCAGTAAGTCCCTACAATCTGGCGAAATTGCTGAAAATCGAAAGAAAAAAGAAGTGGGGACTGTGATGATGGCACAAGATTTCAAAACACCACTCATTTCCCAAACGCCTACAACCCACCCTCCACTATACCAACAATCTCCATACCCTATCCCTCTTTATCAAATGCCTACATACTCATACCAAATTCCCTCTCACCCCGTTTATAGTGCCCAGCCTTCTCAATTCCAATCTCCCCCACTTAATCCAAATTACAGACCCCGAGCCAATTTCGAGAAAAGTCTGGTCAAGTAGTATACTCCTTTGGCTGAACCAATTGCCCAATTGTATGAAAGATTGAGGGTAGCTGGCCTCATCACTCCCATTCTCGCTTTACCTGTAGACACTCAGGCCAAATGGTATGACCCTAACAAAGTCTGTGCGTACCATTCAGGGATGAAATGTTCACATACTACTGAAGTATGCTGCTCACTGAAGGATCAAATTCAGAAGTTAATTGATACAAAGGTTATTCAGTTGAAATACCCAGCTCCGAACGTCACTAACAATCCACTCCCAAATCATCAGGTTAACATGTTGGAAGTTGGAGAGGCAGTGGATCTGGAAGGCTCTATTTGGGTTATCAAGAAAGAAGGGGATGTCGCGATGGTGTCACAAACATCTGCTCCAGCACAGAAACATGTTCTGTTTGAAGTAGAGGTGGCTGCTCCTAAATCCGCATTTACTGTATATCAAGCTACTCCAGTTGCTTATGATCCCCATGCAGTACCATGGAATTATGAACGTGATATTTCAGGAAAGGCAAAGGTAGCCGAGGCTGACACCGCTCAGGGTGTGACTCGATCTGGCAGAATCTACACGCCTGAAAATTTGGATCAGGGAAGTTCTAGCAAGGGAAAACAACCAGTTGTAGAGGTTGAGGAGAATGGCATTTGGAAGAAGGTACAAGCAAAGGAATATTCTGTTGTAGATCAGCTGGGCAAAACTTTGGCTCAAATCTCTATTTTGTCACTTTTACAGACTTCTGAGCTCCATCAGAAGGCTCTAATGAGGATTCTTAGCGAGTCTTATGTAACGGCTAATATCACCGGTAGAGAGGTAGCCCATATGGTTGGGCAGGTATTCGAGGCTCACAAAATATACTTTCACGAGGATGAGCTGTCGCCTCAAGAAAGAGCGCACAATGATTCTTTGCACATCACCATGCAGTATGAGGATAGGGTGATAACAAAGGCATTGATCGATCCAGACTCTGGTCTAAACATATGCCCCCTTGCCACACTGACAAGGCTAGAGGTTGACACTTTTAAGATTCAGACTTGGAGGATGAACGTGAGGGCTTTCGACGGCTCTCAAAGAGATATCATTGGAGAAATTACCCTCGATGCATTGATTGGACCTACCACATTCTCCCTTGTGTTCCAAGTAATGGATATCCCAGCTTCTTACAATATGTTACTTGGTCGCCCATGGCTTCATATGGCAGGAGCGGTGTCCTCTACTCTGCATCAATGCCTCAAGTTTGAATGGGACTATCAAGAGGTGGTGGTCCATGGTGAAAAGGGGAACTCTATATACGCGGTGGAAGGAAAAGAGAGATTGGATGGAGAAATGTTCCACACACTGGAAATGGTGGGATTTGTTGGAGAGGGACCATGGTGGAGCAACACGATCATGAATATGTTGCTTCGCTCAGGGTTCGTACCTAATGGCGGCTTGGGGGAAAATTTGCAAGGCATAATGGAACTAATACAGATACAGTCACAGGAGACCACTTTCGGGTTGGGTTATATTGGCACTGCACAAGTGTACAAAGATTGGAAGTCACTCGTGGGCGGATTTTATTATCCTTCGCTAGGACCGATACCGTCATTGCATCAGACTTTTATCTCTGTGGGATTTCTTGATGATGGTGAAGATGATTTGCTAGAAAGCTTAAGAGGTCTATTCCTGATAGATGAGAGCTGCAACGTCATCATCGATGAGGGGAGAGAAGGAGTTCCTAAATAGAGCAATCAGCCCAAAGCCACTCTCAGCAACTAGACTGCCACTCCTTCTAGGGCCCGCCGAGCACTTGGGTAGATGCAGAAGTTTTTATTGTTTTCAATAAATAGGCTCGATTTCGAGTTCACTTTCATGCTATTTACTATTTTGAAGGCACTCAGCTTTCTTTAATAAAGGGTTTCTCTTCAGTATATTAATATCCTTTATTTATGTTTTCTTTTCTTTCTTTTTCAGCAAAATTACTTCTAAAAACGTTGAATCTGAGATTGTGACATGTAATGAGACTGTGCAACATAATATAAGTGAACTAGAAGAGGTAGAAGAAGCTGAAGTACCGGAAGAACTCGTTAAAAAGGTTGAAGAGTTTGAACATAAACCTAAGGCAAACCTAGTTGATACAGAGGTAGTGAACTTAGGGGACTCGGAAGTGGCTAATGAAATGTACGTCAGTGTTTACTTATCTGAAAATGAGAAAAAGGGCTACGCTCGGGTTCTGAATAAACACAAAGACGTCTTTGCTTGGTCCTATGTAGATATGACAGGATTAAGCACTTTGATTGTATCCCATAGACTGCCCACTGATCCCTCTTGTCCTCCTATCAAACAGAAACTCAGAAAGTATAAACCTGATCTAAGCTTGATGATTAAAGAGGAGGTGGCAAAGCAAGTTGAGGCTGGAATAATTTGAGTAACTGAATATTTCGACTTGGCTAGCTAATATCGTACCTGTTCCCAAGAAGGATGGTAAGGTTAGAGTCTGCGTTGACTACATAGATCTTAACAGAGCCAGCCCTAAGGACAATTTTCCACTCTCTAATATACACATCTTGATCGATAACTGTGCCAAGCATGAAACACAATCATTCATTGATTGCTTTGCCGGTTATCATCAGATTAAGATGCATGAGGAGGATGCTGAGAAAACTGCTTTCATTACACCCTGGGGGGTTTATTGTTACAAGTTTATGCCTTTCGGGTTGAAAAATGCTGGAGCTACATACATGAGGGCCATGACTACCATTTTTCATGACATGATCCACAAGGAAATTGAAGTTTATGTGGATGATGTTATCATCAAATCCAAGAAGGGTTCGAGTCATTTGGACGATCTCGAGAGGTTCTTTAATAGGCTTTGGAAGTACAATCTGAAGTTGAACCCATCAAAGTGTGCCTTTGGAGTCCCTGCAGGAAAATTATTGGGTTTTATCGTCAGTCCTCGCGGAATAGAGTTGGACCCGACCAAAATCAAAGAGCTTCCGTCACTGAAAAATAAGAAAGAGGTAATTAGTTTCTTGGGCCGCCTCAACTACATCAATCGCTTCATAGCCTAATCCACTGTCATTTGTGAGCCGATTTTCAAGTTATTGAAAAAGGATACTGCCAAAAAATGGACGTCAGAGTGTCAGCAAGCGTTTGACAAAATCAAGGATTACCTATCTAATCCTCCTATATTGGTCCCTCCCGAGCCAGGTAGGCCACTACTGTTGTATTTATCTGTTATGGATAATGCTTTCGGTTGTATTCTGGGACAGCATGATGAAACAGGGAAGAAAGAGCAGGCAATCTATTACATGAGTAAGAAGTTCACATCATATGAGGCTCGTTACACTTTGCTGGAACGCACGTGTTGTGCATTAACTTGGGAATCCCAGAAGTTGAGACATTACCTCTCAGCATACACTACCTACTTGATATCGAGAATGGATCCACTAAAGTACATCTTCCAGAAGCCTATGCCTACCGGGAAGCTGGCTAAATGGCAGATTTTGTTGAGTGAGTTTGACATAGTTTATGTCACTCAGAGGGCCATGAAAGCACAGGCGTTGGCAGATCACCTGGCCGAGAACCCCGTAGATAATGGATACGAACCCTTGAAAAATAATTTTCCTGATGAGGAAGTGGCATTTGTGGGAGAGGACATATCCGAAATATACAATGGTTGGAGGATATTCTTTGATGAACTGCGAACTTCAAAGGGGTAGGTATTGGAGCTGTTTTGATCTCAGAAACTTGCCAGCATTATCCGGTATCAGCCAAACTTAGGTTTCCTTGCACCAACAATATGGCTGAATACGAAGCTTGCATTTTGGGGCTTCGGCTAGCCATTGACCTAAATGTCCAAGAGGTATTGGTAATTGGGGACTCAGACCTGTTGATTCATCAAGTACAAGAGGAATGGGCTGCCAAGAACAGGAAACTTCTGCCATACATAGATTGCATACAAAAATTGCGCAAGAGGTTTGTCAAGATAGAATTCAAACATGTTCCGCGAATCCAGAATGAATTCGTTGATGCTTTGGCCACTTTGTCTTCTATCATACAACATCCGAACAAGAATTATATTGATCCCATCCCTATTCATACTCACGAGCAGCCTGCATATTGTTTTCATGTCGAAGAGGAGTTAGATGGCAAGCCATGGTATGTTGATATCCAGGGATACTTAAAAAATGGAGATTATCTGGAGAATGCCACAAGTATTCAAAAGCGCACTATTCGGAGGTTAGCTAACCAATTCTTCTTAAGCGGAGAAATCTTGTACAAGAGGACTCCTGATTTAGGACTGCTGAGGTGTGTTGATGATAGAGAAGCTTCTAGTTTGATTGAACAAGTCCACGGTGGAACTTGCGTCCCTCACATGAAAGGATTTACCTTGGCCAAGAAAATACTGAGATCCGGGTACTTTTGGTTGACTATGGAGACTGATTGCATTCGTTATGTGCAAAAGTGTCATCAATGCCAAACGCATGCCGACATGATTCGAGTTTCTCCCAACGAACTCCATGTCACCAGCTCTCCTTGGCCATTTGCAGCTTGGGGTATGGACGTTATTGGTCCTATCGAACCTGCCACATCCAACGGACATAGGTTCATTCTTGTTGCTATTGATTATTTCACCAAATGGGTCGAGGCTACCTCACATAAGTCTGTCACAAAGAAGGTTGTAGCTGATTTTGTCCGAGATCATATTATCTGTCGATTTGGAGTTCCTGAGTCAATTATTACAGATAATGGCACCAATTTCAACAGTGATCTGATGAAAGCAACGTGTGAGCAGTTCAAGATCAACCATCGAAACTCTACAGCCTATAGGCCACAGATGAATGGAGCAGTTGAGGCTGCAAACAAAAACATCAAGAGGATATTGCGTAAGATGATTGACAATTATAGACACTGGCACGAGAAGCTACCCTTCACATTGTTGGGATATCGTACTACGATGAGGACTTCTACAGGGGCCACTCCTTATCTTCTGGATTATGGTACTGAAGCTGTGATACCTGCTGAAGTGGAGATACATTCTCTAAGAATCATTCAGGAAGCAGAACTAAGTGATGCTGAATGGGTGCGAGGTAGATGGAACAACTGGCACTCATTGATGGGAGGAGAATAAATGCAATTTGTCACGGTCAACTCTATCAGAATAGAATGGCCAAAGCTTTCAACAAGAAGGTCAGACCAAGGCATTTTACACCGGGGCAACTTGTCCTAAAACGGATCTTTCCAAATCAAGACTTGGCAAAAGGAAAATTTGCACCAAATTGGCAAGGTCCTTACATGGTCCATCGGGTTATGACAGGAGGAGCACTCGTACTAGCGGAAATGGACGGTGAAGTGTGGCCCAATCCTATCAATTCCGACGCTGTCAGAAGATACTTCATCTGAGAAGTTAAGAGAAAGTTATTTCTGTTATGCTTCCTTACCTTGTAATTGGAACTACGTTTGACCTGATTCCCGTTTAAGAGGGATACGTAGGCGCTCCTATGGAGTTCGGTCTTATCATAATAAAACCTTTCATTTTCCCTTTATCAAGCATTATAACAGGGGCAGAATTTCTGAGAGGATCTCAAAAATTCCATCTGAAAAGCATTACCATGAATCGTAAGACTGGGGCAGGAAATTTTGAGGGAATCTCAAAATTCACAACAAGCGACCGCTCATTCTACCAAATTTTCCAGCTGAAAGACAAGTTCTACACTGGAGCAGAAATTTTGAGAGCCCTCAAAAGTTTCATCGGAGCTGCACTCCAAACGCAAAGAGGATAAGATGTTGTGATGTCTCAACGCATGTCATGGTTTATGATTCAACAATATTTTGATTTTTTAACATTTCCCTTCCCTTTTCAAAGCAAGTTATTTTAAAATACGATTTCAAAATTTATTTATTTATTTGCTCAAGCGAGTGCTCGAAGAGAGTGCGACATCCCGCAGACACATAACAAGGAAGACAGATGCACCCAAGAGCAGATGCACAAATCAACCTCCCCCTTTTTACAAATTAACAATTTTTCTTTGAACGCAGAACTAGCAGGTACAAACCCGAGAATTGTCTCAGCAGCATCAAGACAAACACCGTCATCAAAATATGGCAAGAAAGCTAAGCTGCTCTATCTCCTCAAAAAAGAATTACATTAAGCCCGAAAATTACATTAGGCTCGAGAATTATATTTGGCCCGAGACTGCATTTGGCCCGAGAATTGCATTTGGCCCGAGAATTATATTTGGCCCGAGACTACATTTGGACCGAGAATTATATTTGGCCCGAGAATTGCATTTTGGCCCGAGAATTGCATTTTGGCCCGAGATTGCATTTGGCCCGAGAATTATATTTTGCCCGAGAATTATATTTGGCCTGAGACTGCATTTGGCCCGAGAATTATATTTGGCCCGAGAATTGCATTTGGCCCCAGCTTGCGTTAAGCCTGAGAATTACATTTGGCTCGAGAATTATGTTTGCCCGAAAAATTCATTTGAGCCCGAGATTGCATTATGTCCGAGATTGCATTGTGCTCGAAAATTATGAATTGCATTGAGCCCGAGAATTGCACTGCGCCCAAGAAATGCATTTGAGATCGAGATCGCATTTGGCCCGAGAATTACATCAAGCCCGAGAATTTTGATTGAGCCCAAGATTGCATTTGGCTCGAGAATTGCATTGTGCCCGAGATTGCATTTTGGCCTGAGAATCGCACTGTGCCCGAGAATTTTGATTGAGCTCAAGATTGCATTTGGCCCGAGAATTACATTGTGCCCGAGAATTGCATTGTGCCCGAGATTGCATTGAGCCCGAGATCGCATCGAATCACAACAAGCTACCATGGAACAAATTATTCAGAAGCTACTAAACGTCATGCTATGCCACTCAAAACAGATACGCTCTCTTTAATTTCTGCTTATCATGCTCCGAAGGCGTCAAAGTCTAAAGGCATCATTTTCATGGCCTGCGGACATCATTTTTTGGCCTAAAGATTTACTTTATGCTTATCATACTCCAAAGGCGTCATCGTCTAAAGGCATCATTGTCACTGCCCGCGGACATCATTTCATGGCTTGAGGATTAAATTTTACTTATCATGACCCTGAGATATCATCGCTAAAGACATCATTTTTTTATCGTCTTAAGCAACCTTGCATGGTCTTAAAAGGAACCTGCATCATGTCTTACACTATTTTTGTTTAAATGTTAATCTTTTATCTAGTTATAATAGAAATTGCAGGCACCGAAAGCTGAACAAGCCAAGAAACGAGATTAACCATCGTCTTCGCTTCCAAAACACAACCTTTCTTATCCTTATATCACCAACACTGGACCGTTGCTCGCGCCCTATTCTCAGCTATTCGTTTAAATCTCATCAGCTCGTGCCAACTGCGTCTTCATGCGGAATTTCAGTCGTATATCTTCTTTAGAAGCATCGTTCATTTCTAAATCTAGAACTACACATGGCCTAATTCCCGTAAAACAGGAATATGTAGGCGACTTGAAAACCAAAGTCTCGGCCGCAACTCTTTTATAATTCGCCCTTGTTTCTCCGATTTCGAAGAACTACGCCTCTGGTCGGACAAAATTGGCTACTAAGTCAACGTTTCTTGCCCGATAATTCATCCTTCATTCCCGGCAAGGAAGGAGAAGCTGTTGACACCCAATTTTGATCTCCCTATACCTCTCTCGGGCTGTTATTTTAATAATAATAATTAATTTAAATATTAACTTATTGTATATTTTACTTGATTTATTATATAAATTACGTGTTAACACTTTAAAATTAGTATATAAATATATAATTATTCTCTATTATTACTATTTTTATCATAAATTTCATATGATATTATATGTCATTTATTTTACGTACAATATATATACGTAATTTATTTATTTTTTTAAAAATAATTTATCTTTTGATAATTATCGTTAATTATTATTTTATCTACTAAATTTTATATACAGAGTAGTTTATTTATTAAATAGCCGTTCGAATTCAATTTTTAATCTCAAATTATTTAAATCCTAGCTCCTTTCTACCTAATTTATTTTAATTTTAGCCTAAATTAGGCTAATTTGGCCCAATTTTAAATTCCAAGTTTAATCAAATCTCAGTCGTTGATCTAATACGATCAACGACCGAGATCAAAACCATTTTCTTCTTTCCTTTTAAACAAACACACCCCCCAAACCCTAACCCCATTCTCCTCCACCGCACGCTCTATCTCCCTCAATCTCTCTCTCTCTCAACCAAACCAGCTGCCTCCCCTTTTTCTCTTCTCCCTCCTCTCCTCCATTTCCACCGCCGCCGGCCCTCCTCGGCCGGTGAGCAAACCCCAGGCAACCACCACCCTTAACCCGCAAATCTCCTCTCTTCTTTCCCCACCGACGAGCGACGACCCGGTGTCGCCGCCTCGCTTCCCCGACCAACCCCCATCTCTAGCAAAAGTCGCCGACGCCACCACTCTCCTCCACCAGAAACTCCTAAACACCACCTTGTCCGACCAAACTCCACCCGAAACCACTAGCCAGCTGCCCTTTTTCCCCTCATCTTCTCCTCTCTTCACCACCACTATAACCTAAAGTCGGCACCACCACTGAACCATCAGCTGGTCAAAAACAAGCCACGGGTTTCTCCGGACGAATCCGAAGCCCAAAGGTTCCTTTGCCTCCGACAGACGGTGGAAGACTCCGACGAAGTGGAACGATGGTTCCTGCAGATCTGTTTGGGGTCTAATTTTTGTCTCATTTTTATGCTCGAGCGTATCGTCTTCCACGTTTACAGGTTCTGAGATTCAAAAACCTATTATGAGTGTTTATGCATGGTCGTTTAATTTTATTTGGGTTTGGATGCCTATTACGATATGTGGGAAATCATGATTCTTACAATTCTGAAAATTCGATCATGAGTTTACTTTGTCGCGAGATCTATGTCTAAGCGTGTTTGGTTATCATGTTGTATTTCAAGTGTGAAACGTGGCCTTTGATTCGTCTGGTGTCATTGGGTTGACCAATTTTGTTCGACATGTTGTATTGGGTTGAAAGATGGCCTATATTCATGCCAAATGGTAACTCCTTATCTTGATTCACGATTTCTTGTTTGTGTAAACTCCGTGATTAAGTTCCGATTAGTACTTGTCTATTCGTATCCCTCTGTGCTCAACAAATATTGATTGTGATCTTACTATTAATTCTCTGTTAGGTTCAATTTTGGTTAATGATTCTGTGTTAGTGCTTTCTTAATTTGAAATACAATAGTTATAGTCAGTATGTTTTCCTTTCTTACATGATTCCATGACAAGCTCCGTATCCCGTTTATAGCAAGTTAATTTGTGAGTTCCATGATTGATTCCAATTGATGAATAATCAGCCTTAGTACTTGTTTATTCACGTTAAAGCTTTGATTGTTTCATATATAATTGATTCGAGTACTTGATTTTGGGAAAGGATTTTGGTATTTATAACTTGGTTACCTGTTTAATTATGGTAAAGTGTTGACTCGTTTCACCCTTAATTGACAGCTACTGGTCTATTTATGCTTAGAAAATAAAATCAGACCCATTTTTGTATTCTGATTGATCCTGTGTTTTAATTAAGGTAAAGTTTCTCTTTGTTTGATTTTTCTTTATTCTGGTATGACTTTATTTTCTCTCTTCTTTATGGTAATTCAATGACATATTGATTTGACTATGGTAATTAAGGTAAAGATTTTTCTTGATTTACTATTTGAATTATTCTTTTCCTTTAACTAAGTCCCCTACTTTCACTATAAAAATCAGTCGTCCCCTTTACTAATTAGCTGAAACTTTACACATTCACTATTACTCTCATATTGTTAAAATAAGGATCTTTTCTTTTTTAGACAAACTGTTGATTGCTAAGTGTTGGGTCTCGAATCTCTTTTATCATTTACTGCAAATTGGTATGTATCCTAATTCGTGTGTATAAATTATGTATATGATAGAAAGCATGACTATAGGAGTTTAAAGCTAATAACTTGTTGCCTACTTGATTATGTGATCCAAACTTTCACTACTTATAGATCATGCATTAGTTATATATATTACTGTCTGATTCTTTCTTGGTACTGTTCTGGTATATGTTGTATGAAAAGAGGGACTTTATGCATCTTATACCCCTTGACATAGACAATGCCTAGAACCCTTGAGGTTCTCATGAAATTTTGCAATGTCAGGGTTAAGTATCAAGGTTCCTATAAGTCCCTCTGGATTTCGTATATTTGTTTCGCATATTTGACAGGTTTTGTTAGAAGATGGGTTACGCGGTGAAGAGTTGCCCGGGACTGGGAGATTTTTTTTAGAACTTAGACTTTATTAATTCTATTATGCTTTATATTCATTCATTTGGGTCTGTAATAATTATTGTATAAACTTCGATAAATAATAAGATACTTTAGGGGACTGCTACGGGGGAGGGGCAAACTACGTGCTACTTGCTTAATTGTAAACCGTAGAAATTATGCCTATAGGAATTCTATTAATTTCATTTGTTAGAAATTATGCCTATAGGAGTGTATTAATATCGTTTGTTAGAAATCATGTTTTGGGTTTTAAAATCCGCTTTGTCTTTTAAAAAATCAGAAATCGTGCTTATATGATATTTATGTTTCAACGTGTTAAATATGATACTATTTACCTAGAAACCATGCCTATAGGCTTAAAATTGTTTTCAGTTGTGAAACCACGCCTAAGAGTCAAATCCGTTTTAGCATATTAAAATCATTTTCAGCATGTTTAAATCTTTTAAATTTAATTCAGCATATTAAAGTCAGTTTCAGCATGTTTAAATCTGTCAAATTTAATTCAATATGTTAAAAATCAGTTCCAGCATATTTAAAATCAGTAAATTCAGGCCCGTAGACAAACCAGTTTCAGCATGTTTAAAATTAGTAAAATTTAGGTATGCATGTTAAAACCACTAGATATTATGCTTATAGGACTTAATTAATTCCTGTATGTCATGATCATGTCCACATGTTTTAATAAAATGTCAATTTTCTAAATATTCAATCCTAGATATCATGCTCATAAGATTAACTACATAAATTGTTAATTGTGCGAGTTGTGAGGCCTATTCGAAACCATTCTGTGCTACTTGTTTTAAAGTCCATGTATGTTTTGTATGACGTTAATCCCGAGTCTCACTAAGTAGCCTTGGAATCTTATTGTCTAGACCCATATCCAAAATAGTAGTCTAATGCCTCTTGGACATTAAGTGGGACGAGTAGGCATACTAAGGTATGCTAGATTTTTTATTTCTTTAGTACGCTCCTAGGAATAATAATCTTAATAACCAACTTAGGTGGGTAGATAGACGGACATGATGGAAATTGACCCAACCAGAATACGACAATGTCTTTGAAATTATCTTCGGTAAATAAGCTGGGCGCTGATCCAAATAGGTTAAAATTAACCTAAGTTTAATTCTTATATTCTTACGTGTTTGGGGTAGTATTAATTAAATCACCTACTAATTAGATCTCTTTTCCTATAGCATTTTTTTCTGAATTCTATCTTCTCGCTATCTGATTTTCTTATGTGTTTATTTAGCTTTTAAATATTCTACATGCTTAATTCTTGCTCACCTAGTTTCATTAATAATTAAACTGGTTTAATTTATTGACTTCTTAAAAGATAGAATTTATTTGTATAGCGGTGTAGTTTTATTAATTCATATCGATCTTTGTTTATCACATAATTCCCCACATAAATAACGAATCCGGCAGGGACCCACATTTGTGGACCTCGAAAGGTGCCTAACACCTTCATTTCAAGGTAACTTGAACCCTTACCCTATTTCTGGTGACGTAGACCTCTTAAATTAAAATTAATCGTAGTTAGTTAAGAACGGTGCCCTAACGTACCTTTAATTCGTTAGGTGACGACTCTTCACTCTTTTCCATCCAAAAAGAGTTGTCACGTCGATGGCCCATCTTTTCGCGAGAAAAATGGGGCGCGACACATGGGCCGCAGTAGCATATTTTTCTGGGCCTCAGTCCATTTACCAGAGTAAAATCTTACCAAATACTCTTTTGTATCATTGGGATTGATTTGTTTTAGAATCCCACCATAATCAATATTAGACACATCTGTCTCAATTATCTTTTTCCAAGCAGGATTAGCCAGGCTCAAACATGGTAAAGACTGAACACGAAGTTTAATATCCTTTACAAAAGTAGTATGACTATTAGTCCAAGGAGATTTATAATTCTTTTTTAGCCGATCATATAAAGGGACCAAATCACGGGATATATTTTTATAGAAAGGGGATATGTAATTTAAACTTCCCAAAAATCTTTGCAATTGAGTTCTATCAGTAATGATATCAGGAAATTTGGATGCAAACTCAATCGCCCTTTGAATAGGCATAACCTTTCCTTGAAAAATATGATATCCTAAAAATCGGATTTCAGTTTGAAACAAACTCATTTTTGGTCTTGATATAACCAAACCATTTTGAATAACTATTTTCTTGAATATCTCAAGATGCTTTATATGGGTCTCAAATGTTTTGGAAAATACTAGAATATCATCAATATAAACAATGATAAAATCTAGATATGGATTAAAAATATCATTCATAATTTTTTGAAACTCAGATAACGATCCTGATGATGATGATGCTTGAGAGTATGACCTCCCTTGTGAGTTTGGGGATGGTCTTCCCCTTCCTTTAGTGATCCACGAGGGATCCATCCTTTATACATAGTAATTGATAATCATTAGATTATTGTAGATATTCTCTGGATAAAAAATTTGGTAAAGAGTTATCAACTCCCTTTTATAAATGATTTCAAAATCAAAAGGGGCTAATTGAGCTTGCCACCTTGCAAATATTATTTTGGAAAAATCGTGTTTGAAATCTTTGTTAAACATATATTTAACCGATTGAGCATCAATTTTTATTAAAAACTTTTGATTATAAAGATCGTCTTGAAATTTCAAAACACATTTAACAATGCAAAGCATTTCATGGGCCACAGTAGCATATTTTTTCTGTACCTTGATCCATTTACCAGAGTAAAATCTTACCAAATACTCTTTTGTATCATTGTGATTGATTTGTTTTAGAATCCCACCATAACCAATATTAGACGCATCTGTCTCAATAATCTTTTTCCAAGCAGGATTAGCCAGGCTCAAACAAGGTAAAGACTGAACACGAAGTTTAATATCCTTTACCAAAGTAGTATGACTATTAGTCCAAGGAGATTTATAATTCTTTTTTGGCCGATCATATAAAGGGGCCAAATCACGGGATAGATTTTTATAGAAAGGGGATATGTATTTTAAATTTCTCAAAAATCTTTGCAATTGAGTTCTATCAGTAATGATATTAGAAAATTTGGATGCAAACCCAATCGCCCTTTTAATAGGCGTAACCTTTCCTTGACAAATATGATGTCCTAAAAATCGGATTTCAGTTTGAAACAAACTCATTTTTGGTCTTGATATAACCAAACCGTTTTGAATAACTATTTTCTTGAATATCTCAAGATGCTTTATATGGGTATCAAATGTTTGAAAAATACTAGAATATCATCAGTATAAACAATGATAAAATCTAGATATGGATTAAAAATATCATTCATAATTTTTCGAAACTCAGATGGGGCATTTTTCAAACCAAAAGGCATCCCATTCCATTCATATTGCCCAAAAGGTACATTAAAAGCAGTTCTATAAACATGCTCTTTAAAAAGCTGGATCTGCCAATAACCTGATTTTAAATCAAATTTTGAAAAGATATTGACATCATAAAATCTTGATAAAAGATCCCTTTTATTGGGAATATGATATCTTACCCATTTCAAATACTTGTTTAAGGGTTTATAATTTATGACTAACCTAGGAACGCCACGTTCCTTTTCTGCAGCGTTATTAACATAAAAGGCAGTGCAGGACCAAGGAGACCTGGAATGTTTTATCAAACCCTTTTGTAATAAATCATCATTTTCTTTTTTGCAGAATTCCACTAACTCGACATTCATCTGGCAAGGACGAAATTTAGTGGGAATATCAACTTCTGAAAAATTATCCTCATAAGGAAGGGTAACAATGTGCTTCTTTCAATTTTAAAAAGCACTAGGATGATCAACACAGATATCAACTGCCATCTGCTAGGAAATTAATTTAATTTTTTTCCTTACTTTAGCAGATTTCATAGAGTCAAAAATATTCAGACTAAACAATTCTAATTGTAAGTAATCAACACGCTTTTGTTTCATATTAATAAGAGCATTAATAACTCTAGTTATTGGATCTGTAACAAAAGTATAACTTATCTTATTATCTTTATAAGTAGCAGAAAATTCTTTTGAATCTATGCATGTAAAAGGATAGATTGCATTTATAAACGGGGTTCCAAGTATAATTGGAGGGTATAACTGATTTTTTACCAGAAAGAAGAAATGAGGAATGCAAAACTTATTCTGGCAAATATTAGCATTAGGCAGTTTATACTTTATATCTAAAGCATGTCCTGATGCAGATTTAACCATATGAGTGATTTTTTGAAAATATTTTGTAGGCACTAAGCCTTCCTGAATGCAGCTAACATCAGCACCAGTTCACCACTATCAATCATCGCAATGTTAGTGATGGAAAAACTATTGTTGACACCCAATTTTGGCCCTCCTTTTTCCCATAATTAATTTTTATATGCTTCTTAATCCCGAGGACTTTTCCAAAATAATTTTCTTATTTTTATATTAATTTTTTATAAATTTTGGCACCAATAATCATTTTTTTAAAAATGATTTCCTTTACTTTTTTATAATAATAATTACTAATAATATTGTATCTTATAAAATCACCCCAAAAATATTTTATAATTCATTCTTTTTAACAAGATATTGGTATAGTAACTTTTATTTCAAACTCTAAATGAAATTTTGTCGTATCGCTATAACATTTCCTAAATATTGTTCTATCGATTGAGGATTGCGATTACGCGTATCAAAATTATGATTAAGTCAACTATATACGTATTTGAAAATTAATTGGGATGAAAGAAGGCATCGTTAAATTAATTAAGTGGAAAAACGATTAGGGAAAATTACATTTTTTCTACAAACTAATTCATTTACCTATATATGTTTGGGCCAATTTTATACCTCTTTCTACCCAAAACCTCCTAACCCACTACCCAACTGCCCGACCCGGCCCAAACCCCTGACCCGGCCCAAAAATCCATCAGCTAACACCCCACCATATCCCCCTAATTCTTTTCTCTCCTCCACTTCAGCCAAACCAACAGACCACCCCCCCCAAACCCTTTCTCGCCGCCTCACCCACCAAAGACCCGCCGGATTTCGCTTCGTACCGGCGGGCAAACGGCGACAACACCCTCTCCCGTCACCTCACGTTGTCCCTTCCCCTTTTCGGAGACGTTTTACAACCTCGAAAAGGTCGCCCGCCGCTAGACCACCGGATAATTGCAAAATCCGGTGGTCTTCACCCTTCTCTCCTTCTCTCCTCCACCTTTATAGCCATCCTCTCACCCCTTTTTGTCATTTCAGAAACAAAGCTGTAAAGCTTCCCCCCCACCGCCTACTGCAGACCTCGGAAAAGAGGAGACCTAGCCATTGCCCGACGGACACGAGCTTAGTCCGACGGGTCCGAGCTCTACACCTCCGACCCGTCACCTTCTCTTTCAAATCAGCCTGAAAAAGGTAGGCATCTTTCCTTCTCTGATTTCATCATTTCCTTTGCAACTTGGCTTTCCAAGAATTCAAATTTTTTGAATTCTTGGAAAGAGCCGTTTGAGCCTTCAACTTTGGCTATAAAAGGGACTTTTGGTTTTTCGTTTTCATATATCAGTTAGATCCGAAAACTATCACAAACAGCTCACCAAATTGTTCTCTGATTATTGGCTCATACTCATTGTCGGTTTTGCTCCTGTTGTCTCGTTTGCTCTACTCGGATAATCGGAGTCAGAGTAGCTAGTTTGGAACTCGACACTCGAAGGCTTCAATCGCTGCCCAACACAAGGTAAATGCTATCCCATCTTAATCAAATTGCTCTTAGTTCTGCAAATTTTTAATTGTGTGCTTAGTCGGGATATTAGGCATTTAGCCGACTGATTTTTGGCATGAAAATGTGAAACAAAAAGTTAGTTTCTGATCGTTTGGTTTAGATTATGTGTTCGTGAAGTATTACAATTCAAGACTTGGCTTAATTGTTGTAAATGGTGTTGGTTGTTTGGTCTGAATTATCGTGATTAATTTGAAGTAAAGTAGTTGTTGGTTTGTTCGGTTGTATTTATAGTCGATGGTGTATTGGAAGAATATTTATAACCTTGAATTAGCGTGAAATGAACCTCAAGAGGCTTCGAGTTTTCCGGGTATATACAACTGAATGTTTAAGGACATTGTTGTGATCATGTGATGACTATAAAGTTAGTCGATTAAATCATTAACTTAGCCTCGATCTTTGTATTATGTTCGTTATCATTTTCTTTGGTTTGTTGGTTGATTTTCGTTTGAGTTTGTAGAGCATGTAGTTATCTCGCCTTGCCTTGTTCATAACTACGTAAGGACAGCCTTTAGCATATAAAATTATATGAGTTTGTTTTGTTGTTTTCGAATTACTAATGGTTTTGTTTCATTCTTGTGAAAGTTTTAAAGAACCTTTACTATCAGCCGTTTAAATAACTACGGAAGTAGGTATCAACGGTTTTACTTCATTTTGCCTACTCTTGTTTGAAGCTTTCAAAAAATAGTGCCAAGGACTTGCTTTTTCTCGTAATATGATAGGAATCGAACTTAGGGATGAATCGTTTTGTTCTAACATTGTACATGGCTACCTTGGTTGCATAACTAGAGATTAGGGTCAATGTTTACTCTTCATAAAAGTTGAGTTTTCTTGTTGCTTTCCCTTACGGATTGAGTTGTAAGAGTATGTAATTATCCCGTCTTGTTTTAATCACAATTAGGGGGCTGGTTTTGTTTAAATCGGAAAACGTATATGTATGCTATGTTTGAGTTTCTTGAAGTTTAAATTCTTAAGGTAAAAGTTTCGATAGGTTTGTCATTTTTTTTAGTCCCGAAAACGTTTGTTTAAGATAGGCATATACATATTATGATTATATTTCCGGCGTTTGTAAAATATTGTGGTCTTGCTTTCGATCTAACCTTTCTTCAAAACACCTTAATCCTAGTAAAAAGTGGTTGAATTAGTGTGCATTGTTAGAAAAAGAGGGCTGCCCGTATTTTCATTATTTTGGTTTTAACTCGGGATCAATTTCGGGAATACTAGCTTAAGGAATTTATCATGAGCTAATGTAGTAGTTTGGTTCCTTTTTTGATCCTCCTGTCACTAGTGTTGCCTTACTTTTGAGTTGATTTGTTCATAACGCCTTACTTTTTGAGGTGATTTGTTCATAGCTACTTATTGAATTAAAGTGAAATGAAAAAAAATAATAAGGTTTTATATTGCTACTTGTTGTGTACTTTGTTTTTCAATAATCGACTAGTGTTGAAGATGTTCGTTTTGCCTAAGTTCTTTTCGGATATCATCTCATGTTAGTTCGTTTGTGCTCTAGTCAAATAAATTTGATCATTTGCTTAAAAAATGAAGCAAAATATGGTTACATGTCGTCTTTCATATATGCTTGTGTATTTACCGAATAGCATGTTTGTTTTCCTTATCACTTTATTGTTAAGCTTGGCATATTTCTACATTTTGTAAACTTTGTTATGCAAGTTACTAATCCTTATCATTTTTTTGTGTTACATGAAACAACCGGAGAGCTGGAGTTCTCACTTGAAACTCACTTTCGGCCCCAATAAATATTCGGGTCGAGCAGCTATTAGGAGCTATCGCGGTTCTCAGAGTCGTTCTTTAGAAACTTAGTTCCTCCAAAGGAACTTGGCGTATCTAGCCCTTTTTTATTTATTTATTGCTTTCCTTTATGCTTACTTGAAATGTTTTAACTAACCTTGTATATTTGGATATGTGTTTTTCTTTGTGATTTTGATTAACGTTTATTCTTCGGCTTATAGTTTCGTGGATTACTTTATTTGGTCCAAAATTTTGAAAGGGAGTTTCCTCCACCCTTTTTAGTTAGGTAAATGTTTCGGGTTTCCCTTTTTAAATACTTTAAAATTAGTGGTTAAACACTTTCAAAAAATAGTAATAATAAATGGTAAATAGTGCAGATTTTTTAGGATTAATTAATTTAGGCTTTATTTCAAGAAAAACGTGTTTCAAATAACTCGCGGTAGATTTTTAAAAAATCAAAAATATTAAGTAGCGATTCAATATATTTCAAACAAATATTTAGTCATTCTTAGGCCTTAGATTATAGAATGCTTTATCTAATTTAGGCAAGCCTCCTTTATATTTATTAATAACTTATGTATTCTCTTATTCTAACACCAATATTTTACAAATATTTTGCTATACTCTATATATATATTTTGAGATTTTCAGATTTTTGAAGACTAAAAATGCAAGGTATATATGTCATATGTTATCTACTACAAGGTATATTTATATTTTACTTACCCTTCTTCCTACTTAAATTACACATATATTATTTTATCACAATTACATTTACGTACATAATACTTTCTTTCATATTCGATGCATGTTTATTTTTTACCTTACGAATAAAAGTCTCCTTTACATGAAAACAAATAATTCTCGTTCTCTACTCAAGTTTTCAAATTGTTCTTTTACATGAAATATATTTACAAAACAAATATGATTTTCTCTTATATCTTTTTCTCTATTACCGGTATACTTATTTCTTATATACTTTCACTTATCCAAATCTTTTAAATAATAAACTTTCACATGATTTCCTATATATATTTAAAATATACATACGTCATCTTTACTTTCTTTTTAATAAACATGTCATAAACTTTCTCAAACTTTAAGAACTACATATTTTTTTACTTTACAAAAAGTATTTGTATAAATAAATGTTTTCATTTTTTACATAGCTTTTAAGTATATATTCTTATAAATCATAAAGTTCTACATACTTTAATTATAATTACGATAAAAGTATTGCTATTAAACTTTCATATATTTTGACATGTACGTACATATGTTTCATCTTTTTACCATAAGCATATTTTATATTTTTGCCTATTGTAAGTGGCATGTGTCATATACTTTGAGTTTTTCTTTAAATTAATAAAACATGTTTTTATCACCTTTTTAGCAAATAATTCAAAAATAGTTTTTCCCAAATATGTTTCTAAACTGAGTTTAAGGACTATCTTCAGATAGGCTCTGAAGGGTGCCTAACACCTTCCCTTCGAGTAACCAAAACTCTTACTCAGAATCTCAAACGTTTTCGCAGACTAAAAATAGAGTTTTACATTAAAAAATGGTTTCCTAAGTTTCCTAAAATTTAGGTGGCAACTCTAAACCCTTTCCAAAACAAAGGCAGAAGAGCCGAATGTTGCAAGCATATTTTGGCCAGTCCAAAATAGGGCGCGACAGAATGACGACTCTGCTGGGGATACTAACTTATGTTTTTACCTTAGCATGCTTAGTTTATGAATATTATTTGGGATATTTGTTTATTTGCAGTACACTATTTGCTTTAATTACGTTTATATCGTTATTCGTTTGAAAGGACGCAAGCCAAATCCAAACTTGTGTTCCTTATTTGTTTGATAAACACTACTTGTTACTGCTTTCTCACTTGCATTTCTCTATCGAGTCTTTGGCCGTACACATTTCACACACTATGGTACACGCGGAGGGTTTTATGCCCTCCCAAACCTTCTTTTGGATTCCTTAGTTTCAGAGTCGGTGCAATTAGGTTAGTGTGCCGTCTCGCAGTTATTCAAGTCCACTCTCAAATCTAGGAAAATATTCTTATTCTAGAAATAGGTCATGTTGCATAGCCTTAGGCAGGACGATCCTGGGGATTGACACTGCATTTAGGAAACCGCCCTTTTGTCAACGGGTTTTTCATAAAACCCAACGACATATACTTTGTGTGTGATTGATGTAAATGATCCAAACTAAAACACATGATGGATTTGGGATAAACAAACTTATCATACCCTTTACCTTTTCTTTCAGATGAATATCAACCAAAACTTGCCCAACATCCAAATGATTTTCTCAGCTTCCCATAACCTACAACGCTGGTGGAACAACATCAGGACTCTATATGGACATGAGATTTCCAAACACCTGGGATCTCTCACTGAGCTGTTGGACATCCAAGCCAACGAGATACTAACAAAGTCGCTGATTGAATTTTGGAACCCGACCACCGCGACATTTCAGTTCTTTGACTTTGAAATCACGCCTACCTTGGAAGAGGTCAGTAGCCTCACAGATCTGGCACTCGAAGGAAGAGAACCAGTATTGCCCTCAACAATGTCTGGAAGAAAATTTCTATACACTTTGGGTCTAAAAGTCTTCCCGGCCCTTAGGAATGTAGAAAATAGATGTGTAGGTTTGAACTATCTCTTTCAGAGGTTTGGACGTCAAGAAAGCTATGATGGTTATCGACAGGAATTTGCTTGTAGCAGAGCAAAATGGGAGAGAATCCGACCTGTGGCTTTTGCACTCGCTTTCTTAGGGATCATGGTGTTTCCTAAGAAGATAGGCCGCATCAATATCAATTTGATGCCAGTAGTCCTTGCCCTGTTCAATGGCTCCAAAAAGTTAACATTAGTACCAATGCTTTTGGCAGAATTATTCAGAGCTTTGTCCTCCTGCTCAAGAGGATATGATTGCTTTGGCGGATGCAATTTGCTACTACAAATTTGGGCCGTAGAGCATTTCTTCCAAAAAGAACAAGCCAACGATAACTTGGAAGGAGTCTGCAACAAGATGCAAAGCCATGAGCGCAGGTTAAAATTTTGGAATGCACCGATAGGACGAGAAGGATGGCGGCCTATCTAACGCATCTCACGGGAGATGCCATCCAATGGAAGCTCCCTTGGATCACTGGAAGAGCATTACTGAGGAGATATACCAGCTATTTTATTGAGTTGATAGGGTTAGAAGGGATCCAACCATACGCTCCACTTAGAGTTCTGCGCCAATTTGGCATCAATCAGGATGTTCCTTTATGGTCCCACATAGAACCTGCGGAGGTCACTTACGAAAGAGAAATACCTTCGGCCAGGATTAGAAGACTGCAGGAATCATGGATGAATATAATATCTGCAGATATCGGACAAAGAAATTGGTGCACCTTGGAATATTATGCGTGGAAGGTAGAGGGAGGTCCCATAATGCGAACAAGCTGGAAAGGATCCCTGGTTTTATCGACTACGACATGGTGACTCAAGTCTCCAGGGAAATAATACCTCACATGTATCTCACCGCCTCCATGCGTGAACAGATTATTCCGGGCTCAGTTAAAGATGATATAACCTCGGACAGTCAGGATGATATAAGAGAAAATCTAGAGGAAGAACTTGAAGATCAATCTGAGTATAGATCTTTAGTGTTCCTGGAAGAAGATGATCCGGATTATCAGGAATGGCAGTTGAGAGAATGGGATCTCAGAGAATACCACCCAGGGCCTTATTTGGACATAAATGATGATGGTGATGACGGTCCTACGTGGCCCTAGGTTATCCTTTCCCATTGTACCCCTTTCATATTCCCTAAAGGTGCCTCATGGCCCATCCCTTTGTACGCCCTAGTGGCCATCCCATGTCTTTCATTTTCAGGCTCCCATCAGCCTATCTATTGTAAGCTTTCAAAGCCACATTTTGCTTAATGAAAGTCATGTTTATCTCAAATCCTAAATGTGTTCAAAATGGATCATTTATTATCAAATTGTATGCAGCGTAGGCCTACCTCTGGCAAAACGAGGCTCCATATTAGGACGCATTTTTGTGTGAATATCGCCAACTTGGCGTATATATTTGTTATACATTCCAACATTTCCCAAACTAACATAGTTTCCTTTTTCTTTCCTTTCTTTTCTTTGTGTTTATTATCATCCCCCCAAGAAGTTGATTTGTGTCGATTTGTAAACTGGCGGAATCGCAATACAACCTCCGATCTAAAGGAAAAATGAGCGAAGAATCTAACAACGCCTCGATGGTACCGGTAGATGGCGCCGAAAGTTCTCGAAAACTGATGGACACTTAAAACGACGAACAAATGGCCAACATGGCACAAGAAATTGAGATCTTGAAAGAAGAACTACGCCAAGTGCGGGATTTGACTAAGCTTACAGCTGCTACCTTCCCCGCTCAATTCCAATTTCCAAATGCTGAGTTGCGGCCAGTCGCTCCCGCCAACTTAACAGACACGCCTAAGCAAACACCACCTGTCCCCACTTATGCTCAAGATCTACTTGCTCATCCGCCCGCTGTTAGGGCTGCACCTAATCTTTCCTTGCCTACGCAGAACTTCACTGTTCCAATTCAACCAACAATGCAGCATATACCTGAGGCACATGTCACTTGTGAAATGCCTGTTCCACCGGTATATGCTACTGAAGCCCCTACTTTCGCAACATCCACGGCTGTCAAAGTACCATATGAGGTCGATCAGTACGTAGGATTGGAGAGGGATGTCCGGTCAAATGAAGAGAGGTCGATAGCAGCTCAACTTGAAAGTTTGAAAAGGGCTTTTAAAAGCATGCAAGTTACCAGGGGAACCGAAAGTCTGGACTATGATGACCTACGCATCCACCCAGACATCGATATGCCGGTCGGGTACAAACCACCAAAATTTGATGTATTTGATGGAAAGGGCGATCCCCACGCACACCTAAGAGCCTATTGCGACAAGCTGGTCGGCGTAGGAAGGAACGAGAAATTGAGGATGAAACTGTTCATTCGAAGTCTGTCGGGAGAAGCTCTAACTTGGTACACTCGCCAAGACCCTCGCAAATGGCGTGATTGGCAAGAAATGGCCAAAGATTTCATGAGTCTCTTCAGGTTTAATACCGAAATCACTCCAGACAGATTCTCACTTGCCAACATACAAAAGAAGCCATCTGAATCATTTCAAGAGTATTCATGGAGATGGAGGACTGAGGCTGCTCGGATCCAGCCCCCACTTGACGAAAATGAACTCTCTAAGTACTTTATCCGAGCTTAGGAAGGCATCTACTTCGAAAAAATGATGTCAATGATGGGCCAAAAGTTCGCCGACTTGGTCAAGATAGGAGACTTTATTGAGAAAGGTATTAAGTCCGGGAAAATTCAGTCTATGGTCGCACTGCAAGCCGCAAGCAAGGCCATACAGTCAGGTTCCATTGGTGGTATCAAGAAGAATAAGGAAGACGTCTCAGCCGTCACACCTTACTACCAGTACGGAGGACCATCCCACCGATACCCTAACAACTCCCAAATTATCGCACATGTTCCAGTATATAGTACCCAGCCACACTATAATCCACCTCGAGCTCCAGCACACCAAAATCCACCGAAGCCGTATGCCCCTGTCCAAGCTCCAGTTCACCAAAATAGACCAGCATATGCACCAAGACCACGTCCTAATCTTGAAGCCAGAAATACCCGCACCTACACTCCTATTGCCGAGCCTTTGGCTCAATTGTTTGAAAGGTTGAGGGTAGCAGGTTTGTTGCAGCCGATTGAGGGAAGAATCCCTGATCCAATACCACGAAGCTTTGATGGAAATAAGCGGTGTGCATACCACTCGGGAATCCAAGGACATGACACGGAGGAGTGTTTTAGCTTGAAGAACCAGATCGAGTCTCTCATCAGAAAAGGAGTAATTAAATGCACCGATACTCCTCCAAATGTGAACAACAATCCTCTACCAAATCATGAGAATCGAGGAGTCAACATGATTACCCTGGAGGAAGAGTATGACCTGGAAGGGAATATCGTGCCTATCTGGAACACAGAAGAAGTTGCCGCCACATCTCCAGCGCAACCTTTTATCACAGTTAAGTTGAGAGAACCGTTGACTATTCAAACCTACCTGCCGAGAGTTGTGGTAACCACTATAGTCGCTGGAAAACCTGACTATGACACTAAAGCAGTCCCATGGGACTATCGGACGGAAGCCAAAGGCAAGATGATAGACGCTGCTGTGGCTCACGGAATGACTAGGTCGGGAAGGTGTTATACACCGGAGGATCTAAATCGAGGGGTTCCCGAGAAAGAACAAAATCCAAAGAAGAATGTTACTGATGCAGAAGCCACAGAATTTTGGAAGAAGATGCAGTCTAAAGATTACTCAGTCGAGGAACAACTAATGAAGACACCATCCCACATCTCCATTATGTCCTTGCTAATGAGTTCTGAAGCCCATAGGAACGCTTTGGTACACGTTCTGAGCGGAGTTAGCGTACCAAAAGAAACTACAAGTGACATATTGGCTGCAACAATTGGAAAAATGGTGGAAGTGAACAAAATCTCTTTCCATGATGATGAATTACCAGCAGAAGGGGTTGGCCACAACAAAGCACTTCACATTGCGGTCAAGTGCTGCGATAAGATCGTGACTAGAGTTTTGGTCGACGGCGGTTCTGGATGCAACATCTGTCGTTTCACCACATTGAGAGATTTAGGTGTGAATATGGCAGAGATAAGGGAAAGTCGTGTGAAGGTGAGAGCTTTTGATGGCGCGCAGAGAAGCGTCATTGGAGAAATCTATCTCACATTGCAAGTAGGTCCAGCTGAATTCCCCATCTTATTTCAAGTGATGGATGTGTCGTCCAACTATAACCTGTTACTAGGAAGGCCATGGGTCCATATGGCAAGAGCAGTTCCCTCACCGCTCCATCAGTGTGTGAAGTTCGAGTGGGGTCACATCAAAGTTACCATTCACGGGGAGCTCAGTCACCCCATCTATTCCGTGAATTCTGTTCCAGTCACCGAAGAATTGGATGGAGCCGCTTTCCATGCTCTGGAGATCATGCAAGCTGTAAGAATTGATGAGAAAATAGAGCCTGTAAAGATGGAGATGTCGAGAGCAGCGAAGATGGTTGCGTCAGAGATGTTGAAATATGGGTATCAACCAAAGACAGGGCTCGGACCTAAGGCTGGCGGTATAATTGAACCAATCCAGCTAAAACATCGGAAAGGTACCGCCGGGCTAGGATATAAGCCTGCTTCAGAAGGAGTCCACAGTACAAAGTTTGGGGCAGTAGTGTTCGTGCCAGGACAAGTCCTAATCCCAGATGAAGCAGTTGTCGAAGACGTCATTGAGGGAATAGGAAATCTATTCGTGGCCATGACCGACGATGGACTGGAGGAAGATATCAAGAAACTGACCATCCGTGATGCCAAGTCGGGAGAAGTCTTGCAGAACTGGACCATCAGCCCATCCCTGTTTCGACAGGAGTCCTGGTAGTGTGGAAATGTAGTTTTATTTCAAAATGTTTTTGCATGATCAATTGAGGCTTGAATCATGCCTAAGCCCTTTTTGCTACTTGCCTCTTCTGAAAAGCTAGATTGCTTTTTTTTTTAATAAAAAGTCTTCATTTTTCTTAAAATCTATCTTTCGATTGTTTAAAATAACTATTTATTTTCACTCACCTTTCATACTTTTCAGCGCTAATATTAGTAAAAATCATCGTACAACGGTTATGACATGTAATGAATCCATTGAGTAAAGTATGAGTCATGAGCAGGACTATGAAGAATACGATGAAAGCATGATGCCTGAAAATCTACCTCAGGAGATCGAACAACTTGAAAGTCAGAAAAAGCCCAACATGGAGGAAACCGAGGTTGTCAACTTGGGAAATGAAGAAATGGTGAAAGAAGTACGAGTCAGCATACACTTGGAAGATGAAAGAAAGCGAGAATTGATTGAATTGATCAAGCAATATGTTGATGTGTTTGCTTGGTCCTACGATGACATGCCAGGATTAAGCACCGATATCGTCTCACACAAGCTGCCGACTGATCCTTCTTGCCCACCTATGAAGCAAAAGACTAGGAAGTTCAAGCAGGATTTGAGTTTAAGAATCAAGGAGGAGGTAACTAAACAGATCCAGGCAAATGTTGTGAGGGTTACTAATTACCCCACATGGTTGGCCAACATCGTGCCAGTGCCAAAAAAGGACAGGAAAATCAGGATATGTGTAGACTATCGGGATCTTAATAAAGCTAGCCCCAAGGATAACTTTCCTCTCCCAAACATTCATATACTCATCGACAATTGTGCAAAGCATGAGTTGCAATCGTTTGTCGATTGCTTTGCAGGATATCACCAAGTCCTGATGAATGAAGATGATGCGGAGAAAACAACATTTATCACTCCATGGGGAGTATATTGCTATAGAGTGATGCCATTTGGACTCAAAAATGCTGGCGCAACCTATATGAGGGCCATGACTACCCTCTTTCATGATATGATTCACAAGGAAATTGAAGTGTACGTAGATGATGTCGTTATCAAGTCCAAGAAGAGTTCAGACCACCTACAGGAATTACAGAAGTTCTTTGAGAGGTTGCGGAGATACAATTTGAAATTGAATCCAACAAAGTGCGCATTCAGAGTTCCCGCCGGAAAGCTACTGGGGTTCATCGTCAGCAGGAAAGGCATAGAATTGGATCCATCAAAGATCAAAGCGATTCAAGAGTTACCTCCCCCAAGGACCAAGAAGGATGTGATGAGTTTCTTGGGGAGACTCAATTACATCAGTCGTTTCATAGCTCAGTCTACAGTGATATGTGAACCCATATTCAAGTTGCTAAAGAAGGATGCCGCCACAGGATGGACGGAGGAATGCCAAAGAGCTTTTGATAGAATCAAGGAGTACTTGTCCAACCCGCCAGTATTGGTTCCACCAGAGCCCGGAAAACCATTGCTGCTGTATCTATCCGTCATGGATGGAGCATTTGGATGTGTGTTAGGACAACACGATGACACGGGAAAGAAAGAGCAAGCTATTTACTACTTGAGCCAGAAGTTTACACCATACGAGGCAAGATATACCTTGTTAGAGCGAACGTGTTGCGCCTTGACTTGGATTGCGCAAAAGTTGAGGCATTACCTGTCGGTGTACACCACGTACTTGATCTCAAGAATGGATCCACTCAAGTACATCTTTCAGAAACCGATGCCTACAGGGAAATTAGCAAAGTGGCAAATTTTGCTGAGTGAGTTCGACATTGTGTACGTGACACAGAAGGCCGTCAAAGGACAAGCTTTGGCCGATCACCTCGCAGAGAATCCGGTGGACAAAGATTATGAACCGCTCATGACCTACTTCCCCGATGAAGAAGTATTTTTCGCAGGAGAGGACATCTCAGAGTCATATGATGGATGGAGATTGTTTTTCGATGGGGCATCGAATTTCAAAGGAGTCGGAATTGGAGCAGTCTTGGTTTCAAGAACGGGTCAGCACTACCCAATCTCAGCCAAGATTAGATTCCCTTGCACAAACAACATCGCAGAATATGAAGCATGCATTCTCGGACTTAGGATGGCTGTGGACATGAACATCAAAGAGCTTTTCGTAATAGGTGATTCTGACCTATTGGTTCATCAGGTACAAGGAGAATGGGCCACCAAGAATGTCAAGATCCTTCCTTATCTGGAGTGTGTGAAAGAGCTGAGCAAAAGGTTTACAAAGATTGAGTTTAAACATGTTCCCCGGGCTCAAAACAAGTTCGCGGATGCTTTGGCTACTCTTTCCTCAATGATCCAACACCCGGATAAGAATTACATCGACCCTATTAAAGTGGAGATACGTGACCAGCACGCATACTGTTTTCACGTAGATGAAGAGTTTGATAGAAAGCCATGGTACCATGATATTAGATGAAGGCTTTATTTTACAGCATTGCCCCGCCAGTCGAGAGGCTTTATTTTACAGCATTGCCCCGCCAGTCGAGAGGCTTTATTTTACAGCATTGCCCCGCCAGTCGAGAGGCTTTATTTTACAGCATTGCCCCGCCAGTCGAGAGGCTTTATTTTACAGCATTGCCCCGCCAGTCGAGAGGCTTTATTTTACAGCATTGCCCCACCAGTCGAGAGGCTTTATTTTACAGCATTGCCCCGCCAGTCGAGAGGCTTTATTTTACAATATTGCCCCGCCAGTCGAGAGGCTTTACTTTACAGTGTTGCCCCGCCAGCCGGAGGCTTTACTTCCCTAGATTATTTCACCTACAATACATCCACTCCGCAAAATGGAGACGTCAACAATCGTTTGGATATCTACACTCTGCTCTTTACATTACAATTTTAATTTACATTTTTGAGCCTCAACAGGTACTTTGTAACCCCTTTTTACCTGTTTTGCAGGATGACACACTACAACGTGGAACTACCTCTAAGCAGCGATATAGGCAATGCTTGATGAGGAATACCAAACTCACAAGCCAGAGTTTCAAGACTAGCACTCCGACTCCAATTCCTACAATCAGTCGTCCGTACTTCTAAATTAGAGTACACCTGCTCTCACAAGCATCGATACCCCTTTCTCTATATCCTAGAGTTCCCACTAGAGGATATTAAAGGGACTAACTCCATCTAGCAATTCGATGTGATCTTATGAAGATGCGAGATGCACCTAGTAGAGTCTCGTTTATGGGTGTGTTGTGCACCACATTTATAATCGGGAGGCTGTGAAAGCGCACCCATCTTGAAAAGGTTATTGTCATCTAGGAGATAATCTACCATAAATTCCATAAAACTCTTTCCAAGCTAGACTAAGAGACCAGTGTCAACCATAAATCATACACTGGGCAAATTTTGAGGACTGCCTCAAAATTTACCATAATCCCTTATTCAGAACTGCAACCGCCCTAATTCCCATTTCCTTAGGGATACGTAGGCAGCTCAACTTCGAGCATGGCCGTACCCACTCCATCCGTGCCAAAATCATCTTCCCCTTTTACAGCAAAAAATATCAGTGTCGACATAAAACCAACACTGGGGCAAATTTTGAGGACCTCTCAAAATTTTTGAACTACATTGGCCTGATTCTCGTGAAACCCGAGATATGTAGGCAACTCGGAGACCAGAGTTTGGTCGAATTCATAATGACAATAACCTTTTTTTTTCTAGGTACAACCTTTCCAAAAATTTGATTTTTTCCAGTCAAGACAAAATTGGTTTTACGTCAACATCTTCGCCCAAAGACTCTTTCATCATCTCTGTTCGAAGAGGGGCAAGTTGTTGACACCCAATTTTGGCCCTCCTTTTTCCCATAATTAATTTTTATATGCTTCTTAATCCCGAGGACTTTTCCAAAATAATTTTCTTATTTTTATATTAATTTTTTATAAATTTTGGCACCAATAATCATTTTTTTTAAAATGATTTCCTTTCCTTTTTTATAATAATAATTACTAATAATATTGTATCTTATAAAATCACCCCAAAAATATTTTATAATTCATTCTTTTTAACAAGATATTGGTATAGTAACTTTTATTTCAAACTCTAAATGAAATTTTGGCGTATCGCTATAACATTTCCTAAATATTGTTCTATCGATTGAGAATTGCGATTACGCGTATCAAAATTATGTTTAAGTCAACTATATACGTATTTGAAAATTAATTGGGATGAAAGAAGGCATCGTTAAATTAATTAAGTGGAAAAACGATTAGGGAAAATTACATTTTTTCTACAAACTAATTCATTTACCTATACATGTTTGGGCCAATTTTATACCTCTTTCTACCCAAAACCTCCTAACCCACTACCCAACTGCCCGACCCGGCCCAAACCCCTGACCCGGCCCAAAAATCCATCAGCTAACACCCCACCATATCCCCCTAATTCTTTTCTCTCCTCCACTTCAGCCAAACCAACAGACCACCCCCCCAAACCCTTTCTCGCCGCCTCACCCACCAAAGACCCGCCGGATTTCGCTTCGTACCGGCGGGCAAATGGCGACAACACCCTCTCCCATCACCTCACGTTGTCCCTTTCCCTTTTTGGAGACATTTTATAATCTCGAAAAGGTCGCCCGCCGCTAGACCACCGGATAATGGCAAAATCCGGTGGTCTTCACCCTTCTCTCCTTCTCTCCTCCACCTTTATAGCCATCCTCTCACCCCTTTTTGTCATTTCAGAAACAAAGCTGTAAAGCTTCCCCCCCACCGCCGGCTGCAGACCTCGGAAAAAAGGAGACCCAGTCGTTGCCCGACGGACACGAGCTTAGTCCGACGGGTCCGAGCTCTACACCTCCGACCCGTCACCTTCTCTTTCAAATCAGCCTGAAAAAGGTAGGCATCTTTCCTTCTCTGATTTCATCATTTCCTTTGCAACTTGGCTTTCCAAGAATTCAAATTTTTTGAATTCTTGGAAAGAGCCATTTGAGCCTTCAACTTTGGCTATAAAAGGGACTTTTGGTTTTTCGTTTTCATATATCAGTTAGATCCGAAAACTATCACAAACAGCTCACCTAATTGTTCTCTGATTATTGGCTCATACTCATTGTCGATTTTGCTCCTGTTGTCTCGTTTGCTCTACTCAGATAATCGGAGTCGGAGTAGCTAGTTTGGAACTTGACACTCGAAGGCTTCAATCGCTGCCCAACACAAGGTAAATGCTATCCCATCTTAATCAAATTGCTCTTAGTTCTGCAAATTTTTAATTGTGTGCTTAGTCGGGATATTAGGCATTTAGCCGACTGATTTTTGGCATGAAAATGTGAAACAAAAAGTTAGTTTCTGATCGTTTGGTTTAGATTATGTGTTCGTGAAGTATTACAATTCAAGACTTGGCTTAATTGTTGTAAATGGTGTTGGTTGTTTGGTCTGAATTATCGTGATTAATTTGAAGTAAAGTAGTTGTTGGTTTGTTCGGTTGTATTTATAGTCGATGGTGTATTGGAAGAATATTTATAACCTTGAATTAGCGTGAAATGAACCTCAAGAGGCTTCGAGTTTTCCGGGTATATACAGCTGAATGTTTAAGGACATTGTTGTGATCATGTGATGACTATAAAGTTAGTTGATTAAATCATTAACTTAGCCTCGATCTTTGTATTATGTTCGTTATCATTTTCTTTGGTTTGTTGGTTGATTTTCGTTTGAGTTTGTAGAGAATGTAGTTATCTCGCCTTGCCTTGTTCATAACTACGTAAGGACAGCCTTTAGCATATAAAATTATATGAGTTTGTTTTGTTGTTTTCGGATTACTAATGGTTTTGTTTCATTCTTGTGAAAGTTTTAAAGAACCTTTACTATCAGCCGTTTAAATAACTACGGAAGTAGGTATCAATGGTTTTACTTCATTTTGCCTACTCTTGTTTGAAGCTTTCAAAAAATAGTGCCAAGGACTTGCTTTTTCTCGTAATATGATAGGAATCGAACTTAGGGATGAATCATTTTGTTCTAACATTGTACATGGCTACCTTGGTTGCATAACTAGAGATTAGGGTCAATGTTTACTCTTCATAAAAGTTGAGTTTTCTTGTTGCTTTCCCTTACGGATTGAGTTGTAAGAGTATGTAATTATCCCGTCTTGTTTTAATCACAATTAGGGGGCTGGTTTTGTTTAAATCGGAAAACGTATATGTATGCTATGTTTGAGTTTCTTGAAGTTTAAATTCTTAAGGTAAAAGTTTCGATAGGTTTGTCATTTTTTTTAGTCCCGAAAACGTTTGTTTAAGATAGGCATATACATATTATGATTATATTTCCGGCGTTTGTAAAATATTGTGGTCTTGCTTTCGATCTAACCTTTCTTCAAAACACCTTAATCCTAGTAAAAAGTGGTTGAATTAGTGTGCATTGTTAGAAAAAGAGGGCTGCCCGTATTTTCATTATTTTGGTTTTAACTCGGGATCAATTTCGGGAATACTAGCTTAAGGAATTTATCATGAGCTAATGTAGTAGTTTGGTTCCTTTTTTGATCCTCCTGTCACTAGTGTTGCCTTACTTTTGAGTTGATTTGTTCATAACGCCTTACTTTTTGAGGTGATTTGTTCATAGCTACTTATTGAATTAAAGTGAAATGAAAAAAAATAATAAGGTTTTATATTGCTACTTGTTGTGTACTTTGTTTTTCAATAATCGACTAGTGTTGAAGATGTTCGTTTTGCCTAAGTTCTTTTCGGATATCATCTCATGTTAGTTCGTTTGTGCTCTAGTCAAATAAATTTGATCATTTGCTTAAAAAATGAAGCAAAATATGGTTACATGTCGTCTTTCATATATGCTTGTGTATTTACCGAATAGCATGTTTGTTTTCCTTATCACTTTATTGTTAAGCTTGGCATATTTCTACATTTTGTAAACTTTGTTATGCAAGTTACTAATCCTTATCATTTTTTTGTGTTACATGAAACAACCGGAGAGCTGGAGTTCTCACTTGAAACTCACTTTCGGCCCCAATAAATATTCGGGTCGAGCAGCTATTAGGAGCTATCGCGGTTCTCAGAGTCGTTCTTTAGAAACTTAGTTCCTCCAAAGGAACTTGGCGTATCTAGCCCTTTTTTATTTATTTATTGCTTTCCTTTATGCTTACTTGAAATGTTTTAACTAACCTTGTATATTTGGATATGTGTTTTTCTTTGTGATTTTGATTAACGTTTATTCTTCGGCTTATAGTTTCGTGGATTACTTTATTTGGTCCAAAATTTTGAAAGGGAGTTTCCTCCACCCTTTTTAGTTAGGTAAATGTTTCGGGTTTCCCTTTTTAAATACTTTAAAATTAGTGGTTAAACACTTTCAAAAAATAGTAATAATAAATGGTAAATAGTGCAGATTTTTTAGGATTAATTAATTTAGGCTTTGTTTCAAGAAAAACGTGTTTCAAATAACTCGCGGTAGATTTTTAAAAAATCAAAAATATTAAGTAGCGATTCAATATATTTCAAACAAATATTTAGTCATTCTTAGGCCTTAGATTATAGAATGCTTTATCTAATTTAGGCAAGCCTCCTTTATATTTATTAATAACTTATGTATTCTCTTATTCTAACACCAATATTTTACAAATATTTTGCTATACTCTATATATATATTTTGAGATTTTCAGATTTTTGAAGACTAAAAATGCAAGGTATATATGTCATATGTTATCTACTACAAGGTATATTTATATTTTACTTACCCTTCTTCCTACTTAAATTACACATATATTATTTTATCACAATTACATTTACGTACATAATACTTTCTTTCATATTCGATGCATGTTTATTTTTTACCTTATGAATAAAAGTCTCCTTTACATGAAAACAAATAATTCTCGTTCTCTACTCAAGTTTTCAAATTGTTTTTTTACATGAAATATATTTACAAAACAAATATGATTTTCTCTTATATCTTTTTCTCTATTACCGGTATACTTATTTCTTATATACTTTCACTTATCCAAATCTTTTAAATAATAAACTTTCACACGATTTCCTATATATATTTAAAATATACATACGTCATCTTTACTTTCTTTTTAATAAACATGTCATAAACTTTCTCAAACTTTAAGAACTACATATTTTTTTACTTTACAAAAAGTATTTGTATAAATAAATGTTTTCATTTTTTACATAGCTTTTAAGTATATATTCTTATAAATCATAAAGTTCTACATACTTTAATTATAATTACGATAAAAGTATTGCTATTAAACTTTCATATATTTTGACATGTACGTACATATGTTTCATCTTTTTACCATAAGCATATTTTATATTTTTGCCTATTGTAGTGGCATGTGTCATATACTTTGAGTTTTTTTTTTCTTTAAATTAATAAAACATGTTTTTATCACCCTTTTAGCAAATAATTCAAAAAATAGTTTTTCCCAAATATGTTTCTAAACTGAGTTTAAGGACTATCTTCGGATAGGCTCTGAAGGGTGCCTAACACCTTCCCTTCGAGTAACCAAAACTCTTACTCAGAATCTCAAACGTTTTCGCAGACTAAAAACAGAGTTTTACATTAAAAAATGGTTTCCTAAGTTTCCTAAAATTTAGGTGGCGGCTCTAAACCCTTTCCAAAACAAAGGCAGAAGAGCCGAATGTTGCAAGCATATTTTGGCCAGTCCGAAATAGGGCGCGACAACTATTATCAATCAAAATAGTACATTTAACATACCATTTATGAGCAGTAATAACTTGCATGAGTCTCAAAAACATATCATTTTTAGGGTCTGGTTTAGAAATATCATTTTCTTTATTATTTGAAGAAGTATAATCATTTTTAGCAACACCAGAATTATTAGTCTCAATCTGAGTAATTCTATGATCGAAAATCATTTGGTTTTGTTTAAGAGATTTGATCTCCTTTTTCAAATTCTCAATTTCTTCTTTTAAATCAATTAAAGAGGAATTTCTTTTAGAAAAATCATTTTTACTCATAAGACGGTTATCAACCTCTTTTAAAGAATACGGAGTAAAATATTCAAAATCATCTTTTTTATTATCAGGAGGTCTTGAAGAACTTGAACTAGCCTCATTAGCGATAGCTGGGTTGATGATTCTTTCTCGAAGCTTGTTATCAGACCGAGGTGATCGTGTTAACACCAAAATCTTAGAATTGTGATTGCACCTTATAAATCTCATCGTCTTCGCAGTTGCAAGTATCACTTTTGCGAGTAGTACAAGGATTATTTCCCTTTTTATCAGTATCAGAAAAATCTAAAAGTTCTATATCAGAACTTGAATTAGAATCGGAGTAATCTGCATCTGAATCAGAAGTGTATAACAAACCATACACTTTATCAAAGGTCTCATCATCTAATTCCAAAGTTTTCAATTTAGACAACTTACAGTTGGAGGCTATATGACCAAAGTTTCAACACTTATAACATTTAACTTTTGACAGATCTGTTCCTGATCTATCTTTAGTAAATCTTTTAGATTTACGAGAGCTTTTCCTAACTTCTCGTTCTTCTTTAGTCCTTCGTCTAGATCTCCTTCTTCTATGGGATCCTTCGGTTCTAGAGGACTTATAATATCTGCTTTTGTCCTTATTATAGGCAGAAGGTCCGGGTAAATTGAACTGGGTGCAAAACGCTCCAAGCTGAGAGTTTTCTTTAAGTTTATCCATCTTAAGCTGTCTGGACATAGCCAACTCATTACACAGATTTAACCCTTCTTAGGTGCAAACTCCAATGAGCTTGCCATAAGTATAATCCTTGTAGGGAATTTCAGTGTGACTACCCCTTAGAGTTTTTCGAACTCTTTCAGCAAATAAGGAGGGAAGCCCATCTATAAACTAGGCTTTCCAATGTTCATATTTGTTTTCGGGTAATTCCATAACCTTACTTAGGAAGGTATCTTTGTACCATCTGAACTCACTTAAGGTTCGACATCTTAGTCCATTAAGCAAAGTTCGAATCATTTCATGTTGATTGATAAATCTACCATTGAAATGTTCTAGAGTAGTTAGAACCAGAGTATAAACTGCATCTTCTCTATTTCTAGAGTAGTTAGAACCAGAGTATAAACTGCATCTTCTCTATATTTCTCACTAGAGCCATGCCTAGGTTATCAACACCTTCATTAGCTGCCACAACATTAATAATAGAAGGTTTCTCTTCTATACTCAGGTAGTTATCCCACCATCCTCGAAGTTGGCCAGTAAACCCTGCAATAATCATTTTACAAATAGTTCTATCTGTATTTTTAACACTTTTACAGATAGTGGAATACATAAGCATTCTATATAGAAGAATAGTAAGCTGTCTATCAGTCAAGCCATCAAGATTCCATTCATAAATTTCAGAATCATTATAAGATGTATTATTCTGATTCCAATCGCGTTCCTCTATCAAAATATCTTGAGGAGTAGGCCGGGGATAATAATAAGTTTGCATGCTCGGTTTGTTAGCATACCTATTATTTTTTGGGAAACCTCTGAGTTTATTAACCTCTGAAGAAACATGACCATTATCAACAGTGCCTTCTATTTTATCAGAAAAATCCTTTGATAAATCAACGGGTTTTATATTTAAACCAGAAAACTTTTTATCAAGAAGATCTTCTAAATCATTTAAAGATTTAAATTAAAAATCCTGAATCTAAGGAGGTCTTTGAACATGAGTTCCAACAATCTGAAGATCAATTTTTGTATCAGAAGTTGAAGCAATATTCAAACTAGTTATACCATCTTTTAAATCTTTTATCAAAATACATTCATCAAGTTTTTTATCCAGGGAACTAATATGTTCACCTAAAACTTTAACATACAAACTCAAATAATTATTTTGAGTAATAAGTTTATTAATCTGAGAAATGCTGACTGAAGCTATATCTTCGTTAATGAATTTTTGAAAAGCCGTGAAACTAATATCTATATTATTAGGTAATATAAACGGTGATTGCGGAGGGTAAATCGCTTTTGTGAGATTATCAGTACAATCTTTATAAGTTCTTTCAATCACATTAACATATAATGACAGATAAGTGGTTATAAACCAAGGAACAAAATACATAATTTGATTATGTAATGCACATGTTTCATAGAACTCTTGCGAGATATTATTCAAGTCTTCTTTACTATAAGTATCAAAAAGCCATGTTTTAAACCGATTCCATTTTTTATTAAAAAAATTCTTTTGAATATGTTTTCTTTCCAAGGAACCTGGGCTAAAATTGATTTGTTGTGAAAACATTAAGTACTATTTAAATCAAACTCCATCTCGAAAGCAGAAGGAATATCCTTGTCGGAACTATCATCATTTACCTGAACCACATTCGTTCGGGGGTCAATTTTAACCTTTTCTACCATCAGATTACTATCAGTTGTGGTGTTTAAAGAAGCAGCACGTTTGCGAGCTAGACCATAAATAGGTTCAATCAGAGAAATATGATGCATATCAGGCAAAAGTCTATGACTAGATAAAGAACGTCTATTATAAATAGAACTCACGGTAGGCATTAGTTTATTATTAGAAAAAGACTGTCTATGAGGTGCATAACTATTATCAGAAAACTGAATACAAATCCTACCATCGGGATTTTGCGAAATATGAGAATACTCAGAATTTGTAACCGCATTTGTTAGCTGACTTGGGGATATAACCGAATTTAGAGTCCATGTAGTTGGGAAATCAATTTCTTCCCACTTAATAGGTCTCCTGGTGGTGACCTTGGACCTTGCAAAATTGGTTTCCACCAATATAGTTTGGTCAGATGTATCGTATAACTTACATCTTGGATTTAAAATAGATAATGATTTGAAATAAATTCTATAGGACAGACATATCAGTTCTGAACCAGGCACGTAATTATAACCATGCGTTTTAACATTCAAAGTTAAAGCATCCATAATATTCACATCAGAAAGTGATAACTGCAAATTTGGTTGCGTATTAAAATACACGGGACCATAGGCCACTGTAGATTCTATCGAACCCATTAAAGACTGTCGAAAATTTAAATTTTTAGCATCTCTAAGAGCATCTAGGAAAGTATCAGGCTACCCTTTAAGAGTTAAAGGTTTAAAAGCAATTTGAACCATACCAATATGCATGTAATTTTATTGATTTCTATATAAATCAATATCATGCTTGTTTAACAAATGAATAGTCTGTTCAGATGAATTTAAAGTAAGAGATTGTTCAGTAGTTTTTAACAACTGTTTAGAAGAAAATTTATCAAACCATCCATAGTCATAAATAGTCCTCATCGGAACTTTAGGAATAGTCCATTTGTTTAACAAATCAAGGTTTTGAGGTATATCTACCTCTTCTAGTCTAGTACTTTTAGTACTTACTTCTCCCAGATCCATAAGAACAACTCATATCTATGTGGAATACTTTACCTCTATCTCATATATACCATGAAGGTTCTAGGCTTTGATACCAGATTACAGGATCGGGTGTCGACGGGCGGTAATTCGCACTGCCAACCATATCTAGCAACTCAACATCCTTAAGCTAGTGGTAGTCCCCGCTGCATAAGAATTGAAATATACAAGAATTTTCATATAGCTTCTCAGACTGTAAGGTGAAACTTTTACCCGAGCAAAGGGTCTGTCAAGGATCTAATACATACTTCTTATTGAGCCCATGTGTCTGGTGGTTCTAACCGGGAAAGGACGCCCAAGCTGAGATCTTTCTTTAAGCTTATCCATCTTAAGTTGTTTGGACATAGCCAACTCATTACACAGATTTAACCCTTCTTGGGTGCAAACTCCAATAAGCTTGCCATAAGTATAATCCTTGTAGGGAATTTCAGTGTGACTACCCCTTAGAATTTTTCGAACTCTTTCAGCAAATAAGGAAGGAAGCCCATCTATAAACTTGGCTTTCCAATGTTCATATTTGTTTTTGGGTAATTCCATAACCCTACTTAGGAAGGTATCTTTGTACCATCTGAACTCACTTAAGGTTCAACATTTTAGTCCATTAAGCAAAGTTTGAATCGTTTCATGTTGATTGGTAAATCTATCATTGAAATGTTCTAGAATAGTTAGAACCAGAGTATAAACGACATCTTCTCTATTTCTCACTAGAGTCATGCCTAGGTTATCAACACCTTCATTAGCTGCCACAACATTAATAATAGAAGCTTTTTCTTCTATACTCAGGTAATTATCCCACCATCCTCGAAGTTGACCAGTAAATCCTGCAATAATCATTTTACAAATAGTTTTATCTATATTTATAACACTTTTACAGATAGTGGAATAGATAAGCATTCTATGTACAAGAATAGTAAGCTGTCAAGAGGAAGGGGAAGATTATCCCCAAACTCACAAGGGAAGTCATAGTCTCAAGCATCATCATCATCAGGATCGTTATACGGATCCTCGTCAAAACTCCATGTTATACAGAGAGGAAAAATGAACCTGTATAATGAGAAGATTTCTCAAAAGGATGAATCATCCATTAATTTAAAGGATATTCCAGAAAACAGACCGTTATACGAACCCCTAAAGGCTTACTTGGCCACTCAAGCTACTCAAAAGCAAGGAGATACCTTTGCTTTTGTTGCTAAAGAGGATATTGATGATATCAAATCCTTCGAAAAGGTACCAAAAAGAGAAATTATATTTCTCTTAGAAAATTCTGACATTCAGACAAACAATGAACTTTGGAAGATACTCCAAAGATATCTAATCGATGGTTTATACTACCCGGGTGAGTCATACAAAATTCAAAACTATTATGAATCCATTCTGATAAATACGGGAAGTGCAGAGTTTCAGCATTTCTCAGGATACCATACTAATGAGAATGTTTATAACTTCTTAAAAATTATTATTAAACGGATTATATCCGTCAACGAATGGGGTATATCCACCATGAGAGAAAGGCAGATAAGCCTCAATCAGTCCAGCATGAATTTCACGTATTGGGATTATATTCAAGCAATTAATAAAGTGCTTTATTATAATAATGACAGACAAAAACATATTTGGTTTATAAAAGTATGTGCGAAAATATTCGCCGAACCAATTTCGACATGATGGTGATCATACCACGGTCCTACGGTTAAGATACTACCGTACAAATTTCTGAAGTTATACAAAGAATGGGTAAAGATTTCACCCGATGTTAACAATCTTGACATAGCAGATCATATTTGCTACCCCGAAATAATTAATCAAATTTATTTCTTTATCGAATTTTCGATCCCATGGATTGATAAATGGAGCCCCGAAGTAGCCTACACTGAGGATCAAATCTCTTGCCTTTATAGGGCATTCTATAACAATTTCTGGGATCGTTAGGACCTAGAACCAACAATAATAATAATAATAATAATAATAATAATAATGGATAATAATGGATAATTTCAAGGATCTCCCCTTAGGTTGAGCCTTATAACACTCACTTTCCTCGTAATTTCAAATATTACACTCACCTCCCTTATTTTGAATTTCTTGTAACAAAACTTATTTTAGTGATAATCTTTCAATAACATTTCAAAAATACCCTTTTATGATACTAATTATTTCATACTCCTACTCTTTTTTTCAATGAGAAATACCCTGAACATAAATATTCCACAACAGATTCATTGCCAGAGTATATCTAACAATATGTTTGATCCTTTAGCTTTAATTTGAATTTATAAAATAAATCAACCTATAATAATTAAATTATATTTTAAAATCTAAAGAAACCACAAGAAAATATAAATATTAATTGATGAGTAAAATTGTTTTTGGGTAAAAACAAAATACGCATCCAAAATTATATTTGGCCGTGAATATTCATATAAACATCACTTCTTCCATTTAATATGAGAAACTAAATTTTTTGTTTGATAATACTTTGGATTTAAGAAAAATAAATAAATCATGTTCAAATATAAAATTATATGGTCTTAATACATTTATCAGACAATATTTTATTTCTCGAATACTAAATTGCACTTAGGATAAATAATTAACAATTTCATTAAAATAAGTTTTGTTACAAAAAAAATAAATTGAAATAAGGAAGGTAAGTGTAATATCTGAAACGACAAGAAAAGTGAGTGTTATAAGGCTAAACCTGAGGGGAGGTCTCTGAAATTATCTCTACTACTACTACTACTAATAATAATAATAATAATAATAATAATAAAAGATTCTATATTTTATATCATCTCATTCCTCAATGCCTTTACAACTAAAATCCAAAAATCTTGAGCAAAAATCTAATTATACAAAGAAAAAAGAAAAAAAATTGATAAATTTACAAAGAATCAATTATCCATAAAATAATCAAGAGCAAAAAAAAATTGGCTCTTGCATGGGTTAGTTTGGGCAAAGTAATGGACTGATTTGGGTTGCTTAGGATAAATGAGTTAAGATGGGTTGTGCCCAAACTAACCCATTTGTATTATAGCACATGCCCAACCCGTTAAAATCTGAACGAATTAGGCAAGCCAAATAGACTTGGATTGAATTTGTCAGCCCTAGTTACCACAATAAATTCTTAAATTTTAGTTTTACCAAGTTAATTAACAAAATGATACTCCATTAATATTGAAAATTCTTCGTGGTTATAATTGTTACTAATGTACTTGTCCGCGCTTCGCGCGATTTTAAGAAATAACTTTCTTACAAATATAAAGTCATATACTAATTGCAAGAAAAATAAAAAAAATACGATAAATAAAAATAAAGAAATTGATATTAATCCACATATTTAATGCTCCGCCATTATTTTATGTGTTCAAGGTATTGCAATTTGTAGTTAATCTTTTGGTTCTTAATTCATTTCTAAAGCTTTACGACATAGTGATTACACTTGTAGGTTGTAACAGTCAGCATTAACAGAACATTAGTGATAAGGAATACAAATAGCGTTAATTACTTTTGTTTAATGACCAACATTAATGTCTATGTTAAAACAATTCAAAAAAATTTGTTACAATAAAAATGAAGTAAAATAGATGAAAAAAGCCACAAAAAAAAGAGAAAAAAGATAAATGAGATTTATGACCAAAGAGAGGTGTCACCTCACTTTTTCTATTTCCAAACAAATAGGGTAGAATTCATTTTTAATTTGTCTTCAATAAAAACATAAAATAAATAGAAGGAAAAAATGAAATAGCAAAAGAAAATAACTCGCAAAACAATTTTTTTTTAATCTAATCGTTCTCTAAAAAATTCGTAAAATTCTTAGAATTATCTTTTTTCCTTTGTCAGTTCTTCTCACCCTTTAAAATATGCACCATCGTCTATACAAATTTAAAGAAGGCTTCAATCGTTGCCACCATTTCACTATCAATTGCAAAGTTAGATTCTTTTTTGTAAGCAACAAAATAATATCAAAAAGTTAAACAAAATCATGTAAGATATTTTCTCTTACAACATAAAAATGCAAATGCATTTACTGGTAAAACAATGAATTTTTTTATTTTTATTTTTTTTGAAAAGGGCATTTTGATCAATTACTAATCAAATCAAAGTTGAGTACATCATGAATCAAAGATGGGGGATCTAGTATCCACTCCATAGCATCAGACATAGAACTCGAAGCCCGAGCTAGCTCATGGGCACTCTGGTTCGCTGATCTTTTGACAAAAGACAAGAAAATAGAAGTAAAGCCACACATGAGTGCTTTACAATCATGAATAATAACATCAAAGTAAGAGTTGTTGCCACAAGCTTTTTCCAGCGCTTGTTTACCAAAAGACTATCCATCTCTACAATTATCGGTGTTGCTGTAAAGTGTTCCTTCAACCAGCTTAGTGCTTCTCGAACACCCAAAGCCTCGGCCATAAGGGAGTCATGTGGTCTACCTAACCGACTAGAGCGGCCTCTGATGAAGTTTCCATGAGAATCACGGACTAGCATGCCGACTTCTGCTACTCCCGAAGCATGATCCCAAGAAGCATCAACGTTGCATTTCAAGGTATTCTCATCAGGAGGAAACCATTTCGTTGCAAAATCAGTTTCTATCGCTATAGAACCGGAGGTTGTCGTTCTTACCTCAGTCCAATCTTGCCAAAATCGGGCTGCCTTTTGGATAACAACTTCAGGCCGTAGAGATTTTCCTTTCCACACAAGGTTGTTTCTACCATTCCAAAGTTCCCATAAGATCATGATGCTTCATGTAATTGGTCGAGAGTCACGATATCAATCAGAGACTTAAGCCAATCCAAGAGCGATGGTCCAAATTGTCGCCAACCCAACGATGATTTAAGCCATACTTATTTTACTGTGTTGCACTCGCTTAGACAATGCAATATTGTTTTTGTCCCTTGGAGGCATGCTGGACATATGCTAGATTGAAGAATCTTTTTATTCATTAGGTTATCACCAGTTGGAAGAACATTCGAAGCTCTCCAAACAAAATTCAACACCTTAGGAGGCATCTTCAACTTCCAGATTTTTCGCGTCGGGGTAGGTGCAGTAGCATTGTGCAATACCGAATACCCACTTTTGACAGTGTATCGACCTTTCCTATCAAGCTTCCACATCCATTGATCATCTCGAAGAGTAAATCCCAGTGGAATTCGCTTAATGCAATCTATTTCATCAATGGAGAAGAGTGTCTCCAACTTGTGAGTGTTCCAAGTTCTTGTGTCCCAATTAATAATATCTGCCACACACAAATCCACCAAGTCTTCATCGGCATCGACTGTCCAGCTGGTAACCATGGATCATTAAAAATCCTAATATCGAGACCATTACCAATGCGCTTGACGCACCCTTTCTGAAGAAGATATTTGGAAGCACAAAGAGATCGCCATATGAAGCTAGGATTTGAACCTTCTCCCGCCGTAAGAAATTCAGAGTGGCGGTGGTATTTAGCCTTCAATACCCGACTAACAAGAGCTTCAGGGCGAGTCATAATCGACCAACCTATTTTCGCTAAAAGTGCCGTATTTACATGTTGAATTCTCCGAAAACCCATGCCACCTTCCTCCTTATGCTTGCTCATTCTTTCCCATGACATCCACTTGATTCCCGATCCCTCATTGCCTCCATTTCGCCACCAAAAATCATTCATGGCAAGCTCAATAGTAAGGCATGTGTCGATCGGCAGGACAAAAAGGGACATGATGTAATTTGGAATTGCTTGGACCACCGTTTTTAGTAAGATCTCCTTTCCTGCCCGTGATAGGATTGAAGGTTTCCAACTCTGAAGTTTTGCACGCACCTTATCTAGAACAAAATTGAAGGCCTCCTTCTTGCTGCGTCCTACACTAGCTGGCAAACCAAGGTATTGACCCGGTTTATCAACTTTTTTTACATGTAAAATAGATGCAACGACATCCTTCACCTCTTCTGTGGTATTACCGCTGAAATATATTTCAGATTTATGAAAGTTAACCTGCTGTCCAGATGCTTTTTGGTAGAGCAGTAGACACTGCTTAACGATATTTGCCTCCGATTCCATAGCCTTAAAAAAATATAAGGCGTCATCTGCAAAAAAGAGGTGAGTAACAGGTGGAGCATGCAGAGTGACTTTCACTCCGTGAAGAGTGACTTGGCGGGCATAAGTGCTTAGCAATGCCGAAAGACCTTCTGCTACAATGATAAAAAGATATGGTGACAATGGATCCCCCTGTCTGAGGCCCCGCGATGGAATGATATCACCAAAATTCTTGCCAGCATAGGATATTTGGTAAGATACAGTACAAACCATTTTCATGATCTTTGTAATCCAATCCCACGAAAATCCCATCTTTACCATCATATTTTGCAGAAAATTTCACTCCACTCTGTCTTAGGCTTTGCTCATATCCATTTTCAAAGCAGTGAATCTTGTCTTTCCCTGTGTTTTACGTTTCAAATAGTGATTAACCTCAAAAGCTATCATGGCATTGTCAAGAATAAATCTTCCAGGAATAAATGCACTTTGGGCTTCAGAAATACAATCATTCAAGCAAGATTTCATGCGATTTGCCAACATCTTGCAAGTTATACGATCAATAACATTACACAAAGAATCGGTCTAAGGTCAGAAACTAACTCAGGCTGCTTCTTTTTTGGAATTAAAATAATCTTAGTAGAATTATTTCCCGGAATGACTCCATTGTTATTGACACAATTAAGTATCGCATTCGACACATCCTTACCAACCACAGCCCAAAAGTTCTGATAAAAGGCCGGATTAAGCCCATCAGGGCCTGGCGTCTTATCCGGATGCATTGAGAAAACTGCTTCTTTGACCTCGTCAGCAGTGAAAAGCCGATTCAAGGATGCATTGTGAGCTGCTGTAATTTTTTTCTCAACCTTATCAAGGATTGAATTCATGTCCCCTTGCTCAGACGTGAATAGTGAGTCAAAAAAATCAGAGATCACGTCCTCCAAGCCACTATCCCAACCACGCTATTGGCCTGCTTCATCCTTCAACTGAGTAAACGTGTTCTTCTTTCGCCTGCTAGATGCCATGAGATGAAAATATTTTATGTTGGCATCGCCTTCCTTCAACCAATGTTGTTTGGCTCTCTGCTTTCAATAAATATTTTGCTGCTCAAGTGCTTGCAAATATGCTGCTTTGGCCGTATTAAAAATTTGCATATGATAAGGGTCGCTACTGTTCTTACATAGAGTCATTTGCTCCCTGGCCTATTTTAGCTTAGCTTTAAACTGTTGCTTTTTGTGTTTCCCCCAATCATGCAAGTATGCTCTGCAAAGTTTAATCATTTCATCAATAGGCCGACCACTTCCTTTTTCCCATGCTGTCTGAACCGCCTGCTTTATGTCAAGTTCCTTCATCCAAGAATTCTCAAACCGGAAAGGCTTAGCCACATAAAAAATAACTTTCAGTCCCAAATTCAAAAAAATGCCTGCGTGATCTGAAGAGGCAGATTCAATGTGATGAACTTTTGCATCTGGAAAATTGGCTTTCCAATTTTTATTGGCTAGTGCACGGTCTAACCGTTCCCTTATCCAATTATGTGAATTCCTACTATGCTCCCATGTGAATCGGTTGCCAACATAGCCAAGATCAAACAAATTACAGAAATTCACCGCTTCCCTAAACCTATTTATCCTTCATTCTGGTTGTTGTATACGACCCAATTTATCACCATCGTCAAGTATATCATTGAAGTCCCCAGCGATACACCATGGGAGCTGAGATCTGTCCTTGAGTGATTTTAATAGCTTCCACGAGGCATTTCTTTGATGCGATCCTGGATAACCATAAAATCATGTAAAGCGGAATACAGGAATACCTGGTAAGTGAACCTCCACATCAATAAGGTGCTTGTGGTAGCTAATGAGTGAGCATGAGATTTTTTCCTTCCAAAGTAATGCTAGACCCCAGCTGGAGCCTACTGGGTCAACAACAAACAAGCCTTCATAGTTTAGTTGTGTCCGAATTTGGTTAATTATGGACAAACTTGTCTTTGTTTCTTGAAGGAAAATGAGACTGGGATGCTTAGAAGAAACCATGTCCTTCAATTCCTGAATTATCTGTGGGTTCTCAAGCCCACGACAATTCCAAGATAAAGAACTCATAGTGTTTGGCGGGCCTGGAGTCCAGTACCCTCCATTAGCCCATTTTTTAGATCAACAACAATAAGTTGATCATTATCAGTAATTTTGTTAAGTTCACGCTTATCAACATTTTTGACTTCCTCAACTCGTGGCCTTTTTTTTTTTGCTGCAAGAATTAAAGCCCCTTCCATATCTGTCATATGCGTATCTTTGACTGTATCCTCCTTTCTCTCTGATTGATTTCCATGATTTGGTGTCTGAGATCCCTGATTTTCAGGCGAAAATATAGGGATAGTCATTTCAGGTGAGAAAGTAGGATTTTCCCTATTGGGAGTTTCACGTTCCTGATCGTCGGCGGCTGGTCGAATCCACCTTGCTCCAGCCATCGGACGTGATGCTCTAGTGTCTGCTCTTAGCCATGAACCAAATAAGTACTGTTCACGAGTTATTCCCGATATGCGATATAAACCTCGACAATATTTATCAGAATGACCAACTAAACCACAAAAGAAGCAGAAGGTGCCAAGGCGCTCATACTTAGAAGTGAGTGTAATCCAATCCCCTCCAGGAAACCTTGACTTGCATCCTGCGTTTCAATGGTATCCGGGTATCCATTCGAACCCTAACACGCATGTAATCTCTCCAAAACAGATCGTAGTTCTTGGAGTCATCGCGGACAAACTCCCCCAAAAAATTTCCAATATCCCGCGCCACGAGTTTTGATTGCAAACCAGAGACGATGTCATGAATTTGAACCCATAGTTCCATTGTCGTTAGTTGCACCTGTCTGGGATTTTGATTGGGTTGCATCAAGATCATGCTTTGATTGTAGTTCCAAAGTCCGTCACTCGTGATACCGGTGAAGTCCCGTTCATGGTAAAATTAGACGAGAAAACAATTGTTGCCAAGATCCTTCATTGTCATGCCTTCCCCGGGAATCCATGCTTGTGCCATGGCATCCTGAAAGAATCTCATTGTCAGTAAGAATACAACACACGACACACCACAACAATCGAGTCGCGGATCCATTGGCAGAGTTGGCATTTGGCAGTTCGTGATACTCCAATCGTCCATCCGCGCTATTTAGATTTAGATTCGAGTACATCTCCTCCAGTGGGACAGTGAAGTTATCATTGATGTTTGATGAAGAGTCCATCGAAGGGCAAGGGAAAAGCGCAATAAAGGCAGAGCAAGGCTTGTCACATAGAACAAGAGAAAACGGGAGACTTGTCACATAGAACAAGAGTCTAGTTAAATATTTGTTATCTTTTGCTATTGTCAAAACCCAGCACTATTTAGAATAAGAGGAATATTATATGTAGGTAAGAAATCAACTCCCAAAATAATTGTCATTGTTGAAATGTATTTAAAGCCAATAATAACTATTGAAGAGCAAAGATTAATGGCCAATAAACATGCCAATTTTGTTATTAATAAGAAAAACAAGTTTAACTTAAACAATATTTCTATCAAAGAAAATTAATTAAATTTATCAAGATTTTTTTTTCTTCAGAAAACTATATGTTCAGTCAAGCTTTACTAAAGTTTCACGAATTCAACGAAAAATGGTTTCATATATATCCACAACGTCAAATACTTTGTGTGCACAACTTTGACAAAACAAAAAAAATCAAGAAAATCAATTTATAAATACCTGGGGATTTTGAATCTTTGTGAATGTCATTATGAGCTTGATGTGCTCTAAAATAGTCCCTGCAATAATTTAAAAAATATAACAGGTTAATGCTAAAAATATTAAAAGTTGGTCTGTAGAGTTTAAATCTTGGATACGTTTCCATCTCTTTTTATGTAATACACCAATTGCGTTCAACACAAGAAAAAAAAAGTTTCAAGACTCTGAAAATACAACCTGAAAAAATGTCACTCACCATTACAATCGATCATTCTCTAATAATAAAATAATTTATTCACTAATACCTGCGAATTTTGAATCTTTATGGGTGTCACTATAAGCTTGATGTGCTATAAAATAGTTATACCATACACCACTTGCGTTCATCACAAGAAAGAAAAAGTGCCAAAACTTCAAAAGCACGACATCTCAATCGATCATTCTCCAATGATCATTATTTTAAGTTCCAGTGAAAAATATTGCAAATCATCTTCCTCAGCACATGCATGATTTCCTTAAAAACATAACTCAACAATAAAATAGCAACTATAACAACCATTTACATATTCTCATTGAGTTATTGAATTTGAACTGACATTATAAATTATAAATTAACGTCTGACAATGATAATGATAATAAGCATTAAGAGATCATCTGCCAAACATTGGGCAACTGTCATACATGATATTGACTCTTCATTTTCTTTTACTACAACTTTTTATTATTTTCACAATGAGCTTTTAAATATAGTTAATTAGAAAAATATTGAAAGAAATGTCAAAAAAGGAGAAAATATTGTAAAACTGAGAAAGTTATGTAAGGACTAAACAAGAAATGAGACAAAAGATATAAGAGAGTATAATTCTTATTACTTTATTCAGTACTTTTCAATTGTATCTTTCAAAGGAGAATGACAACCTATTTATAGTTCACCAATTGTCATCTCAAATACATAAATGGATGAATTCATTTATTAGGTACATGAATGAATTGGTACATGAACAACCAATAGAAGTAACAGAAAGAACATCCATATTCACAGGATTTGTAACACTCCCCCTTAGATGTTCATATATAATGTGCCTCGTTAAAATCTTACTAGAAAAAAATCCAGTGGAAAAAAGCCTAGTGAAGGAAAAAGAGTACACACATCTTCTGATACGCCTTGAGTGCTGCCTCATTAAAAACCTTACCAAGAAAACCCAATGGGATAAAACCTTAGTTAAGGGAAAAAGAGTGCAGCGCGTATTTTACTCCCCCTGATGAAAACTTTACTGGATGTCTTGAAGACGACGCATTCCAACCTTGTATCTCAGCTTCTCAAATGTTGATGTGGGCAATGCCTTAGTGAATAAATCAGCAAGATTATCACTCGAATGGATCTGTTGAACATTTATCTCACCATTCTGTTGAAGATCATGTGTGAAAAAGAACTTTGGTGAAATATGTTTTGTTCTATCTCCTTTGATGTATCATTCCTTTAACTGAGCTATGTAAGCAGTATTATCTTCATACAATATTATTGGAGTCTTTGTTAAAGAAAGACCACATAATTGTAAAACATGTTGAGTCATGACCTCAACCATACGCATTCCCAGCCGGCTTCATGAGTGGCAATTATCTCTGCACGATTTGAAGAAGTGGCAATTATTGTTTGCTTCATGGAACGCCATAATGTAGTTGTACCTCCATATGTGAATAAATAGCCTATCTGAGATCGAGCTTTATGTGGATCAGACAAATATCATGCATCTGCATAATCGATCATTTATGACTTGGATGCATTAGAATAAAATAATACTATATCAATTATTCCTCGAAGATATCTGAATATATGCTTAACACCTTTCTAGTGTCTTCTTGTCGGAGAGGAGCTGAATCTCGCCAATAAACTTACTGCAAAATAAATATCTGGTCGGGTATTATTGAAAAGGTACATTAGTGCCCCAATAGCACTGAGATATGGAGTTTCATCACCAAGAAGCTCTTCATCCTTTTCTTGAGGTCGAAATGGATCTTTATTTATATCAAGTGATCTCACAATCATCGGAGTGCTCAATGGATCTGTCATATTCATATAAAACCTCTGTAGTATCTTTTTGGTATATGTAGACTGATGAACAAATATTCTACTCTTTAAATGCTCAATTTGTAGGCCAAGACAAAATTTTATTTTTCCGAGATCTTTCATTTCAAATTCTTTCTTCAAATATTCTGTTGACTTTGAAAGCTCTTTAGAAGTTCCGATGATATTCAAATCATCAACATAAACAGCTATGATGACAAATTCAGTTTCAGACCTTTTAACAAAAATACAAGGGCAAATAGGATCATTTTTGTACCCTTCTTTTAGCAAATATTCGCTAAGACGATTGTACCACATTCTTCCTGATTGTTTCAGTCCGTATAAGAATTTCTGAAGCTTTATTGAACAAGTCTCTCGAGAGTCTTTGCATACTTCAGGCATTTTGAGTCCTTCAAGAATCTTCGTAAAAATTTTGTTGTCTAGTGAGCCATACAAATAGGCTGTGACAATATCCATCAAGCGCATATCAAGTTTTTCATGCACTCCCATACTTATCAGGTACCTAAAAGTGATTGCATCCACTACAGGAGAATATGTCTCCATATAATCAACACCAGGTCTTTGCGAAAATTCTTGTGCCACAAGTTGTGCTTTGTATCTAGCGACTTCATTTTTCTCATTATGTTTTCGTACAAAGACCTATTTGTGTCTCACTGGATTGACACCTTCAGGTGTTCGAATTATTGATCCAAAAATTTTACGTTTTTCAAGTGAAGCCAATTCTGCTTGAATTGCATTATTTCTCTGTCTACATTCATCGATAGACTTTGGCTCAAAATTATCATCTTGTTGCATTATTTCAATAGCAATGTTATAGGCAAAAATATTGTTAATCACAATATTATTTCGATTTCACCTTTTTCTCATCGAGACATAACTTATTGAGATTTCTTTATTCTCATTATGGACCTCCTCAATGGTTTCATCATCTGTTATGACTTGGGGCTCTTCTTGAGCAATTGTCTCCACATTATGACCATCTTGATCATTTATTTCTTTCCTTTTTCGAAGATTTTTATCCTTGAAATCAATTGGTCTATCACATTTTAAACGTGGTCTAGACTTATTTGCATTAACAGTTTATCCTATCGGGACATCAACTCGAACTGGAGCATTTGCAGCTGAGATATGCGATTTAGTAACCCTTGAAAGGTTAGTAAATGCATCTGGCAGTTGATTTGCAATATTCTGCATATAAATCATCTTTTGTATTTCTTGTTCACATTAATTTGTTCGAGGATCTAAATGAGATAGTGATAACGAATTCCAATCTATATCCTTTCCCGATTGCTTATATTCTCCCCCTAATATTGGGTATATTGATTCATTAAAATGACAATCAGCAAATCTTACCGTAAATAAATCTCCAGTCATAGGCTCCAAATATTTTATAATAGAAGGAGATTCATACCCAACATATATCCCCAACCTTCTTTGGAGACCCATCTTTGTGTGTTTTGGTGGAGCAATAGGAACATACACCGCACATCCAAAAATTCTGAGATGAGAAACGTTTGGCTACTAACCAAAAGCCAACTGTAGTGGGGAGAACTCATGATAACTGGTTGGACTTATTTGCACAAGTGCCGCTGCTTGCAAAATAGCATGCCCCCACATTGAAATAGGCAATTTTGTCCTCATTAGCAATGGTCTAGCTATCAATTGAAGACGTTTAATCAATGATTCTGCTAGACCATTCTGAGTATGAACATGAGTAACTGAATGCTCAATTATTATCCAAGTGAATATACAATAATCATTAAAGGCTTGAGACGTAAATTTACCAGCATTATCAAGACGAATTGTCTTTATTGCATAATCTGAAAATTATGCTTTTAACCTTATAATTTGAGTCAACAATCTCGCAAAAGTCATATTACGAGTTGATAATAAGCACACATGTGACCATCTTTTAGATGCATCTACCAAGACCATAATATTTGAATGGTCCACATGAAGGGTGAATAGGTCCACATATATCACCCTGTATGCGTTCCAGAAATGCAGGGATTCAATCCCAACCTTAGCTGTTGATGGTTTGATAACCAACTTTCCTTGAGAACAAGCAGCACAAGAGAATTCCTTTGATTGAAGAACATTTTGGTTTTTCAAAGTATGCCAGTGTGAATTCTCAATTATTCTGCTTATCATATTATAATTGGGATGGCCCAACCGATCATGCCAAATGATAAAATCATTAGAACAAGTAAACCTTTTATTTACTACGGCATGTGATTCAACCATACCAATACTTGTATGGTACAACCCAGAAAAAAGTGCAGATAATTTTTCAAGCACAATTTTCTTTTCCGCAGTTATTGTAGTAATATAAAGGTATTCAACCTTTCCTTCATTCGCAGTCTCAACATGATAGCTATTTTGACGAATAACCTTGAAACTTAACAAGTTTCTTTGAGACTTACTACAATACAATCCATTATCAATGGCCCACATTGTTCCTCCAGGTAGTACTAAGGCCGCTCTGTCAGAGCCCTCAATCAATTTTGTACTACCGGATATTGTATTAACATAGGCCCTTTTCATGACCAAATGAGAGAAATATTTCTTTTCTCTTAGTATAGTATGAGTTGTGGCACTATCCAGAAGGCATATATCTCCATTACTCATCTTGGATCCAACTGAAGACTGAGAAATTTTATTAATCTTCACAAAAATAAAAGTACATCATAAGAAATACGAACAAACTAAAAACTGAAAAATTTAAGTACTTTAACATAAGGAAGAACAAGATAATTAAAACATATTAATAAAAATAACAACATTATATATTCTCCAGCTAAATGACAAATCTTCAGTTTCAATCCCCAAAGAAGTCCTCAACTTCTAAACGAGTAATATCATCGAGGCCATCAAAAGCATCATCTTTCAGAGCCAAATTTGCTTCAATATTCTCATCATATTTTTGAGAAGCCCCTGCCTCGGCATTATAAGTCAGGTGTGACTCCACCCGGGCATTAGAAGAAGAGGCACCACCTTTATTTCCTTTTCTTTTGAAGGAATTTTGATAAAGCTTGACAAAATGTTCAGGTGCCCGGCATTTCTTTTTCCAATGGCCTTTCATGCCACAACAATGACAGTGATCGCCTTTGCCTCTTGAAGGATTATTTTGAGAACCCATATCGTTCTCCCTTCTATGGTGAGCACCACCCAAATAATTATTAGATCATTTTTTTGCCTTTGCCATGCCCATACACATTATTATGGCCTTGATAATCATTCCGTCTTTCTTCAGACTTTTGATCTTTTGCTACCACATTCGCTTCAGAGAATGGAGCAGATCCAGTGGGACGGGCTTCATGATTTTTCATCAAAAGGGCATTATGCTGCTCAGCTACCAGAAGGCATGAGATCAAATCAGAATATTTCTGAAACCCCTTTTCATGGTATTGCTGTTGTAATACTATATTAAAGGCATGAAAAGTAGTCAGAGTCTTTTCCAACATGTCCTCATCCTTTACAGTTTCCCCACATAATTTTAATTGGGAAGTTATTCTGAATACAACAAAATTATACTCAATTACGGTCTTAAAATCTTAAAATCGTAAATGCATCCACTCATAACGAGCCCTTGGCAATACCGTGGCTCTTAGATGCTCATACCGTTCCTTCAAATTAGTCCATAATTCAAATGGATTTTTCACTGTTAAATATTCATATTTTAGCCTTTCATCAAGATGATAACAAAGAAAAATCATAGCTTTCGCTTTATCCTGACTTGATGCTTCATTTCCTTCGACTATAGTCTCACCGAGGCCCTTAGCGGCAAGGTGAATCTCAGCATCAAGTGCCCATGACAAATAGTTCTTTCCAGAAATGTCAAGTGCCACGAATTCAAGCTTTGATAAATTCGACATAGTGAAAACTATCACAAAAAAAATAGTTAAATTAATCTCATGTTGATTTCTTTATAAAAAGTAGCAAATTAATATTTCAAATGATAAAATATAATTTGAGTGGAAAATAAATTATATGCAGGAACATAGAGGATTATAAAACATGTGAACTCATGAAATATTAAAGACGTTTTCTTTTTCTAATTGTCTTAAACGTATTTACCAACTAATCTTAATGGAATTAATGTCAAAAGAGTTATAAGTTTCTTTTATTATTATTATGATTCTTTATGACACACAAATGATAATCATAAACATATGACATGAAAATAATTAAGAGTATTTTAACTAGCCTACTATATATATATATATATATATATATATTACGTAGTATTTAATTTAAAATTATATATAAGTTAGTGGGCATATAATAACATAATAATTTAAACATAAAACATATTGATTATTATATCAAGTCATATCATAATAGTATCAAAAGTAAGTCATGTATGCAGTAATTAAATTGCAAACTCAAGATTTACGAAGGTCCTATTAAAAATGTTATAAACATAGAAATGTATACCTGAGTCAGAAAGAAAATTGATTACCTTTTAGGAAAAAGATAATTTCAATTTAAGCGGGTCTCAATTGGTTAGAGACTCGTGCTGATAACGTGTTGTAAAATTGAGAAAGATATATAAAGACTAAACAAGAAATGAGACAAAAGATATAGAAGAGTATAATTCTTATTACTTTATTTAGTACTTTTCAATTGTATCTTTCAAAGGAGAATGACAACCTATTTATAGTTCACCAATTGTCATCTCAAATACATAAATGGATGAATTCATTTATTAGGTACATGAATGAATTGGTACATGAACAGCCAATAGAAGTAACGGAAAGGACATCCATATTCACAGGATTTGTCACAGAAAAAAAATAATTAGGATCCTAGGCCTTAGAGAGCGCCACATTACCGATTCTAAATTCCTCTTATATATATATATATATATATATATATATATATATAGAGAGAGAGAGAGAGAGAGATTGTAAGTGCACCTAAACACTTCTTCTTACCTACTAAAACATTAATTATAATCGACTAATTTTGTTCTCTTTCACACTTTTGTGAATTTTGTATATCCAGCAAATTAGGGGTGTACATAAATCTGGTTAGTTCAAACTTTTTAATTAAATACCAAATCAAATTTAGTATTGAGTTTTTAAATTTATAAATCAAACCAAATCAATAAAAGTCAGATTTTTCAACCTCAATTTTTTTTTGGGGTTTTCGATTTTCTTAAATTTTTTGAATTTTTTCCGGTAAAGTCTTCATACAAACATATAATTAACTTGTGCTTCAAATATTTCTTTAATCCTAGCAAGATACAAATATATAAGGTATTTCTTTAAAAATAACACAAAATATAAAATGAGTGATGACAATAAAATATTCAACCAAAAAATAATAAAATCTCATAGAATAAATATTGCATATTAATAAGTCATCATAAAAGTAATCATAATTTAAAGTATTAAGTCATGCTAAAATAAGTCTAATAACTATTAACTACATGATTAAATATTAAAAAAATAGTTTATCTATTTATGCAAAATTAAGAATAGATATCTAACATGATTGTCATTCTTAGTGTTGAATTGAATAATTTTTTGTAGCAATAGTATGATATGGGCTTTATTTGAGTTACTAATATTTGTTGGTTCTAAAATTTATTGGACCATTTAAAATTCTAAGTTTAAACATGAAATAATATGTTGAAAGATAAAAACTATGAAAAAGTTTAATAATTATTTATAAATTACATCACAGTAAATATTTTTTTGTATAAAATATTTTTAAAACTGGTATATATGTAATATTGAGTTAGTTCGATTCGATTTGACTTTTTTTAGTTAACACCAAGTCAAATCAATCATAGTCGGATTTATTTTTCCAATACCAAACCAAGTCAAACAAAATCAATAGTCGAGTTTTTTTCAGTTTGACTCGATCTGTAATTTGGTTCGATAATGTTCACCCCTACAGTAAATTATTCGTTTTTACACAACCAATACCATATAAGATGTGGGCACGATAGAGTTTATGTATAGAATACAATTAAACTAATGAAAGTGTCCTCTTTTTAATAACTTAAGCTTTTTTTAGATGAGATGATCACACACTTCCACGTGGTATCAAGGCATGCAAAGGTCTTGCGATCGAATTTTTTCACTGCCACTCATTATCAAAGGAATTTTCACGTGCTTAACCCATGAAAAAATAATTAAGCCTTAACCCATGAAAAAATAATTAAGCCTGCACGTGAGGAGGCGTATTGAGAATACAATTAAAATAATAAAAATATTCTTTCTCTAACAACTTAAATTTTTAGATAAAATGGTCACAAATTTCCATAGTTTATATCATAAGCCTATTTTATGTTATGTGCTTCCGTATTTTTGTCATCCTCATTCCACTCACCAATTTGTTCTTTGCTTTTGTTCATACTGAAGTTTTTTTCCTTGTTGAAGTTCTCTTTCGTGGTTTTCACAACTTTCTGTTATGTGTACCTTGTATATCACTACATATCATGTGTATGTCAATGTATACACATAGGTACAATGATATATAGGGTTGGGTATAGTTGGGCCAATTCGGACTTTGAATCGAAATTTAAAGTTTTTGAATATTTTATTTGAATTTTTTGATTATGGATTGGACTTCAGATTTTATTTCTAGAATTTATGTATATCGGATTTTATATTACGAATTTTTGGATATCCGAAAATCTACAATTTTTGTACCTTATATTCAGTCCTACCCATATTATATGTGTCAAATACTAAGAAGTTCAATTTTTCAAAGGTCCAATAGATTAGTACCCCCAAGGCCCTACCCATTATAGTATTAAGTTCAATATGAAATTACACGACATGAGCAGCAGGGTGGTCTCAATCATTGTTAACTGTAGAAAGTTATACATTCTAAGGAGCAAACTGTTTGGTGAATTGAATTGTTAATTGTTATGGTCTACCTTAAAAAGTCAAAAGTCAAAATCAAAAATTTAAAATAGCCCAACCGATTAATCCAAAATGGAACTTAAAAAATTCAATCCAATATGTGCATATTTGGATTGGATTTTTTAAGTTCCATTTTGGATTAATCAGTTAATTTGGATATTTCATATTTCTGGTTTTGAGTGTGCTTGTTTGGATTGGATTTGAATTGTAATTTTTTTCAATCGACAAATAAAAAATTTCATATTCAATTCGAACGGTTTGAACGGCCACCCCTAACGATAAAAATTGGCATACAATACATACACATAATACAGAGTGATATACACACGTATATAAATGTATGTATATGTCATTATATGTATAATATGCTACGTAGGTCATACAGTAATAATATGCATCAAACACATATATCCTAGATATATATACATTCACTCCACCTTAAATGCACAGCCACATACCACCCTAACTAAATCACAAACCACCATTCCATTCATTCTACTGCTATAACAATACAAAAACCTACATCCATTTTTCGTTTATTTTCCTAAGTTGCTATATTTTATAAAGTGTTATTATGTTTGGCAATTAATTGAAAGTATGTTAAAACTGGTAATTAAAGGTCCTTTTTTCTTCATTTAGCGTAGAATTCTTTAAAAACAATTGGATTCATTTTACGTGTGTCATATTAATTCTTGATTCAATAATGGATAATGAACTTTTGTAATATAGACAAAAGACGAGGACCAAACTTGTTTTTCTCATAGGCATATCTTCAGCTAAAAAGCAATAAGTCTATATTGACGTAGAATTATATTGCCAAGTTGCACATTGACAAATTAATGAAAACTGACATTTGTTACTTGAGGAAACTAATCACGATTAATAAAAGAAAGTGCTTCCTGACACTCTATTTCCAATTTATATTCTAAAGGTTTATGTACATTTCAAACAAACAGTTTGCACCCATTCAGATTGTTGAAACTGGTAAGAATAAGGTAGTTGGGCCAAGTTCAATAAAGTAGATGGCCGAATGGTATTGGGCCATATCTTTGTTCTAAATGGATAGTAAGGGACAATCAAAATTGGGATAATTTCAAATATGTACAATAAAGTAAATAGTTTACAATAAATATAGCCAAGTTTTCTTTACAAAAAAAATAGCCCAAAATGAACTAGCCACAAAAAAAAAGCCACATGTATATGTGATGTATATGTAATGTATCGATAGTGTACAAAAGTTATGTAATATATTAAAATTGTATAAATAGTGTATAAAGGAGTATCGATATTGTATAAAAGTTATGTAATGTATCAAAATTGTATAAATAATGTATAAATGTGTATCGATATTGTATATATAGTGCATAAACGTGTATCGATATTGTATAAATAGTGTATACAAGTGTATCGATATTACTCTATTATATAAGCCAATAAAGGAGGGACGAACGCTGCAATAATCAGTTGTACAAAAAGTTAAGTTATTTGTACATAGAGTTGGGCTAACACGTGTACTGCTATTATTTTGAAGCACCCCACGTGTACCATTTTATATGCAAAACAACGCTAATTGAGTCTTTATGTGCTCTGTTTCAGATCTTTCTCTCTGTTTGTCGTCTCCTCTCTATCTCTCCATGCAGAGAAGCACCAACTGCTTCAAACTTTTACAACCATGATTGTTGTATCCGTGCTTCAAAACTTAACCAACTGCTCTTGATCAAGGTTTGATTCTGTAAAAATCACCTTAAATTTGATGTTTTTAGCTGTGAACTTTGGTAGCTTTTTACTATGGTAAATATCACACATGATATGTGATTTTTGATGGGCTTATAAATAGGGATAGGATGCCCATCTAGTTGTATAAATAATGTACAAAGCTTTCAACCATTAATACAATCTCTCCAAACAAGTTCTTTTAATTCCGACCAACTCAAAATCTCCTCTAAATCATTTCAAATTTTAGATATGAGCTCCCCTCGATGTTTCGAGTCTTTTGATATATAATTCGCTCAAAACAATTCATGTTTGCGGTACGTCAATTTTTAAAAAGAATATTAAGCAAAAACAAAGAAGAAGCATATGAAGAAGACGCAACAGAAGAAGAAGAAACAGAAAGGAGAAGCAGATGCAGAAGGCAGAAGAAGAAGAAGAAGAAAGAAGAAGTTGAAGCAGAAGGAAGAAGATGACGACGAAGAAGAAGAAGACCGAAGAAGAAGATGTCATTTTTTGGTAAAAATTATAGCCACGTGGCTATTTTGTTTAATTTTCTCATCAAAATTTGTGCCGATAAGGATGGGCTGAAAGCATTTGCCTGACGACTGTCAGTCACAAGTGGGCTCATAAACTTTAAGAATCTAGTGAGTCAATTATAACTTAGAGCTTATTTGAATGGGAAAAAAACTCATATATACTATATTAGATATAGTGAGCGTTTGACCATGAGAATTGTTCACTATTTTTTGAAAAATTATTTCACTTTTTTTTGAAAATAGTGTTTGACCATAAAAATTCCAAATACAACTCCGGAGTTGTATTTGGAAAAGTGCAAACACTCAAACTTTTTTCCAACTCACTTTTTTAACTTTTTAATTTATTTATTTTTTTGAAAAAATTCTAAATTTTTTATTTTCATAAAATAACCCCATTTAAATTATATTTTATTTTTAAATCATATTTTATATTTTTTAAAAATATATATTTAAGATCTAGATAATTATTGCAAAAGTTATGGCCAAACACAACTCCAACTCCAACTTTGAAAATGCCAAAAAAGTGAAAAAAAATTTGGTTCTCATGGCCAAACGGCACCATAATATTACAGGTCATACTGCTAGATTCTAGCTTTCAATACCTACCATATATTTTCTTACAAAACCTACCAATTTAATAAACACAAATAAAAAAAGAAAAAACGTAAAAAAAGTAAAATATTCAGGGGAACAAATTCCCTAAAAATTGTTTGGGAATACTAATCAACCCAACAATCTCTCCTATAACTTAATTTCCTTGTTTTACTCCTTTTATGTTATCATGTCAGGTATACACGTTTATTTTCTTAAAATATTCAACTAATCAATGTCAAACAATAAAAAAATTTAATTTATACAAGTTTAATATGCTTTACATATATTACCAAATTATATATAAACAAATCAATCACGGTATGATATGAGTATATTAATAGGTATCATCTTAAGTTATAAACTTGGATTATTGATACACTATTTTATACCATTTTAATACACGTTTGTTAACAACTAAAGTATCAATTGTGTGTTGCATTTATAATATACATTTCATGTATATAAACTGGATTAAACTAGAGCGAATAATTAATACAAGTACATCATATTTTATACAAAATTTATCATAATTTTACGAAAGGTGCACCATATTTTATACAATATTTAAATTTATATGTTAATGCAAAAATACAAAAAATCTATGAAATTATCAGTTAAAATAAATAATAGAAGCAATATTTATCTTTTTCATACACTCAAATTACTCTTCAATTTTTCGATAGTGAAATTGGAGTGGAGATATTTTGGGAAAGAAAATGAAAAAGAGTCCATGTTATATTGGAGAATCAAGGGATTGAAAAGAGAATGTGAAGATTTTCAATGTATTTTAACAGATAGATTGAAATGTGTGATTTAGTGGGACACATTCAGAATTTGTTGCACAATTAATAATTCTTTAATTATCTTATTATAGGTAACTTCTCCTTAATTAAAATAAAATTAAGTAAATTTAAATTCAAATATAGAAAAATAAAAATAACTTGTGTTTTTTAAATTCTGGTATGACTCGTGATTAAAAAGGTAGTTTAGTAATTAAAAAAAAGTGATGTATTTAATGTAATAAAGACTCTTAAATATATATCTAGAATAATTTTCTCTATTTGAATTGACTTTTAGTTTTTGACTTATAAACTTATTTTTATTATTTTAATTTAAAATCAAGTACTTATAAGTACTTTTTTAATTTATTCAAACACCACAAAAATATTTAAAAGTTATTTTAACTTAAAAACAATTAAAATAAGTCAATTCAAACATGCTCTTAATATTATTTTATTTTACTATATAATAAGAGGGAATTAACGTGCCTGCTTCAGCATCTAGGGGCATTTTGATCATTTTCATTAATTTTTTCATTTTAATATGTTGTTTTATCCTTTTAATTTATTATATATTTGTAAATTACGTAAAAAGTTGAATCACAATAATTAACAATTTAAAATATTTAAAAGGCATAAAAAAGTTGGTTGACTCTGAAAATTCTATCAGTGCCACATAAATTGGGAAAGCGAAAGTAACATATATTATTTTAAAATGACGTAAGAAGTACTATAAATCACACTAATTAATAATTTAAAATATTTAAAAGTCATATAAAAAATTTAGTTGACTCTCCAAATTCTTATCATTGACACATAAATTGGACTAGAGAGAGTAACATATAACATTTGAAAATTACGTAAAAAGTACTATAAATCACAATAATTAACAACTTATAATATCTAAAAACTATTAAAAAATTGGCTTGACTTTCCAAATTTTATCAGTGCCACATAAATTGGGACAGAGAGAGTAACATATATTGTCTGAAAATTATGTAAAAAATATTATAAATCACAGTAATTAACAAGTTATAATATTTAAAAATTATATAAAAACTTTAATTGATGACTCTCCAAATTCTATTTATTCACATAAATTGAAATAAAAAATAATATATATTGAGCCCGAGCTCTTTGTATCTAGTATTTAATAAAGGGATAATTACTTGATTTAGCTAACTTCAGTCCTTTTTTATAGTGACAGCTTAAAATAAGGGGAAAAAATCCATATATACTATATTAGATATAATATTACAACTTATACCAATAGATTCTAGTTTTCAATACCTACCATAAGTTTTCTTACAAAATCTACCAACTTAATAAAATCCAAAAAAAAAAAACGAAAAAAAATAAAAAATCAGGTGCAACAAAATCCCTAAAAAAATGATCGAGGGATATTAATCAACACAAAAATATCTCCTATATCTTAAAATGGGTATATCTTCTCTCTCCTATATCTCCTATATCATAATTTCCTTATTTTACTCCTTTCTGTTATCACTTTATTGCTATCAACTTTTATACTTAATTAGATTTGAAAATTATTAAATTATCACGCCATAGATATCAAATTGTATATCAATTCCTTACGTTGAACGTTGAGAATATGAAAAATCATTTGTGTATGCAATGAATATACAATCTGGTGGTATAATGCTTCATGTACATATCAATTTTATACCAAATATATATATATCGAGACATTATGAAAATGAATTACATTTTATGTATGTAATTGGTATACAAACTATTTTCAATGTATGTATACTATAGTCATTAAATTAATCAATAGATATTAGCATGGAGTGTCTTAGATAATACCACGGAAAAATCACATTATATACTTGAAATTATTCATTTTGATGTAAGTTATTATAACATATAATGAATTTTAGAAGAAAGACGAAAAATATTTATGAATTGCAGAGAAGAAAGATTAATTTAGTTGAATAATGATAATTGTAAATCCCTAAATTTAAGCCTACTAAATCAATTAGAAAATAAAATTCGGATAAATATAGAAATAAGACTAAGAGAGAAGAAAGATTTTGTTTTGTAATTATCTTCCTTAATTACAATGAGATATTTAGGGGGTCTCATTTTTTATTTATTCCTTAATTAAGTAGCATTAAAAAAATCATAATTAAATATAATAAAAAAAAAATAACTAATTTTTAGATTCTGGTATGACTTGTAATTAAATTGATATTTTAATAATTTTAAAAAAGGTAATGTATCTAATGCAATAAAGAGTCTTAAACTATTATCTAGGATAATTTTCTCTTAAAATAATTATCAAATATAGCTATATTTTGGGTTTCTAGCAAATACCGATACAGACCAATTTCCTCCTTAAAATCTTATTCCTCACTCAACTACATCACTATTTTCCTCGAAATATACTAAACACTAGAAAAATCTCATTCTTTTCTAATTGACATGCCATGTCAAATTAATTATTTTTTTTATTAATAATAATATTCTCTAAGAGATATGGTTGGGCTGGTAGTAAATAGTGAATACCAATATGAGATGTTGGGGAATGGCTCCGCTCCATTAATTTTAGTTCAAGTAAATATCAATACACCTTTAGATGACTGTCATGTGTCAGCATATATTTTAAAGGTTAGGAGTTGTTTTGTTTTGATGATTAGGATTTTTTCTAAATTATTCTCTACAATAATTACTTTAAGTAGTACATAAATGCACATAATATTTGTTCATTCACTTACAACTTGATCTCAGTGTAATAAGTAATTATTTACATGTCAAATGACATTATGGCATGAATAAATAATCACATGGTAAAAATCAAACCCCAAAGAAGAATGAAATTATAGTGAATTGAAGGTAGACAAATTAGGTTATCGACTGATGGAGTAAACAAGGTTCATACAAGAGAATGTTGAAAAGATTGAAAGTAATACTAATTGATATGCACTATCCTAAGTTACCAAAACAAAAAAAGATGCACTATCCTAATTTAGTGTGATATAGATCTGTGATCACAATTCCAAATTTAATTAGGTTAGGAACTTACGAATTTTTTTATGTATAGTAAAAAAAACATCTATAATTAGGGTAAAATGATATATTCTAGTCATTTAGGGTAAAATGATAAATGTGGTTTATAATTAGCAAGATTTTGCCCATAATTATATTTTCCTATCATTCTATTTAAAGTTGACAAATATTAACATTACCATCAAAGCAATTTCTCATAGAGAAAAAAGAAGAAGATTGAAGCAAATTACAGAATATAGCAAAGATGAAGTTGGGATTGGGAATTGTAATAATGTTAATGATGTTTTTTGCAACAGAAGGGGCAACTGATATACAAAGATGTCTTCGTGCATGCAAGGCAAAATGTGGTAATGATCAAGAATGTTATAGCAGATGTGTAGATCGTTGTGTTGTTTCTGTGGATGTGCAACTTCAAACTCACTATTGTAAGATTGGTTGTTTTTCTGTTAAGTGTTCTAAATTTAATGTAAATCACGAGCAAAGAAAGATTTGTTTGGATGATTGTTCTAACAAGGATTGTTATATTAAAAACTAGTGATGTATTTATTGTTGAAATAACACGGGTTTATCCTTATTTTATTTTTATATTAATTTTCAGTATATTAACCAATTTTTTTATTCATTGCTTTATTGGATGCGACATCAAGAATATTCACATTAAGAAGAGCGACAATTGGCTTACGGTGTGTTCGGCACCGAGAAAAATATTTTTCAGAAAAAGTTTTATTTTTTGTGTTTGATATGTAAGCAAATTTAAAATATTATCCTGAAAGTATTTGTATGTAATCCAGGCAATACAATGAAAGGTTCTGGTAAGGATAGGAGTGTGAGATGGTGGGGATGGGCGCTATGGGGTGAAGTGGAGTTTTAACGAACTTATTTTCTAGAAAAAAATATTTTTTAAAACTTTTGACCAATTAACCAATTATAATTAATAGTTTAAAATTTATTAATAATATCGGTATATATAAAATAATTAAATCCTACTGTCTACACATATATGAGCAGAATATTAGTTTGTAAGCAATTCTTTAGATGTTGAACTTGCCTTTTTTCGACGAAGAAAAAATATTCATCTTTGCAATTTTTATGCTAGGATGAAGTTTAATTTTTTAAAAACTCTTTTCTAATTTCATATTATCTTAATTTATATATATAAAAAAATATTCTTATATTTTAATTTATATAATATAATTTGACTTGACACACATAACTCAAGAGAGAAAAAGAGAATTCTGAAACTTATGATTTTAAACATGTAATACTCCCTCCGTCCATCTTTACTTGTCCACTATTGATTTTGCACACTTCTTCAGAAACTATAAATATAAGGGTAATTTTATCATATTACCCTTTAAATATAATAAATACAATGTCTTAAAAATGTAACAGAGAGATGACTATAACTAATGATAAGGGTAAATTAGGAACTAAGTGTAAAATTGTCTCTTGATTTCATAAATTGGACAAGTATTATTAGACATTTATTTTTAGTATAGTGGACAAGTAAAGATGGACGGATGGAGTAATATTTTTGTTCTATAAAAAATTATCATTAAGATAAAATAAAAAGTTTAAAGTAAAGTTATTTTGAAATACACAAAGGAATCATTCTTTTTTTAACGGACTAATAAAATTCTAGCAGAATCTCGTTTAGATTCGTCGCTCTACTCCTATGCATCCTACGAATAGCACCCTTAATCTGCTCAACCTTTATACGCTCACAATAACCATAATAGTGACGCTTTTTCGAGTGCTCCAAATCTCCCAGCATAATATCGTTGACCTCCTTTTCGTTCAAGAGCTTATCGAAGTATGACTGCTATCTCTTTCTAATGAGTATGACTGATATCTTTTTCTAATGAGGACTTTCTCCACCAGTACTTTATCGTCCTCATTCTTGATGCACTTTACTTGGTTCAGATCCCAAACACGTCTCTCTAAAACATGTATAACTTCTTATCCCCACATTCAACCTTTTTTCAGTAAAATTGAAGTCCTCGTCAATTATATTTCAGAAATCAAATTTGCTAGTAGATAAACATGTTAGACTTCATCAATAAAATATGGAAAAACTACATAAATAATCAAACATCCTTACCCTAATTACTAAATATCCCAATAATTTAAAATAATTACATTTATCCCATTAAATTGAAATTACATGATTAACAAACTGTATCCACCACAATCCCTAAAAAAGGGCCTAAAATCACTCAACTTGTATCTAAAGGCAACGGTTGTTCTCTCTCTATAATCGTTTTCAAATCTAATCCTTTCTCCAGTAATATTATTATTCATAGACCTCAGTTTCTCTCTCAATTTTTCTCCCACCGGAATCGACAAAAACTCCGGCAGTCTCGCCGCTTGATTGATTTCTCTCCTCTGGATGAAGAAATCACCGTTGACGGAATCCGGTGGAGTCGCCGGAACTGGCGGATTTTTTTGGATTTTTTCTAGAACCGTAACCGGCGGAAGCGGATCTAGTTTTAAGCGTTTAGATAGTATCCGACGAAGCGCCATTGATGATTTTGAGCAGTGAAGAGCAATTACTTGATAACGAATTACATTTAAACGTAGTTGAGGTTGGTAAAATTCATTTTTTCAACAATGGCCTTCATTTGATTTAGGTATATCTCAAATGGAGAACAATGAAGTGCCTTCTCCGACCTTTGTTCCGGCTGTTAGAGACTTTGAAGAAGAAGACTTTGCTGAAAATAGATCCAAATTTAGAAACGATCAAGTCAAAATGAATGAATTGCACAAAAATTTGAAATCAAGAACAAGGGACTCAAACCCAGATGTTATTTTCCAGTGTTACCAACTTGTTACCATGTATCCAGAGTTATTTTCCATGTATCCAAGTATACATATATCTATCTGAGTTGTAAATGTGTAACTTTTGTAAATTTAAAGTTTCAAATCAAAACAAAGCAATACGTATGCAGGGATAACATTGTAAGCAAATCTTGTGTTACATGTATCCAGGATTAATTCATGTTAACATGTATCTCAATACTACTACAACCTGCTATTTGAGATGTTAGTAACATGTATCCTTAACACTGTTACAATGTATCCAAGCTTACAAACTTGTATCCAATATTAACATGTATCCAAGTATACCTATATCTATTTGCTGTTTAGATGGGTATCCTTAGATATTGGGAAGTATCCTTAACACTGTTATAATGTATCCAAGCTTATAATCTTGGATACAGTGTTAACAGTGTATCCAAGTATACCTATTGTTGTTTGCTGTTTAAATATGTATCCTTAAATATTTGAGATCTATTATTACATGTATCCTGTATAATGGAGTTACTTGCTGGTTTGATGTGTATCCAAGTAATTTAAAATTGAAATTTGAATTCTCCAGTTGTTTGTGGAGATGAGGATACTGCAGATGCATTTCAAAGTGATTGACGCGTGATTTACTCCTCATTAATTGTAAATCTGTTATTTCCTTTTAAAGCGCCCTAATAGTAATAGATTTACAATTAATGATTTACTCCTCATTAATTGTAAATATTTTATTTCCTTTTAAAGCGCCATAATATAAACAGATTTACAATTAATGAAGAGGTTATATGTATCCAGGATACACGAAAATACAAAGGATACACGTCTTTCCTTTTTTAAACTACCGGGAAAAATGTAATATTTTAAAATAGTGGGATAAAACGTAATTAGAGACCAAACTACTGTGTTTTATGTTGTTTACACATAATATACCTCGATATTCTTCTCATCCGTAGAAGAAAGAAAAGAGAAGAAAAATCTAAGTCAATTGAGGTCTACTAGCCTGTTTGGTCAAACTTTTAATGTATATGTAATATGTGTATAAATATACATTGCCAAAAAAAATAATCAAAAAGAATAGCCGCATGTATACTGCATGTATATTAAATGCCATTTTGGGTAAGAATTTTGGCTGAATGGCTATTTTATGTAGTAAATTATAAGTGGACTATTTTTTTTTTGTAAAAAATTTAATACAATGACCATTTTATCTAATTTTTCCTCATCCATTTTCATAGAAAAAATATCTTAACCTTCCATCCATCTTCACAGAAAAGTTGATTTTACTTAATTATTTTTTCACAATCAAGCAATATTAATTAATATATATATATATATATATAAAACAGCCTCTACAAGTAAATAGTACATTTCATTTTTCATGATAGAAAATCTTAAAAACCACAAATCAAGTCACTGATTTATGATATATCTTGTGTATACATCCATTTTCTATTCATGGTGTTTCGGTGTATATATTTGACATGATATATGTGTATAAACAGAATATACATGTGTATAATATTTATAATATCATATATACTCGTAATTTTATATTTCGAGCTATGTAATTTATACTATCAATATACATATTTTTTTATCAAATAATATATCAAGATACATATATTATACTAATATATTGGACGAAAAAAATATGGGACTCTACCTCTATTAGTAAGCATAACTAATTCCTAAATCTTCTAACTAAAACTTAATGAAGTAAAAGGATATCTTCTTTTCATCCTTTTTCTGATAGAAAATATATCTCTACTTCTCTAATCTTCATAAAAAAATCTGGTTCTAAATTATTATTTTTTCATGATATTCAAGTATTGAATTATTAAAAAAAGAACTAGCCTTTACCAATAAATCACCTATTTCACTTTTCCACGAAGGAAAATTTTAAAAATAACATATCAAAATTGTAATTAATTTAATTTAAAAAATAAAATTATAATAAATTGTACGAGAAAGGTTCATATTTGCCTCTCTACTTTCAAAAAAAGTTATATTTACTTCTCGTCATACTTTTTTTTGATATATTTGTCTTTGTCATCCAACTTTGCGCACATATTTGTCTTTGGACTGTTAAGTCCCATATCCCTACTTTTATTATCCTATGTAACGTCCACGTGGATATATTTTTTTATCTCAATTCAAAGTTTGTTCACTAATTAAAATATATTACTTAATTATTATTAAATAATAAACTTTTATACGAAAGAACGTCTCTTGGATTTATTGCTTGAATTTAAACATTCAATGCGGAGAAGTTTTTACCATCCCAATGAAGTTATTTGAGACTTGGTCTTTGTTGCATGTTTTGATCTTGTAAGGACTTAAAATTACTTGTATATTCTTTCAAGCAATAATGTATACCAAAAAGAAAAAAGATGGTGAAATTATCTTGCTCCTCACAGTTCACAAATCACAATTAATGAGATATAGTGCGACAATTATTATATATTATATAATCAACCATTAATTTTGTGGTTATAGAGCCAACACAAGTTATATATATTAAGGTTATTTATAGCTAACTAGTAACTAACAATCATTTTAAACACAAAAATTAATGAGATATATACTAAGAGAAGGAAATGAAAGAATACGTCCAAAGAATTAAATGAAGAAGGCCTCACTTATAAGAATATCTTAGAAAACTCACATGCATGGATAAGGAAATTCACCAACCTTTTGGGACACATCAATAAATATTGAAAATAACGTAACCTATGAATTAATTGGAATCAAGATCCCCTTCATTGGGACCTCTATATTTCAATTCCATTAAAATAAAATAAAAACGTGAAATAGTTTCAATGCTCATCACCAATATTTTTGTCAATATATAATAAGGTTGATACATTAATTTGGCAAGAACATGTAGTACCTGATCACGTCTGATTAAATTTGAATTCACATCGAGAAAGTTCACATCAAAGATAAAGTATTCTCTAACAAAAACAACTCTGTCAAAACCTCTTAATTATTATATATACTCATATAAAAATCATAAGTTAATTATACTATCACAGAAGAATTGTCCTGGCCAGAATATATTTAATTTCCTTGATATGGTGTGACATGTACAATACAATTTGTCTTTATTATGAACTATTTTAAATGAAATTCAAATGTTCTTACAACTACCAATTTCTAGTACACACAAGCCTTTAAATGCTTGATTTTTCTTTGGGGTTTTCAATCATAATATTCAGTTATGTGGTTGTCAATGTGTCGATTCTTCCAATTAGGTAAAATATCATAGTTGTGGCTAGGGGCGTAAAAAATCGAACCGTGAATCGAATTAAATCGCAAATCGAACCAAATCGCAAAAGAAACCTGACTAGTCGTTTGGTTTGATTTGGTTTGGTGTTAAAAAAAATCCGACTATAATTGATTTGGTTTGGTTTTAACTAAAAAAAGTCAAACCGAATCGAACCAACCCGATATTACATATATACTGTTTTTAAAAATATTTTATACATAAAAATATTTATTGTGATGTAATTTATAAATATTTCTTCAACTTTTTCATAGTTTTTATCTTTCAATATGTTATTTCAAGTTTAAACTTAGAATTTTAAACGGTTCAATAAGTCTTTTTACAACCTATAGATATTAGTAACTCAAATAAAACTCAAATCAATACGAATGTTAACAAAAGATTATTCAATCCAACACTAGGAATGACAATCATGTTAGATATTTATTCTTTAATTTTACATAAATGCATAAACTAATTTATTTTTCTGTTTAATATTTAGTCATGTAGTTGATATTTATTAGACTTATTTTAGCATGACTTAATACTTTTAAATTATGATTATTTTTATTATGACTTATTAATATGTAATATTTATTCCATGCGATTTCATTATTTTTTTGGTTGAATATTTTATTGCCATCACTCACTTCATAAATTTCAAATAAAATGAATATATTTTGTGTTTTTTTTTTAAGAAATACCTTAGATAGTTGTATTTTTTTTCTCGGACTAAAGAAATATTTGAAGCACAAGTTAATTATATATTTGTATGAAGACTTTATCGGGAAAAAACCCGAAAAACCCGAGAAAACAAAAAAAAATCGAGGTTGAAAAACCCGACTTTTATTGGTTTGGTTTATAAATTTAAAACCCCGACTCTAATGGTTTGGTTTGGTTTTTAAAAAATCCAAACCAACCCGATCCATGTACACCCCTAGTTGTGGCTCTTAAATAACGCTTAATATACAATTCTGTTATTATGGTCATTAATTATTGTTATTATTATTATTATTATTATTAGCTTAAGCACACCATGTGTTGAGAATTTATGAACAATGGAGGCTTTAGGCTTAGCCATCCATGAATGCTTAGGGTTTGGATTTTGTCTTCCATAAGATAATTTCAGAAAACCAATCAAACATTGTGGTGAGGCGAAAATTGATAAGTATTTTTTCATTCTTAATTTGAGATTAAAAATTACAAAACGTTATTGCTGGGATGATAACTAATAGTAAGTACTTTTTCAATTCTTAATTAACGATCTCGAGTTCGAGCCTTAAAAAAAGAAGCGTGTTCAATAGGAGCATTTTGCTTTCAAAGTGGAACTTTCATACACGAATCCTAACTAGTCGAGTGTCAAAGTAACTAGACCACAATTTCTAAACGGAAAGGGCCCAAGTGGTTAAGGTAAGCAACTGATACAGATGCCAAACAAAATTAGAGTTTGAATACACATTCTTCTTCATAATAAAATCAAATTAAATAAAATGAGCACAAAGTGCAAAAGACTAACTGTACTCAACGAAGAATGTAACAACTAGCTTAACTAGAAAAAGAAATTTTATTTGAACCACTATAACTTCTTAATAGTAGACTAATTTTAGGAATCTATCATGTTTACATACCTAAAGAAGATGACATTCAATATATATCATTAATAAATGTAGAATAAATCTATAGGTTCATTAATTTCGTACCTAAACATTCATATGATTAAATACATTAGAGGATGAAACGTTAAAAAGTTAGCAAAAGCTGGAATACTACTGTAATAATACTCTATCATATGGTACTTTTAAAGTTTTTATAAATTTATGAAGAAAAATAAAAATAAAGCAACACTAGCTAGGACGTGCAAGAAAAGTACATTACTCAGAGAGCATACGAACTTAGTAAATGCCATAACCAGAAATAACGACCATTTAAAACTTGCAATTTAACCATTAAATTATGGGAAAAGGATCAAAAATGTCCCTCTACTTTTATTTATTGACTAAATTTGCCCCTGATTATACTATAGGGTCAAATATACCCCTGCCGTTAACAAATTTAATAAAAATACCCCTATTTTTAACACTTTTTCACATGGCCTAACACTTGGGTGAGGTGGACGCCACATGGCATGCCACCTCACCATTAAATTTTTATTCTTTAATACATTTTTTTCATTTTAAGTTTTTCTTCTTTTTCTTTTTATCCATTTACAAAATCTCTAATTCAAAAATAAATTCTTCCTCTTTCTTCTTTATCCTTTTCTCCTCAAATTTCAAGAATGTTGGATTCCAAAGCTTCTTGAAATGGACATAAATTTCATCTCATTCTCCAATTTAAAATCTTTAGATCTTGTTTTCATTTCGTCTGTATAGAATAATTTTTTTTCTCAGAAATTTACTTACTGGCTTCACCATCATTGTTATCATCTTTGCCAAAAAATAAATAAATAGCACCAGCAGTACTTGCTGACCCTTTTCAGTTCTCATTTTCTCAAATGATTTCTTCTAAATAAAGTTCATAGTAAAACAAAAGAATTTATTTAGCCACTGAATATTCGTGATATATACCACTTTGTCTTGCACAGCACATCATACACTCGTTGCCTTTAAAGACAAATTATTTTAGCAATATTGAGATAATTAATATGAAATTTCGGGAGAGAAAGATAAAGAAGAAGAAAAAGAATTTATTTTTAGATTAGAGATTTTGTAAATTGATAAAGAAAAAATGAAAAAAGAAAAAAAAATACATTAAAGAATAAAAATCTGGTGGTGAGGTGGCATGTCATGTGGCGTCCACCTCACCCAAGTGTTAGGCCATGTGAAATTGAAAGAGTGTTAAAAATAGGGATATTTTTTAAGTTTGTTAACGGCAGGAATATATTTGGCCCTATAGTAATTTAGCCAAGAAACAAAAGTAGAGGAGTATTTTTGACCCTTTTCCCTTAAATTATTGGTGGAATGACTTGAGGGACCCTTGTATTTGGTTCGGATTGTTATCCGGATCTTTGTACTTTACAAGGTTTTATCCAGACCCCTTGTTCAGAATGAGTTTTATGTAATTGGTTAATAGTTATTGGATCGAAAAATGAAATCTAAAAAATAAAATATATGTATAAAGTTTCGTTTAGTATTTAACTTTTCCGTTAGTTTTTATCTTGTTGAGAATATGTGCATAATTTAATGTCATATTTTTCAAAAAAGAAAAAAATTAGTGAGATATTTTTATAAATTTAATGATCATATTATCCAGAAAAAATTAAAAATTTACTTTGATGAGACATTTCTATAAAATCAATGACCACTCGAGAAATCGACACTCTCAAATATGATCCGGAGAAACAACTTTTGATTTTGGGAACATGAAAATCTACCTAAGACAACTGTGAAAACACCAACTCTTTTTTCTAGTCATTGAGATGACACAATACTCTAAACTTTCCAAGTGACTCAAATTTACTTTTTTAATATTTTATTCTTTTTTGGCAATCATGTGAGAGCCAACCTATAATTGTTGTAATTAATTGTATTGTGGGTAGACTGTGGAACCACTTTTTTTTTGTAAGAACCCCAAATATAGAAAATATATAAAAATGACAAATTAAAACTAATGAAAAAGAAATGAAATTGTCAATGATGGATACATATAGTGGTACCATTGTTTGGTATATTTTATTTAATATTCTTAGTTACTCACATGTGAAGAGTCAGTGGAAATTGTGACAACCTAAAAATCTACCGACAGTTTAATGGGAACTAAAGTAATGGTGCAAATAGCCACTAGAGGAAGAAGGTCCAATATACAACACATTTTTCATGATAGCATATATAATTCGATATAATTTAATTTAATTCTTCTGATTATGCTGATAATAATATCAGGTTAGCTAACTTTTTCACCTTTCTTGTCTGGTATGATTTTTCTTATCTGTTTGATGTGGTTCAAGGGCTATTACATTTGTACTGAATTTACCTTGTGTGACCCCGGAAAATAGCGCTACAGATTCATAGATATTAATAAAGAAAAATTAGGTAAAATATCAGTCCATCAAAATTATGACTCATTTATTATCTTAATCGACCATTTAACCTTAATACTCGATTGAACTTCAATGGACCCCCACCTCTCGGTAAAGATTTGGTGGTGCTGGTAGAGCAATGGTCACTCTCTCACCTTCTTGTGTAGGAAGATCAACTATTTTAGTAGCAAATCTGTGTGTTCTCGTGACAAATATCGAAACACGAGTAAATTTTATTAATTATTCAAGATCTGACAAAAGAAACAACAAGGTACCATCACATGGTATATGATGATTGATTGGAGGTTTATTCTGAACCGTCTGATGAATTACCATCACAGCCGAAGAGAGTCATGTGAGAAGCACATGCACATACAAAATAAATATTTTCTGTTATAAAGTAGACTAATAAAGATAGGACAAAGTATTTTGTCTTCATTAATTTTACAGCACAATACATATATAATCTAGGTTTTACATTTGAATACAGAGAAAATTTTCTGGAAATTTTATCATCTTTCTTTCATTAATATTACTACTATATATATACAAGTGTCCAGGAAGCAGGTCTTCGTCGACATGCCTGCTTCCTGGACAAGGATAGTTTAGGTATTTATTTATTTATGTGCTTCAAGGGACTTGTACACATCTGCTTTATGTGTGCATTTTTTTATATTATTGGACAAGACAACCAACACATGTGTTGCTTTTTACCCTTTGTGTCAGCCAAAAATTTTGAGTTTTCCTTTACAGGTGGGTGGGCCTATCAGCTTTCCAATTTTAGTCGTTTACTTTAGAGAAAATTAGGTAGAATGTCAACCCATAAAATTTATTTATACTCAAAATAGTCCACTTTAAAATTATAACTCATTTATTACATTAATTGACCATTTTGGCCATATGCCCTTCGCTGATTCCCTTTTTTTTCTTCTTCTTTTCTTTCTTTCTTTCTCTTCTTCTTCTCTTCTTCAAACTCTCTGTTTACAGTTCAGCTGACCTTTCTCCTTCTCCTTCTCCTCAATTTTTTTTTCTTGTGGTACTAAAAATGGTTGCTCTGTACAATTTCTCCCTTTTCTGTATAGCATTTGATGTCTTAATTGTCACCGCCCTGGCAGAGATTCGATCTACTCAGATCCGATCAGATTTTCATTCTACTGTACATTTTGATGAATTCGAGTACACCCATTTCGGCCGTCTCAACCTCATCGTCAACGACATTTCCTTTTTCAACCCAAAATTTGGACCCGAACTTGTTCCCTCCGAATTGGGTTTCTTCCTCGGGTTTTCATTTTCGATTAGTTGGAGCCCTCTGCTCGTCAATTCACTCTCGTTTTTGTCAATTGCATGCCTAATTTGGTAATTTTGATGAATGTTCACTCGGTTATGTACAATTTCAAACCAAAAAATGGGCCGCTTGATTTTCTGTATGAAGGCAAGACTACTCTTGCAGTGAATTACTATTTGTTTTTCGTAGCGATATGTTGATGGGGCTTTTTGGGTTTTTGCACTTTACAAGAAATGATTATCTGTTTATGAAATTCATTTCTTTATGCTTGCTATTGTAATCTTGAAAGCATTGAATTTGCTGTGTGAGGCTGAGGTTAGAGTACATTGTTGAATCCTTACTTGCAAGATAAAAGAGAAGAAGGTTTTGATGATATTATTCCTTTGAAAGTTGTGGCCGTTTGAATCTTTTTAAAAAATTTTGATTTTTTTTTTATAAATATGGATATCGATACATTACATAATTATTTATTCAATATCGATACACATTTATATACAAATTAATACAATATTAATACATGTTTATACACAATTTACACAATATCGATACAGGTTTATACACTATTTATACAATATCGATACATTATATAACTTTTATATAATATCGATACATATTTATACACCATTTATATAATATTGATACACGTTTATACAATATCGCTACATTACATATATACTACATAACTATTTATACAATATCGATACATTGCATAACTATTTATACATCATATTTGCATATTCATACATTATTTATAAAATACCGATACATTACTTATACACTACATAACTATTTATACTATATCGATACATTACATATACAACGTTCGAGAATTATTGTCAGGACCCAACCCATCGTGAGTGGCACCCACCCAACCTCCGGATGAGCGAACCAATAGAGTTCAACCCTTGCCTAGACTAACAGCCTAAAACCAGCAAGTGAAAAGTAAACTAGCAATCAAAACAAATCAAAAACTAATCATAATCATTATCCAGCGGAAAATCCCTCCTAGGAACTGAAAGTCATCGTACCTAGTGATGTATATTACCATGAGAAGGTACCTCTGAACCTATACCATACAACGATGTAGCTGCCCAAAGACAGTCAGTACATAGAATGTAGTGGTACAAAGAACAGAAAAATAGATATAATATACTTCATCTTGGCATTTAAATACTTCCAATACAGTGAACAATAAATATCCGTAGAAAATTCCATTATGAGAAAATAATAAACTTTCTATTTGTTACTTTAAAACTAGATGGCATCATCGACTTCTATTCAATACCACGGGATATGTGGGTCCGATCAATGCTCGAACGGCTAAGCCCCAACCCATGTTTGTTGCATGAGTCGAGATTTTAATACAATATGGCCAGTACAATCGTCCTCGTAGAGGAAAATATAAGGTCGTCAAGTTAGGATCAAACCATCCCTATGTCGGCAAAATACAAGTTTCGGGTGCTGAGACGTTTAGCCTCACACCTTCTCAGTTAACCATCAAATTCTCTTAGAGCCCAAATTATTACCATTTTCAATATCTTTAAAAACATCCTTCAATAATACAATTCTGTTAGGGGGATAATCCGTTATTGGTATCGTCATACCAAGACTTGTAAGTCGTTCATTTCATTAATATAAAACTCATAGGGTCTGTCAATAATTCAATATGCCCATTTCATGAAATTCGTATAGTAAAACAATAATTTCTGTCTCAATCCATTTCATTCGTAAAATCCGTTAGAATAGCAATATCTTCCAAAATTCGTAAATCACTTTGAAGACTTTTGGATATTAAGAAGGACAAGTAAAAACCTTTCAATCCTCTTTTTGAGTACCATTCATCACATAATCCCTTAGTATTTTCAAGTAAAAGTTAGGGAATAACGTTTTCATGAGCTTTCCACAAAGTTAGAAAAACCATACTTGTAAGCCTAAGTTCATAATCAAAATAGTGTAAATGTTTACAAAAGGGTTTGAAAACCATAACGTTTATAAGATACTTTAAAAATGGATCGTTTTGCATACCTTGGAGAAGAAGATTGTGGAGAGAAACTCTTGGGATAGAAACCCTAGCCTTTGATATCTCTGAGACTAGGAAGATTGGTGTTTTGAGGGAGAGGAGCATTTGAAACCATCCTAGAAAGAAGTTTCCCGTAAAAGAAATTACCCTAGGAGTCCTATTTATAGGAAATCTAGATTGGTCTAGGAAAGGAAAGAAGCGTTAGAAAATGGACGCCAAAATAGTCCGTTTTGGCCACAAACTGACCGTTTTCAAAGGCGTTTTAACTTATGGATTTTTTTGAGTTTCTGCCTCCAAAAACGGTCAGAATAATGGACCATTGTCTTAGAAAATAGTCCATTTTCCTTTCCGTTTTAATTTCCAAAATTCGACGGTCTTCTGGACAGACATACGTCTTCTTGGTAAACTGATCTTAACTTTTTACTCCGGACTCAGATTAATGCACGATCAGTGGCATTGGAAAGAAGACTCGAAAACCTTTAATTTAGTAGGTAATAGGCCACCTAACTCTTTATATTCTAGGAGTAATAATCATTTGAAGATGATCCATGTTTGAAATTTATACAAAAACTTGGTCGGTAGAGAAGCTTTTAACTTAACTTTTGTTAGAGGTTCCTTAAGACCTTAATTCACATCTAACACTATTTTCACACATAGTACTTTACCATAACACCTAGTTATAATGAAATCTTTTGGGTTCAGGTCTAATTACATGTGAAAAATGATTGAAATTCTAGCTCAAAAATTTGGGGTGTTACATTACATTGCACCACAGATACCCTTTTAGTACTTAAAGACACCCCTAGATATCTGAAAGGTAGTTCTCCCTTAGCAAAGTGTAACTCCTGTAGAATCTGATCCTTTAGAACTTGCTTTACCCCACCAAAATACACATTGCTCTTGATTATGTTTGCCACCGGTCCTGAAGACTGAGAAAACATAAGGAAACATTTGCATAGGCACTTTACAGATTTCAAGTCACCCCTACAGAACAATAGCAAATCATCTGCAAAACTGAGTTGTACAATTCTTTAAATCTTTCATCTGGATAATAGTAGAAGTCCGTGTTGGAGTGCAAGATCTTCAGTATCCTTGTTAAGTAGTCCATAGCTAAGACAAACAGGTAAGGTGATAGTGGATCTCCTTGCCTTACTCCCCTCTTAGAATGGAATGATTTGGTGGCTCTCCCATTAACCTTTACTGAGTAAGTGAGAGTGGTGATACATTGCATGATCCAAGTTATGGTCACAGTAGGAAACTTCAATTCTATTAGTATATGTTTCAGAAAGCTCCATTCCAAAGAATCATAAGCTTTATTCATGTCCAGCTTGATCATACACCTCTTGGAAATTTCTTTTCTCCCATAGCCCTTCACTAGTTTATGGCTTAAAATAATATTATCATTAATAGCTCTACCAGGCACAAAAGCTGCTTGATTTGTATCACTAAAGAACTCATCACCTTTTGTAATCTAGCAGTATGTACTTTAGACATGAGTTTATAGATAGTTGTGCAACATGATATAGGTCTAAATTTACCAATTGTTGTAGGGTTGTCTACTTTAGGAATAAGAGTTACTGATGTGCAATTGATGGGGTGATACATTTTCCCTGTGTTAAAGAACCTTAACACTGCATTTGTGACATCCTACCCACACTGAGCATGCCTTCTTGAAGAACACTGCATAAGAACCATCCTGACCTGGAGCTTTCAGATCATTGATGCCCTTGAGTGCATTGGTCACTTCCAGTACAGTTACTGGTTGTGCTAAGAACACTTGTTGCTCTCTACTCAAGATATTACCCTATCTCATTATGCTTGTATTCACACAAGGCAAGTTGTTTGCAGACTGTCCCAATAAGTTCTTGTAAAAAGCAATAATCTCCAGTTCAATACTCTCTGGTGTATGTAGTCTAGTTCCTTCAGTATTTACCAAACCAGTGATTGTATTATGAGCTACTCTATTCTTCAAATGAGCAAAAAAAATAGGAGGTGTTAGCATCACCTAGTTTCAGCCATTGAACCCTTGATTTCTGCTGTAAAACACTCTCCTCAATCAAACTTCATTTCTCTAACTGTTGTCTGATCTCTCTTTCTTTCTGCTTGTTTGCAATAACCTCAGAAGGTACTCTCATGATCTCCTGGATCCTGCTAAGCTGGCCTCTCAGATCAACAACTCTCTCCTTCACCCCTTTGAATTCACTGTGGTTCAGCTATTTGAGAGTGGTTTTAACTCTCTTCAGACTGTTCCAGACTTGCTGCATATCTCCTGTGGTGTTTACCCTCCAGGCCTCCTTTATCCTGGTGATAAAAGTTGGGTGCTCCGCTATGCAATTAAAGAACCTGAAAAATTTAGCCCCAACATTATGTACCTTCTCTAGTTCCAGCTTTAGTGGAGAGTGAACAGAGATCCCAGGGTTCAGTACATGCACCTCCATAGCAGCCATTTGTAACATCCATTCAGCATTCACTCCTTCTGTTTGTGAGATTTATTTATTCCTCTAGTGTTCCATGTTACCAGATTTATTATGTGATTTGTATATGAGCATTCCCTACACCCTTCCTTTGTAGCCTATGCCTAACACCAACCTCTGCATCTCCTTGATTAGTAGTAGCAAGTGAGTTAAAACCATTAGTAGTAGTTGTAACCTGTGCCACACCTGGTAAGACCATCCCTTTAGCTGCTGATTTGATATTCACCTGCTGCCAATTTTCCTCTATCTGCTCCACTTGCTCATCTTGTACGATGGTCTTAGTACCAATGTTATTTGATGGACCTGTTTCTATATTGGGGACCTGCTTCCCCTGCCATTTCTCAACCAATTTGGGAGCCCTCTTACCTTTATCACCCTACTTAATACGACATTTATGCCCAACCTGCATACATTTTTCATAATATTTTGGCACCCACTCATACTTCACAACCTGATCAAACACCCTCCCATTAGGATCTGCTACTTTGACCTTTTGCGGCCGTTCTCTAGCCATATCAATTTCTACTAGTACACGGGCAAATGAGATACGATCCATCTTTGTTGTACACTCATCAGCATATAAAGGAACACCTAAGGCACTGCTAACCCGACTCAGGGAGTCCATACTCCAACAGTTCAGAGGTAGATTAGGATATTTCACTCAAATGGGAACAGTTTACAACACCTCCTTGTTAAAATCAAAATCTGCACTCCACATTTTAACTATAATGGGTCGATTATTTAGCATATGCGGCCCATAATAGAGCAACTCCTTTCGATCATCCATACTCGCAAATTTAACTAAGAAGTAATCATCGTTATGATAGTACACTTTGGGTTTACTGACTGATTTCACCTGTAAAGCTATGTACCTCTCAATCGCAGCAATAGTGGGTGAATCTCCAACAACATGCAAAATGAGAGCCTGCTTCCACTCTTCAGTTGCTCGATTTACTTCCTCCTTGTTTAGCTCAATAACCTTTTCTCCATTCCTCACCACCGGATTGACAAAGCTCAGATTCATGCCTTTAACTGATATGCGGTTAGTAGCAAATAGATTTGTCTATTTCTTAGTTGATTCCTCTGGCAGATCAAGTTTCTGTTGGTCGTACTCTGCAATTTCTCCTATTGAATCTCCTCTTGTTCCTCCACAACCAACGTATCTACCTTCTGAGTACTCGCCGAGGCTGACCCAAGCTCTGGGTTAGTGAAATTTAGCGTCACCGTTGTAGCCAGAGTTGGCCACTGTTCCATTGGTTGTTTCCCCGTCGGACCTCTTCCCTTTCGTACACCACATGTAGCCACCGAAGTAGTAGCCTCCGGTGTAGTCACCTTCTTTTTCTTCCGTCCACGCGCCATTTCCGATCAGGAGGCACATTATAGCTAGTCACGCTAACGTGCACCTAGAGAGCAAAAATTAAACACTTTCAAACTTGTTATAACCCGTTCAAAAGTTATTATATTTCCATGTAGTTAATACTTATTAGACTTATTTTAGCATGACTTAATACGTTTAAATTATGATTATTTTTATTACGACTTATTAATATGCAATATTTATTCTATGCGATTTCATTATTTTTTTGGTTGAATATTTTATTGTCATCACTCACTTCATAAATTCCAAATAAAGTGAATATATTTTGTGTTATTTTTTTTTAAGAAATATCTTAGATAGTTGTATTTTGCTTGGACTAAAGAAATATTTGAAGCAGAAGTTAATTATATGTTTGCATAAAGACTTTACTAGAAAAAATTTGAAAAATTCGAGGAAGCCGAAAAAACCCGAAGTTGGAAAACTCGACTTTTATTGGTTTGGTTTATAAATTTAAAAATCCGACACTAATGATTTGATTTGGTATTTGAACCTACCCGGTCCATGTACACCCCTAACGACATAGATGGATGCAAGTGTATTTCAGAAACTATTTGGGATACTGTCAAAGGCAGATGCAACTTTGCGTTATGGATTTAACTAATCTCAATGTTTCCATGTGAGACATGTATAAATATATATACATAGAAAAAAACTCTTAAAAATTTCTATAAAGTTTGGTTCCATAAGTTTAAAAATATTGTTTAGTGCCTTAATTAAATTATTAAATCAGTCAAATCAAAATTAAATCATCGATCCACCTTTAAGTGTCTCTGTTTAATTAGTAACCAATAATGCACTCATTTTGGACCAAGTTCCCAATAAACTTCAATATCTCAGTATAGTATTTTTATATGTACATGATATAGTTCGCAAGAAACTTAAAAAACAATGGGGTAAGGAAAGGAAAAATGAGAGAGAGAATTATAAGGTGGAGAATCGAATTTTCTCCAATAAAATAAAATTTTTAATAGTCAATCAACTGAACTACTAATTTCACTATGTCAAATGTATGATATTTATAAAAAAAAAAAACTTGGCAACTGACAATAGGATAAGGGGCCAGATTGAATGTGCAAACAAGATTATTTACAAAATAAATACTGACGTACGTACTTTGTAGCGTAATTTGACAAATTTTTGTTTTGCTTTGTTTATTCTTACATACACAGGCGTACCGTACCCCACAAGTACATATTTTATGTTTCAGAACAAGTGTGAAAATTCCAATCAGGTAAGGGAAAGTCACATGCACTTCAACTAACATTATTTTGCCCCACCATTTGGAGGACATTGTTACTCCCATTTGGGTCTATTCCTAATAAAATAGGTACTTTTGACCTAACATTATTTACAAAATCCGACTTCATTGGGACCACCAAAGTGCACGATGAAAATTACTCTTATCACTAATTACAAATTTGAATAAAAGTAAATGATTTTTTCAGATTTTTTATGTATAAAAATGGAGATCGTTTATATGTAAAAATGAAGATCTCTTATTGAAAAAACATAAAACTAAAAACAAGTTTGTAAAATAGTATAATATCAGGCGATCATGTCCTCATAATCTGTGCTTTCTAATGCATTTTTGCACTTTAATTACTAATGTAACGTAAAGTATGGGACATACCTGAGGCACGAATTCACGCTGGTAAAAAATGGTCTTGTAGCCTTTTATAATTATTTTATAGTTTTATGTTCTTCTTACAAGAAATTCAATTTTTAAGCATAAGAGATCTAAAAAAAATCATTTTCTTCCATTTAAGTTATAAGAGGACAAGATATCTCATTTTCTCTCACGGCTTGAGACATAAGTCTTGAGATGCGGAACAAACGACTCTCATGTGTATTTTAAGGCATTTCTTAAGCGTCCTTTAATCGAGCTCTGAGGCGCTCTTAAAAGACGGTGATGCATGTCCATTTGTTGTAACAGTAACAGAGTTAGATTGCTCAAATTTGGAGTTTCAATTATAACCTTTCCATGTTTCTTTGAAGATATTTGGTTGCTTGGCGAATTAGATTGAGAACCTAAAAGATAATCCTAATGAAAACGAAAATAGTATCGAATACTTGAGCTTTAATTCATAAAATAAAATACTAGAATTGTGAGTTTGATGATCAAGTTACCTTTCTTAATTTCGATCTTGAAAGTCAACTTAAAACAATTACTTTGGGAATGGTTTAAAATTAAGGGAAGCTACACAAATTTGTCTTATGAAATAAAGAAAAACATTTGGTGGCTCCGTTATATTGAAGCTTAGATTTTGGTGGCTCCGTTATGTTGAAGCTTTATTAAGGATATGTTTGTATTAACTGAAAATGGATAATTTTAGTTTATGTGATCCATATTCCAAACACAAAAAGTAGAAATCAAGAAAATGCGTGGATGAAGTTGTTCCTATCTTAATTAGAGGCTCGATTTCGAATCATGAGTGTGAAAAACACTATAGTAAAGAGGGCTTTTCTCTGAATGAATCCTACATCCAAATTAGTGAAACTCTAGTATGAATATCGAATATCGGATGAAAAACTAAATAAAAAAGAATGTAGGGCTTTGAGTCAGCACGTGTTAGGCAGGCGTTGCTTGTGGGAATAAATAAAGGAACGTATAGAAGGAGGGCAGATGGGGGGGGGGGGGGGGTGAAAGTAGGTATGGGAATCACGTGACAAATAATGGGTGCAGAAAGAGGGATTGTGGGTTGCGTCAGTTTAGTAGACGGGCCGGGCCGGGCCGTTTTCAAAGGTTGCTCCCACCCGCAACTATAATAAATTACCCACTTCCCGGCTCATAGTGTCATGAGTAGAAACTAAGGGTGTGTTCGGTATAGAGGAAAATGTTTTCCTAGGCAAATAAGTTATTTTTTATTTATTTTTTTGTGTTTGGTACGTAAATAGATTTTTTTTTCTAAAAGCATTTATATATATTTAACACAAAATAATGAGAACGAATAGGATAAAAGGATGGACTAATGAAAAAATTATAATTTAAAAATAAAATAAAATTTGGGGGGGGGGGTTGGGGTGGGAGCGGGATAAGAAAAGAAATTTGATTTTTTTAACAAAAAAAATTTAAAAAATAATTATTTTTAGGTGGGGGGCGGGGGGCTGGTAGGGGGTGGAGGTCGGGGTAGGGAGTGGAGGTCGGGGTAGGGGGTGGAGGTGGGGTAAATTTTTTTTTTGATATTTTTTAAAAAATAAATTTTAAAAATTTTAATTGGGGAGGGGGATGTAGTGGGGGTGGGTGTGGCGGGTAGAGGGTGGAGGTGGGGTAAGAATTTATTTTTGAATTTTTAAAAAATAAATTTTAAAAATTCTAAAAAAAAATTGGGTGGGGGGTGGGGGGGGAGGGGGCTGGTAAGAAAAAAAATTGAATTTTTTTAAAAAATAAATTTAAAAAATTTAAATTTTTTTTTGTGTGTGTGTGTGGGAGGGGGGTGGGGGGGGGTAGTAGGAGGTGGTGGTCGGGGTACTATGAAAATTGTTAACTTGTTTTTCGTACTTTCATTAAGGAAGTCATTTTTCTTATTTTGAAGGAACTTGTTTTCCTAGGGAAAATAATTTTCAAAATTTTTAAACCAAACGAGCATGAGAAAATAGACAAACATTTTCCAAAAAATATTTTCCTTCATACCGAATACACCCTAAGGATACGCTCTCTAGAACATTTGCTCAGAGCTTTTTGATCCCTTGCCATCTCAAAACCTCTTACTTGCCGGGGGGAGGCGAAGCTAAGGTACCAAAAGGGTCCCTTCGTTAAAAATTATACATAAGATTAATTCTTTTGTTTATAATAGATATTGAATTTCCTTATATTTACTTATTTATACATTAATTTTTTTGAGTGAAACTCTTAATTACGTCACTTATAATTATTCCCGTCATTTACTTAAGAGGTAAACAAATGGTGATTTGTTCACCATAGATGCGTAGTGTAACGAAAAATCATTTGCTCAAGTTTTCCTTATCCTTTTCTTAGGATTTCCTATTTGATGTTCGATATTCGTGTTAATTTGGATTTGCGCCGAACAATGCTATTTTGGGGATAAAACACTTTTTATCAAAGGTGACTCTATGCGTAAGATTCCAATTCAAAATTTTTAGTTAAGGATGAAAAAAATACTTACCTTCTCTGGAAAGACAATAATTAATAGTGCAGTTCAGTGTTGTAATTGAAAGATAGTCTTTTTCCATTTTATATATCTTTTATCTACTTTTCTCGATGAAGATCAATTTAAAAAATCACTCATCTATTCTTAATAAATGGGTTGGAAGATAATACTACCACTTACCAATTAATCTCCAACTTTACATGAATTAAACAATTATGTACAATTCGTACTATCTTAATAACAATATCGATTCTTAATCTTAAATTGGAGAAGAGTAGGATTTTTATTTATTGCTTTTATGGTACGTAGGACGTTGGTCTACTAATGCGGCAGTAATATATCATTTAAAAATGTCGCCCTTTACTCAAAATTTTCAGCATTCAATTTTTTATTTTTATTTTTTAATAAAGTGTCCCACCCTCGATATTTATATTTTGGGACTTCAATTAATTTGAGTTTGAATCACAAAAAATTTATCAAAGGAGAAAATCTTTTTTACTTCTATTTTTCATTCAATCTGAAATCGAGACTATAATTAAGAAGGATACCTAATCTATATATCTAATCAGATGAAGAATGAATTAATAGTATTTTTTTTTGATAAATGTGAAATTAAAAATGCTAGAAGATGGAAATTAGGGAATATCTACAATAGAAATCCTATCATTCCACTACTACAAGTCTAGGAGGTGCTTGGCATCTCTTAACATTTAAATATTGAAGGATGACTTGTGAAAGATGATGACTAGTGAGGTAGGAAAGCATCATGAAATGCAAATTGCTGTTTTTTGACCCAAGCCCCTATTTTTATTGCCTATAATAAATAGTGTCCATTCAAGCAAAGGTAAGATTCATGCATGCAATGGTCAACACTCAACATGCAACATTAAAGGATAAGGACAATATGCATTCCCCCTTTGAAGTATAGTATAATTTTGTTGTTTTGTTTTACACTTTTCATCTTTTTTGAAAGAAAGAAATTAAACAGCATGAAGAGCCATTGTGATTCTCTTTTAAGGTGATCGACATATTAATTAATATGGGTGTATTTGTATGTTAGCTAAGCATAGGCCATAATAGGGTTCTCTTTTTCAAAAACGAAAATTGAGTTGAGCAAGTATTGATATCGCAATCTAAATAATGAACCGTACGTGAATACAATTCACTCGTACACAAGTTGATATAATATTTTAGTTTTAAATAAATTTCGTCAATTTGATCTATGTGATTAAATTAGGATTATTCTGTCTGTACATTTTATAGTTGATCTGTTTGATGGGATCGAGATCCATCAATTCCATTATTTCAATAAGTAGGAGACTTTAAAAACTTGAATTTGTGGGTTGCGGCTATATAATTTTGGACATTATCTTTTTTCTTTTTTACTTTCCTAGGAGCTCCCATTCTTTTCGTTTTTTTGATAACTCGAATTCACGACTTTACGATTAGAAGTAAGGAATGCTTATCATCCGAGCAACTCACTCTTGTCAAAAAATATTGGATCGGCCATTTCTAATTTGTACATGTTATCCTTGCGCATGAACCATGCTAATCTTCTCTGTATCATTCTAATTTTATCAGATGTCCCCGAAGGAATGATTATGGACATATTTCATCATTCGTATTAGGCCAAAACTTTATTGGCGGCAAAAAAGAAAAATGAAAGGAATATGTGAAAGATGTGATAATCTGCACAACCTGGTGTTTTAGTGAATTTTACTTACGAGTTGCTTATGAGTGAAACAGGTTGTCTGACGTGTTCCAACAGAAGCAGTAAAGACAGTAAGTAATGAACACGATAATTTTACGTGGAAAACACCCGACTCACAAAAGGTGTAAAAAATCACGACCTGTACCTCTACAGGATTTAACCCTAACTTCACTAAACACAATGAGCCTCTCAATAAGAGATTACAAACTCTGTAACCTAAGGAATTATAAACTCTAATTTCTAATATTCAACAATCTCCCCAGACTATTGAATATTCTCACTTCAAGTTCCCCGACTTGAAAATCAGATTACAAGACTCTTGCAACCCTAGGAACTAACTCTAATTCCTAAAAACACACAAATCTCTCAAGGTTTGTGTTCCCAAGTCTTCGAGTTATCCCAACTTGAAGACTAGACTCCTAAACCAGTTTATAACACACTGGTACTAAGAAAGCACAAAGATTACAACTCGATTAATCAATACTCAAAATTAGACTTAAGAACTGTAAAACATAGTCTTGTGGAACAGGTTCTTCAATCTAGTTTTTCGATCTGGTTCTTTGTACTCGCAACACTAGGATAGGTAGGTAGAACTCTCTCAAATATTGTTCTTGCCTTTTTGCTCGTGTTCTACCTTTTTTCCTCTCAGTATGAGTGCATCAATTTTGTTTTGAAGTCCTTGAGTATTTATAACTATCATTGATCTTCACAATCAAGTAGACTTTTAACTCCACAAGGACTCCCATGCTTCTTGGACTCTCTTCTTGAGTGTTGTAGTCAAACACTAACTCTGATTCTTGCTTTGTGCAGACTTTGAGTTCTCATGCAAGTAGACTTCTAACTCCACAAGAACTCTCTTCTTCTAACTCCACAAGAACTCTCTTCTTTCTTGGATTCCCTTAGTCTATTCATATGTATACTCTTTATAATGTGTAGACTCTTATCTAGTTCGTACTTTGTGCAAACTTGGAGGTTCTTTCTACTTGAGACTCCTTCATTTCAAAGAATCCTAATGCAAGTTGGACTCTGCATGATGGAACAGATAATAGGATCAGGTTATTGTATGTGTTCCACTGTTTTGTCAATCATCAAAACATATAAGAACCCAATAAATTTCCCTTTTTGATAATGACAAAACTCACGTTCCTCGTGTACTGTGCTAAACCTGTTTCAATTAATTCAGAGTTTAAACAAAGTATCAGAAGACACACGTTAGATGAACCAGGTCAGAGTCATTTTTCACAGTATACACACTTCCCCCTTTTGACATCATAAAAAAGTTTCAACCATATGGATAGAAAAGCATTAGGAGAAACACATTAGAGGATCCATGTTAGAACACTGGGTTATAAACATTACATAATATACTCACTTCCCCCTATTGACATCATAACACAGTGACACAAAGAGCACATTAAGATGAACAAGTTAATTAAACACTCATGGCCACTGGGCTATCATCTATACAAACACTTAAAAGTCAAAAACTCAGTTAGATATAACAAGTTATTTGTAAAGACAAGAGAATAGCCAAGAGCAAGAAACTAAAATCAAATATTTCCATTGATCATTCATAAGATGCACCACATATTTTTAACAAAATTAAAAATAATATTAAAGCATTTGTGATGAGAATAGGAATGGTTTGGGAGAGTCTAAAGATAGGAGGTCTAGGCTTTTGGTGAAGATGGAGCATGAGATGATGAAGGAAGATCTTTCTTGAGCAAGTCAAACAAGCCTTGTATATTGGCAGAAAATATAGCCTTTTCCTTTTTTTTTTGGTTCAGCTTTAAGACATGCATTTTCCTCTCTAAGAGTATCCGTCTTAATATTATACTGCACATGAAGCATATTCAAGACCTCAAGATGAGAAGCACGAAGTGCTGCAATCTTATCATCCTTAGCAGTCAAAGCAGCCTTTAGGTGCTGCAAATGAGAATTGGACCTTTTTGAAGAATCATGTGTATCAACCTCTTCCAGAGGTGCAGATATTTCAGACCCAACCCTCAATTGTCCATCCTTGCTCACCAATCCTAAATTCCTTTCAACAGTGAGCTCAACAGGAAAAATAGGTTATACTGAGGAGTTCCTAAATATTTCTCTCTAAATAGATGCATCAATAAAATTGAGCCCATTAGATGAATTTGGTTCAACTATGGAGTCACCCAGATATTTCTCCTCATAAGATACATCCTTCTTAACTCCCTCAGCAACATTAACAACCCCATAAATAGATTCCCCATGATTCACACCCCCATATAATTCTCTTACTTTTGAAAGAGTGATGGTTACAAAATTCTTTTAGAAGTCAATCTCTTTTGGGCATTTTGGAAGGAACGGGTACAAATGCTTTATAATTATTTTTATATTTTAACAAAATTGGTGCACAAAGCTCGATCAATATTTCAATGCTTGATCTTGTTTCTATTTTTCAAGTCATTTTCCTGTGACATAGGAAAATATAATGTTATATTGCATGAGTTACTTGAACATGAAAATGGTATAGAGACATATAACTAAATGTATAAGCCTGAGCATAAAATGAAACTTAATGTATAATTTATACAGTATTCTTCAGCCAATCATTGAGGGATACTCATGTAATCTTAATCATCCCCAATCAGACTCCTGCAATGGACCAGGTTCATCCACATGTTTCATCCACAGTTTCCCCTATCACAAGGTTTTCATTCTTTCCAATGCCACTTATCCTTTTTTTCATACCATATTCAAAGCCTACATTTCCTCCTTTCATAGCTGTGAGTGAAAAAAAATTAATTTTTTCCCTATTCATATGCCTTGAGCAAGTACTAATCGTGTATCATATCTACTTGTTTACTTTCACTCGATCCTGCAAAATAATTAGAGGTTAATTTTAGGAACCCAGACTAGCTTGGGCCTTTTTCTTTGAGTAAAAGAATGAATTAAGCTTCTTTTTTTCCATGATTGCAACATGTTAGTGCACCCGTTCCTTTTACCAGTTTTGAGAGTTCTCTTTTCAGCCATTTTTATGTTTATGTTCCTAACTCCTGCTGCAACTGGACACTCAGTTATAGGATGTCCAAGTTTTCTTCAAATATAACATAGATCCTCAGTGGAGATTATTTTTTTGTGAAAACCTATATCAACCCTTTCATTTTGATTCTTATTTCCTAGCTGATTTACAATTCTAGAAGAGTTAGTCCACCTATTTGCTTTTTCAAGATCCAGTTTTGACCTAGACATCTCTAGATTCAGTTCTCTCACTTTTTCTCTTTCACAAAGAAAACTCTCTTTGTGCTGCTTCAGTTCTGACTCAGTAGTCTTTTGACTTTCGCTCATGGTCTCTTTACTTTTTTTAGACAGTGTCAATTTTAAGAATTTCAATTTTAAATCCAAGTTGATTGAACCAAGTTGGCTGACCTGTTCCTTTAGGGTACAATTTTCTTTGTCAGTTGCAATCTTACAAGTCTCCAGATCAATGTATTCAAATTTTATACTTGCAAGAGCATTGAATAATTGATCTCTATCAAAGGTCTGTTCATGAAAATCATCAATTAGAGCATTCATCAAAAAAATAAGTTTCTCTCTAGAGAAGAGATGCAATTTGTCTTTTAGCTCAAGAATACTTACCTCAGAATTTGCCTCTTCTTCTTCTAAGTCTGAATCTCCAATTGCCATGAATGCAGCTTCATCTACTTTTTCATCATCATATACTTCAGAGTCTGAACCCCAAGCAGCTGCCATTGGATAATCTTCCTTTTTCTTTTTCTTAGAGTTAGCCTTCTCCTTTATTTTTGCCTTTTTTTTTCCAGCCCTTTCCTTTTTTCACTCAATTTCCCATAATGGACACTTCTTGATCATGTGATCCGTCTTTCCACACTTGAAGCATCCAAGCTGAGATTTCTCATTGGATTGGGTTTTGCTACCTGTTCCTTTTCTCTCGTAGCCATTTTTCTTCTTTTTTACGGTCTCCATGTTCTTTTCATACACGTTCACAAGAGTTTTCCAAATTTATTTTGCAGTGGTACAACCTGAGATCCTGTTGTATTCATTTGATCCAAGTCCTCAAATAAGAATATACTTAGCTTTTGCATTCTTTTAAAGCATCTTGAAATTGGCCTCATCATACTCATTATTTTCTTTTAGTACATCCTTATTTTCAGTATCCTTCTTCATAAGGTACTGAGGTCCATCAATGACCCTGTTCCAGAGTTCATAGTCTACAGCTTGCAAAAAATATTTCATTCTTTCTTTCCACCCTGAGTAGTATTTTCCATTAAATAATGGAGGTCTATTCATGTCTTATCCCTCACCGTGTCTGAGTGGAGGTGCAGAATTCATTTTGATCTTATCTTAAGGTGTTAGCCTTCACCAAGATAACCTGCTCAGATATCAATTGATAATCGGCACAACCTGATGTTTTAGTGAATTTTACTTACGAGTTGCTTATGAGTGAAACAGGTTGTCTGACGTGTTCCAACAGAAGCAGTAAAGACAGTAAATAATGAACACGATAATTTTACGTGAAAAACACCCGACTCACAAAAGGTGTAAAAAATTACGACCTGTACCTCTACAGGATTTAACCCCAACTTCACTAAACACAATGAGCCTCTCAACAAGAGATTACAAACTCTGTAACCTAAGGAATTATAAACTCTAATTTCTAATATTCAACAATCTCCCCAGACTATTGAATATTCCCACTTCAAGTTTCCCGACTTGAAAATCAGATTACAAGACTCTTGCAACCCTAGGAACTAACTCTAATTCCTAAAAACACACAAATCTCTCAAGGCTTGTGTTCCCAAGTCTTTGAGTTATCCCAACTTAAAGACTAGACTCCTAAACCAGTTTATAACACGCTGGTACTAAGAAAGCACAAAGATTACAACTCGATTAATCAATACTCAAAACTAGACTTAAGAATTGTAAAACATAGTCCTGTGGAACAAGTTCTTTAGTCTGGTTCTTCGTACTGGCAGCACTAGGATAGGTAGGTAGAACTCTCTCAAATATTGTTCTTGCCTTTTTGCTCGTGTTCTACCTTTTTTCCTCTCAGTATGAGTGCATCAATTTTGTTTTGAAGTCCTTGAGTATTTATAACTATCATTGATCTTCACAATCAAGTAGACTTTTAACTCCATAAGGACTCCCATGCTTCTTGGACTCTCTTCTTGAGTGTTGTAGTCAAACACTAACTCTGATTCTTGCTTTGTGCAGACTTTGAGTTCTCATGCAAGTAGACTTCTAACTCTACAAGAACTCTCTTCTTTCTTGGACTCTCTTTTCATGCAAGTAGACTTCTAACTCCACAAGAACTCTCTTCTTTCTTGGATTTGCTTGGTCTATTCATATGTATACTCCTTATAATGTGTAGACTCTTATCTAGTTCGTACTTTGTGCAGACTTTGAGGTCCTTTCTACTTGAGACTCCTTCATTTCAAAGAATCCTAATGCAAGTTGTACTCTGCATGATGAAACGGGTAAAAGGAACAGATTATTGTATATGTTCCACTGTTTTGTCAATCATCACAACATATAAGAACCCAACAAGATGCCTATAATTGTTGTCAATCATAAACCCTGTGACATTACTTATTGCCCGATCGACCACCAATTTTGGTAGAAATAATATCTTTGTTGCAGCATTCATCTCCCCGTCCCACTTAATAATTGGAGAATATTATCTACAAGGACATTATGGCCTCAAAGAATTTTTTTCAAGTAGTAAATGATTATGTTGTGCTTAGAGGAAAAATAAAAGTATAACACTCTTTTTGTTTTAATTTGTTTGTCTAATTTAATTTGATACAAAATTTAGTTAAATAAAGAAAGACTTTTGAATTTTGTGATGTTAAACTAAAGACATGTAGAATGTATCAAAATGTCCTTTAATTTTGCCAAAAGAAAAAAAAAGGAATTCTTTTTTAAACGGACTAAAATGAGAAGTAAGACAAACAAATTGAACTGGAGGAAGTATACATTTTGCAACTAATTTAAAATCTTGTGCCACTTCTTGTAAAATTTGTCTGAAATCAAACAACTTCGGGGTCGTTTGATAGTTGGTTTGGAAGTGACTTATGCATGTATTAAATTCTGCATAAGTAATATCAGGTAGCTTGTTAAAAAACTAATACAGTGTTTGATTTGTAATTTTGAAACTTGTATAATTAATACATGTATAAGTGTTGTCTCCCAACACACACGTAAGTGTACGTGGCCGAAAGCAACAAGTGATCATAAACAATCGGATATCGAATCCCACATGGACTTACCGCTGACAAATTCTTAATTAATTACACTAAAACTATAGTAAGAAGTGTTGTTCAATTTCGAGAAAAAATTTGTTGTCTGTTTATTCTACTAAATTATACTAAAGCAAGATTACTAAAAGTGATTGAATTGTAAGAGTTGCTCACATAGATATTAAGACCTAAAGTTATATGACGCTTGCGTAATCCCATCATATTTACATGGAGTTGTTAAGCTAATTTAAGATATTTATCAAATTGCTGAGTTACAAGGTTGATATTATGGTCATGGTTTCTCGATTCTCTAACCGTCTACCCAGATCAGAATCTTAACTACATCGTTGATTGAGGATAGTTAACTAATCCGAATGCATTTATATATCTTCCCGTATTTGAAGTAAGTAGGGCAAACTAGTTAGGCACGTCTCCGTTCTAGATGCAAATCCATCTACAGATGCATCCTACTTCCCTTAGCCCACGTTCTATTCCTACTTTCTGTCTCTCGAATTCTAGTAACAATTATTTGTTTATCCTATTATTGGTCAGTCAATAGAATAGTAAGCATAAATTTATAAAATATAATATAATGGTAGAATTCACATCAACAATCTATATATAAGCTATAATTTTTATACTATGACTATAACCTTAGATAGAGAGCTTTTAGCCACTCATAATCATATTACAAAGATAAAATTCAAATAAAGACAAAAAATAATGCTTAAGTAAAGAGAAATTGAGACACTTCTTTAGATTTTACACATTGAAAAATGAATCCCCCCCTCTCTTGCATTATTTTCGAAATAAAATAGGAAGTGTCAAGTATGATTTATTATATTCTTTGAATTCGCCAAAGTTCTATAATTTAATGTGTTGTTATTACAAAATAATTTGTGTCATTTTATTTTAAGAGGAATTAATTTAAAATCTTCGGCAACAACGAGAGTTGGTATCCCCTGGTGATGTAGGGTAACAATATTTATTTGTTTGAATTTTTTAGTTAGATGGGTCGGGGTGGGCTAGATTAGGGTAGTGGGTATTTTTTTCTTAAAAAATTAGGGTAATTTCAATTGATTTGAACTTTTTCATATATTTTAGGGGTATAAATGACAACTTTGTTAATATCGAAGTTATATATTGCCAAATAGCATAACTGAAGATAAAGTTAGCTAATTTTAAAAAGTTAAAGAGTATTTTTGACCCTTTTCCCTTTCGATATCTATCTAACTATTACAAATTCTGCTTTAATAATTTTGGTTAATGATACAGAAAGATAACAATTACTAGTTCATACTTCGTGCTACGTAGGTAGACAATAATAATCACAACTAGCCTTTAATTTATTGTGTGTTCAGCCGAAAATAATGGCTATAAAATAGAAATTTAAGTCATAGGATAAATATTTCAAGTACTTAAAAATACGGAGCACCCTTCTAAATCATTCTGTTTCATATTATTAGACAGCCATGTCTTACCTTCAAACAAATTTAATTTGTTGCAAATTTTTCTAGATATGTAATATGGGGTGGGGTGGGTGGGGGAAATTAAAATGCTAAGACTATGAAAATAATGATTGTTTCTTAGCTGTAACAGAGCTAGAATTTCTCGAATTTTCACCAAGGAAGTTCAAAATATGAAAAAATAACACACGGAAAAAGCAGCAAAAGGGACTTCAATATCTACTAAATATACATAATTTTTTTTTTTTTAACCATGTATGAACACTATAATTTTTTGCTGAAAGGAATTCGGATAAACCCCATTTGCCTATCTAGCTCCGACCCTGTTTCTTAGCCATATTATACGTCTTTTTCTATATCATTTTTTGGGCAAATGTGATCAATGTAATTGTAACGCGCAATTAATAATAACTAATTAATTAACAATTGTACAATTAAGTACACTTATTGTGTCCCCTAACTCTTACCAAAAGGTGAGAGTACCATCGCCATTTGCCAATGGAAGAAAAAAGAAACTTAATGTAACTTTTGAACCTTTGAAAGATTAGTCAAGATCAGTTAATGGCTGCTAGTAGTAAGTATTTGTTAAGATAGTAGTACTGACAAGTGACAAGGTAATCAAGAAAGTAAAATACATTTTTTATTTTGTGTGGGATCAAGTGGTGACTTTTTAATTATGTAATATACGTATTTAAAAGAAAGAGAATTGATGCCCTTGACAAACTTGTTCATTGCAATAGACGTAAGGTCTTTTTGTAAAAAGAGGCTTGTAACTTAATGATAGTTAATTTCAGCTAATGTCTTAACATCATACTTGATTGTGGACCCTCCATGTTACCTGTTTTGATGGCCTCATTCCATCTTCAAAAAGGATAGCTCGAAGCACGAAATATCATGTATTTATGTTGAGTCCAATTTAGGGAAGAGTCGCATTTAGGAACATGATGCATGTAAGCAATTTATCCTGACATAATTATTAGTGATCGATTCTACAATTCAAACACGTCATTTATAGATCTTTTGCGAAAATAATTTTACCATAACTCAACCTCATTCCATCTTCAATTTCTCAAAATTAGAGACAAAAGTTGTTACTTCATAATTCATACACTACCAATCCAGGTTAGAAAAAAAAAAAAAACGAGCGTCATACTGAGTTTAATTAATATATATACAAAATCACAACAACAACGACAAATTCAATGTAATCTCATACATTTCAAATTTTAAATTCGCCTCTATAAAGAGGTTATTTTCCAATTGACCCTAGACAACTCTCCTCCTATATCATGATTTGAGACTAACAATGTGAGCGAGCTCACACAGACAAAGTTAATTTACTTATACACACAAAATATAAAGAAAAAGAAAAATATCATTAGGTTACTTAAAAGTTAATTACATGTAATTTTTCGCAATAAACATGAATGGGTGACCTACAAGGCCTTTGAGACTAATTTGGATTGCTCATTTTCGTGTAAGATATATCAAAGGCGAATCAAATAATAGGGCATTGAACGGAAATTTTGAAATATGATTTAGTCAATGTTTAATACATTATTATTATAGTAGGGCATTGTTCGTACATAAATATTTCTTGCTTAACTATAATTAATTAGTACTATGTTATGTTTGAATAAAACACATAATTTACTATTAAGTTAATGTTGTAAATATTATAATTTAATTGTGGATGTCCACTTCTAGGTGTAATTCCCACCATTATATTAGTAATATTAACACCTCCATTATCTCCTCCATAATCTCCCACACCATCTTTCCCACACATTCTCAAAAGTTAATATCATGACTTTAAAATGAAGCGACTTCGTTCATTCCCGAATCTAAGGATATGACTTGAAAAAAAGAAGAAAGTTATTCTATATTGTTTTTGTTATTTTCATTTTTATCTTGTTATTTTAAACTTGATTTTAATTTACAATAGTTAATATTATTTGATACGATACGGATAAATTTTTACCGGCAGTTTATCTCCCTTTAATCCCCATGATAAATTTGTTTCAATTTCCACTGAATTTTCTATTATTACATGTTTAGGTGGATTTGCTAAGTAAAAAATGATTGTTTAGGCCTTAACTAATACACCCTTTGATATATTATACGATATTTTCAGCTTGAATATACCTTTTAATTTTTTTTACTTATTTTTGTTTTTAATAAATTATTCTTAATTAAATAGTACCAACTTAATACCATGATTGTTTGGTTACATTAAAATTCACTTTTCTAAATAAGAGTAAATTTGAAAAAGAAATATTAATATCTTTTTAATTATATAAAATAATATTATTTATTTTAAACTAAATATAAAAACTAAAAGTATCATATAATATAAACGGGAGGAGTATATCAAAACTACATCTTTTCTAAATCATTTTCTTTTGGCAAATTTAATTGAATCTACTTATGACACCCAATTAATGATAATCCATTATGTAATTGTATAAATTAAGTACACCTATCATATCATGTCCTCTAACTCTCACCAAAAGGTGAGAGTATCATTGCCAATAATGGAGCAAAAAATTAAGAAAAGAAAAACTAGAAAGAGACTTTATATATTGTAATCTTTTAAGCCTATGAAAGACTAGTCAAGATCTGTTAATGGCTGCTATTTGTTGTTAAGATATTTACAAGTAATAAAAGGCATTGTTTACTTTGTGTGGCATTAATTATGAACTTCTTAATTAATACTATTCTGTTCCATATTAATTGACCACTATATTATAAAGAATAAATATCTCAAATTACTTGTTCACTTATTAAATTAGGATAGAATTAATTAAAATTTTCTCATTTTACCCTTATTAATATTTTTTGGAAGCCTAAACAAATTTATAAGTTCTAAAAATTTCTTTTTTTTAAAAAAAGTGCATTGATTGCTTGTATGTTTACACTCCCACTCATTCAAGTAATTTTCATGTAGAATTTCTTGGGTCCATATAATTTTTACTTGAAATGTTCTCAAAAAATTTAGTTTGAAATTTTTTTGGAAGAATAAATTAAGTGCAATAATGTACGTTTGAAGAAGTTCAGATTTGTTATGAATAGACACATTTCATATTCATAGCAAATGTGAAAGAATTTCAATTTGAGAAAGTTCTAATGTGTGTGTCTATTCATATACCCATGTTATTCCATTAATATGAATAAATTTATACATAAATGGATCTTAACATTTTATTAACTTTGAGACATATTTGAAGTTGATGGATAAAGGATAAATTAGTAAAATTATATATTTTATTAATAACTTTTTAATTATTGTGTAAAATGGAAAGTGATTAATTAATATGAGACGGAGAGAGTAAGTAATTTGTAAGTAAGTACTATAAAATAAAGAGAATCAATTGAATGTCTTTGACAAGCACCTTCATTGCAATAGACGTTAGCTTTTTGGTAAAAAATAGCTGTGGAAGCTTGTTACTTAATTATTAGTTAATTAATTTCAGCCAATAACTGAACAGCATCTTTAATCTTTGTTACCTGTTTTGATGGCCTCATTTCATCTTCAATTTCTCACTTTTAATATTTTTTGTTTCTATTCAGTATCGTATTGAAGCCTCGACTAATCAAATTTACATCATGTAAGATTTATTTAAAAAGAAATTATTCTCTAAAAGATTTATTTTTATATCTAGAATTCGAACTCAAAATCTCTAATTAAAATTGAAGGGATTATATCTACCCCATCACAAACCTTTTATTTGTAATTCTTACTGAATTTAAAGTTAACGAAAGTTATACAATTTATCTCTGATAACAGTTGTCATAATGTAATTTACAATTGTGCTTTCCCATCTGATAACAATTATCACAATGTAATTTACATTTAACTTATATATACTTACTGTGTGAATATTTTATATTAAATATAATTTTACATGTTATAACAAATTGCATGTCTTATTTTTTAAGTACTTAAGTTTACTTATTAGGGATGATAATGTATACATAGTTATCTTTAAAGTAATATGATTCGGTGAATAAAAGCTCCAACTCAATTTACAATCTAATTTCTTGTTAGATGGATTAGTATATGTCAGATTTCTGAAGTGAAAAAGTTAAATTGATATTTCACCTGAGGGGTGAACCAGTGGTCAATGAAGTGGGTTGAGAATTATAAGATTTCAAGTTTTAAATTTCAGAGGTGATTTCTCCCCATCTATCCTAGCTTCGATGGACAGGTTCGTACCTTTTACGGGCGAGAAGAATAGATATCTTGTAGAACTAGTTGAGGTGAGTTAAATTTGATCCGGACTATAAAAAAAAGTTAAATTGATATTTAGAAAACGGAAGTAATCTATTAAATTTGAATGAATAATATCATTCTATTGAATTATGTTGGGTTTATGACTAAATTCATTATGTTTTTTTTTAGTTTTCAGAGGTCTAACATAAACTTGATGATATTTCGTGAAATTAATCAAGGTGCACAAAAATTAATTCGAACACCACAATCATAAAAAAAACATAAACTTGGTCATCGTAGATCTACAAGAAAAAAGAATCACATAAGTATTTGTTTGACATATAATTTGGTGTAAATTTTATATTCCAATCATATAATTTAATGGCTAAATAAAATCCCACTTGATGGATTAGGAAAGAAAGGAATATGCGATCTGGTCTTCTTGATAATACGTACTTATTAAATTTGCAGAATTCTCCACCTTTTTTTCTCTAATACTCCCTCTGGACCACTTTATTTGTCGTTCCTTACTAAAAATAAATAATCAAAAATAGTTATAGAGTTATTAATATAGTGCAAAAGAAAAAAGTATTAAATATTAAAAAGTAATAAATAAGCAGAGTTTAGTCAAATTTCACTATAGATAATATTTTTTCAAGGAACGTGTAAATAAAAAATGTGACAAATTAAATAAGTCGAAAGAAGTACAACTTTTAGGAATTCATGTAAGGTGGACTCACACAGAGATTTGATTTCTAGTTTGGTAGTAAAATATTTGATTTCAATTAAATATACACTTTGATAGAGATGTTCTCTCCTCTTATAATTCTTCCTCTTAATATTATATCACAAACTTAATTATTACATATTTCCATGTCAAAGACTTACTTTTAATTTGATTAAACCATATAAAATTAGAGTGGGACAACTTATGAATATATATTTCTCATTTAACACTTCAAATTGTTGATAAATTTAATCTAAATTAAAAATGTAATCTCAACACATTTGGAAACTAATTAATATCTTATAAACTATTACTTTAGAGGTGCACTATATATAACAAACAGAATGTGATGTTATATTTAGATAGAATTAATATCCCAAGTGCATACGACAATTTTATTACTAATTAAAATTCGTCAAAAATGTCCCAATGGTTCTATTTATTTGTGAAGATTCTCTCTCAATAACATAATAATAGTATGTCCCAATAGAAGAAAAAATCAATACTTTTCAGTCCATAAAAGCAACCCACTATAACTTTGCATCATATGTTTACCCTTGACCAAATTCTATTAATATTCCTGTTTGTCTTGTTTTCTCTTTAAAATGCGATATTTGAAATATATAGATTTGATTAATTTATATTTGTATTAAATAGGTTGGACTAAGTGAATACTTCTCTTTATTCAAGAGATTTCTATAATCAAATTCTAAAATTCATTGCTAAATTAACTCGAATTTGCACCAAGTCTGTCTAATGATATGTAAATCACACCTATCAAGACCACTAAAATCTAGTGATAAAAACTCCCTAAATTTTCGATAGATTTCAAATTCGAGTTTTGAAAATAAAATCACTAATAATAAGCATTTAGTTGTAAACTAGGCTCTTTGAAACAATTGAAATAATCAAATTTCAAATGAATTTCGTATATTGGATGAAAAAGAAATACCTATAAAAAACTTTTTATTTTTCAAGTAATTTCAAAATATCAAATGTTTAATGAAAAAGAGAGAGGGGGAGGAAGAGCGAAAGAGTAACTACATAAATTACGATGAAATAGATAAGATTCTTCACTCGTAACTAGTTAATTGAGGCTTCAATAAGAATATTGAGCATCATATAAAATAAGTTTTTATTTGACTATAAAATTTGAACTTTTGAAATTGTGTTTGTACATGTATTTTACTTGATTTTTTTAAAAAAATTATGAGTGAAAGTCCCAAAAATCCAAAAAAATTGAAACTAGAATTTTTTGTGAAGTTAATTTTCCAAAATCTAATTCAAATTCTATGACTAAACAGAAATTTGATTTCAAACTGTGCTAAACGCCGGAAGAAGAAAAAAACTATTTCTTCCAGAACATTCAGAGTTCCTACTACATAGGCAATACGAATAATACTCCTTCCGTCTATTTTTACTTGTCTATTATTAATTTAATACATACTTTAAAAAATAATAAATAATAAATAATAAAGATAATTTTATTATATCATCTCTTGAATATGATAATTTAATATTTTAGAAAATAAATAGTATTTAATAATAAGGGTAAACAACAATAATAACATACCTAGTGTATTCCCACAAAGTGAGGTATGAGAGGGTAGAATGTATGCAAATCGTACCTTTATCTCAGATGAAGTAAAGCGGTTGTTTTCAATAGACCTCCGACTCAAGACCAAATAGGATCATAAGAGGTCGAAATAAAAGTAGAAGAGATATACACAGTAAATAAGACAACAAGTAATCACAGAACTATACAATAACAAAATAATATTATATCCGAACCACATGAAACACTAGAAAGCAGCAAAAACTGAAGAACAAAAAACTACAAGAGCAGATCTACAACTACTAACTAGTGCAACAAGACACTGCATTCCTACCTACTAGTATGAAGCAGACCTACCTACTAACCGTCTACCTTAATCTGTGCCCTTCAAATAATAAATTATTCATAATTATATAAATTGAACAAATATTATTAGATATTTATTTCTAATATATTGGATAAATAAAAATAAACTGAGGATAATAATAGAAATAGTAAATAGTAATGGTAGTCAATAGTTGAGTTGCGTATTAAATGTGGGATGAGGGGCGGTTTAGCTTGTTGGTATTAAAGCTACTAACACCCAAAAGTGGACCAAACAAGAAACACTAATAATCATCATTGTTACTTGTATTAATCTCTCACCATTTCTTCTCTCTATCTAACCTGATAACCATACTACTCCTCTCTACTGAATTTAACCAATCAATTTAGGCTCTTTTTACTCCTCTTTATATATGATGAATATGAACACCCTTTTCTCTATACATCAATAATAATAATAATAATCTCAACTCTCATAAAAGAATGACACAGTTTGAGTGTGTTCTTTCTGCTGGAGAAGATAATAACAGGACTGTTGTTGTTGGAGTAAAGCTTGATGGTGCAAGTAGAGAACTTTTAACATGGGCTCTTGTTAAAGTTGCTCAACCTGGTGATCGAGTCATTGCTCTTCATGTTCTTAACAATAATGGTACTTCTTTTTTGAAATCCTTTTCTTGATATTCAAAAATCGATTTTTCCCCCCTCTATATGTAAAAGAATTTCTTTTTGTGGTGCGATTTTTGACCACCCTTTTTGTTTGTTTTCATTTTCTCCCTTTCCAATCCTTGATTCTCCGTTCTGAAACTGGAATTTCAAGATTGTTTTTCTATGTAAATTATTTTGGAAAGTGAAATGGTTTCTTCTGCTGGTTGATTTTTTTCTCAAAAATAATAAAAAAAAGGGTTTTTTTCCACCTCTCTTTGCTGTAATTTTTCTTCAAATCTCGTTTGTTTTAGCTGGAATTGGGGAACTTGGACTGAGTTCTTTTTACTTCCCTGAAAACTGAAACTGGAAAATTCTGAATCATTTTCTCTGAACTTCTTTTGGAAATGTTTTCCCTCTGCTTTTAATGGGAAAGTTGGGAAGCAAGAATTATTAGTTTTACTTTTCTCAAAATGGAAACTGGACAGAATTATGCCTGAAATTTGTTTTTGGGATGTTTTAGCTTCTGTCTAGTATGTTTTTGGAATTCTTTTCTCTGTTTCTGAAATAAAGTTATGAGTTTTGGTACATTCCCCTTTCCCCTATCCCAGTGAAATTTGTCGTCTTTTTGATGTGATGATGTGAATGTTTGAATGAGAATTTTGTCCTCTTCTCTGAGTTGCCCAAATAGAACTTTTCTCTTCTTTTTTTCATTCTCTATTTCTTGTTTCTGTGCTATATTAAGGCTATGAGAATTTTGATTCTTTTGGTGAAATGAGTTTTCTTTTCTGTCCTTGTTTGGTACAGAAATTGTAGATCGTGATGGGAAATCTTCACTATTGTCGTTAGTCAAAGCATTTGATTCAGTTCTTGCAGTTTACGAAGGCTTCTGTAATCTGAAGCAGGTAACTTTCTCAATTTCATCATTTTGCCTAGAAGGTTAAGCGTCCAGGTATCTCATGGATTTAGTCGAGGTGCGCGAAAGTTGAGCCAAACACCACGGTCATAAAAAAGAAAAAAGAAAAGGGAAAATGACATTACAGCTTAAGTAGACTTAAATTTTATGTCTAGTAAATATATATTATATTACTGGAAAACCATTTTCGAGTGGTTTATTTTCTTGGGGAGGGGGGAGGGGGGAGGGGGGTGTTGAATGGATTATGATTTATGACATTGTTGGTGGATGAAAATATTGAAGCATTTATTTTTTGGTCCTTTTAGAAAGGATTATGTCATAAAGATGTTCCTTTTTTTGAGGATAAATAAGGATGGAAAAGATGTTCTACGGGCGTCATAAAGTGATTTTGTCAGTTAGCTTCATATGGTTGATGTGTTGCTGGAGCAGAAATCTGAGTTTTTTTTTCTGGTAACATTGCAGGTGGATCTTAAGCTAAAGATCTGCAGAGGTACATCTATCAGAAAAATTATTGTTCGTGAGGCGAATTCTTACTTAGCAACAGATGTTATAGTCGGGACTGTCAATCATACACTTCGATCATCAGCTTCAGTTGCAAAGTACTGTGCTAGAAAGTTGCCAAAAGATTGTTCAGTATTGGCTGTTAATAATGGAAAAATTGTTTTTCAAAGGGAGGCCTCGTTAGCATCGTATGCCAGTTCAAAAGGTTGGCATTTCATTTGTTTTTTGGTTGATTAAGCAAGATCTGTAATTCAAATAACTGACTTGCTATCTTTGTTGTTTCCTGCTTCTGTATGTAGAACTTGAGCATCACCATGGGAATCGTTTGCTTAGTGTAATTCAGCGGACACTGACTAAGAACTCTAAAGTTTTAAATGACAGCACTGGGCTGAGGCCAACAAATTCCTGCGAGCAAAGTGGTTATCAGACTCTGGGCGAGGCATTACTGAAAGCTGCTTCTGCATCAGCAGAGAATTCCCTTAAACGGGACTGTTCAGTTTGTTCACCAGGCAGCCCATTGCCTGATAATCCTTGCATCCAAACACATGAAGAGCCTTCCGACAATAACCATGATGATAATTCAATGGCGATAGTACCCGTGCAAAGGCAGGAGTCAGGATCTAGTTCAATTACATTGATGATCAAGGATTTGCCTGAAGTGAGGCCTGGTTGGCCATTGCTTCGCCGAGCCATTTTGTCAAATCAACAAGCTGCAGACACTTCGTCAATAAGAAAACTCTCTGTCGTTCAGTGGGCATTGTGTCTGCCGAGTAGACATCTTTTGTGCATTGAGGACGCAGAGAAGAGAGATCTACACTCTGCTGCTGATGAAACTCAAGCTCCTGCGCTAGATGAAGAAAGTGGTGCAATTGTTCCTGCCAATCACAAGACAACGTCCTCGAAATCCTCTCCAGACAATTCACCAAGAACCTTACCAAGAGAACTGGTGGGACTTCATGAGAAGTACTCTGCAACGTGCAGATTGTTTAAATTCCAGGAACTTCTCTTTGCAACTTTGAGCTTTTCCTCAGGTTTGTGCTTTTCTCAGCTGCAGATTCGCAAAAAGGCTCAAGAGTGCATATTTATAGTTGACTCACATTCATTTTCATGATTACAGGGAACATTATTGGTAAAGGAGGAAGCAGTCAGGTTTTCAAAGGCTGCCTTCCTGATGGCAAGGAACTGGCTGTGAAGATCTTAAAACAATCCGAAGATGCAGTGCGAGAGTTTGTTTTGGAAATTGAGATTATTACTGCTTTGAGTCACAAAAACATAATCTCCCTATTTGGATTCTGTTTTGAGGACAGCCGCCTTCTTCTTGTATATGATTTTCTATCAAGGGGGAGCCTTGAAGCGAATCTACATGGTATGCTATAGCATTTTCCAAAAAAATTGATTCTTTCCAAGTCAAAGTTACTACCATATCATCCTATACTTTGTCTTTTTTGAGGCAAAATATTGTCTAGAAGTAGAATTAGAGTTGTGAACAAATATAGAAGATTTTTAGGTCTTCAATCTTTTTGACTCAGGAAGTTGTTCATTTAGGTAATAATAAGGATCCACTTGTGTTTGGGTGGAAAGAGAGATACAAAGTCGCTGTTGGTGTTGCTGAGGCACTAGAATATCTTCATGGCAGAGATGATCAGCCAGTGATCCACCGTGATGTAAAATCGTCCAATATACTACTGTGTGATGATTTTGAGCCGCAGGTGATGCTCTGTAACTCTTTTGCTGCTTCTTTCCCGTCTTCTTGGTATAAAAATTGCTACTTTGATCTAGCTAGTAGTTTAATTGGCTTTTTCCTTTTTCAGCTCTCTGATTTTGGACTTGCTAAATGGGCAACAACCACCTCATCTCATATTACATGCACTGATGTAGCTGGAACCTTCGGGTATTTTCCTTCTTTAGCTCTCTAGTCCTCTTTCAAACTTAGAGAAATCCTTGGAGGGGAAATCATTTACTTGGGGCCTAGTGGAGGGGGTTGGTTAAGGGGATATTCTTAATTCTGATGCAGCTTTTGATGATTAGTTCATTATTTTTGAGGGGTCTCACGATATTCTATCCTCATAGACAATCTCTCTCTCTTCTTTTTCTTTTAGTAAGGTTCTCGTAGAACAATCTCTTCTGATCTTGCTATGCATTTTTTTGTCCCATATTCTGCATCCGTGGAGTTCTGTGCAATTAGTTACATGGCTTTGTCTCCTTGTCCTTTATTATCATTTACTTGGACGCTTCAATGCTTCTAATCCTACTTCGGAAAATGGAGAAGATAAAGCTGATTGGTTACGTGGCTGTGTCTCCTTGTCCTTTAGGTCACGTATACGTCTGCCACTTCCAAAAGAAACAAGCAAGAAGTTCTGTAAAAGAGTGTATAATTGATTTTTTTGGGACTTGCTCAAAGAGAAATCAAATAGAAATATCTGACATGGTTTTATTTCCTCTAATGAATTATTCTGGTAAAATGTGCTTTGCTGCAGTTACTTGGCTCCTGAATATTTCATGTATGGAAAGGTTAATGACAAGATTGATGTCTATGCATTTGGAGTAGTACTTCTTGAGCTTCTTTCAGGAAGAAAGCCCATAAGTAGCAATTGTGCAAAGGGTCAAGAGAGCCTGGTTATTTGGGTATGTCCTGTGTGCTCATCTCCTTAATTAGCTTCTAACTGAATCGGTTTTGCATCATAAACTATAACATGAAGTGTCCAAATTTGCAGGCAAAGCCAATTCTAACTAGTGGGAAGTATACCCAATTACTAGACCCACAGTTGAGTTCTGATTATGATTGTGAACTAGTAGAAAGAATGATGCTTGCTGCTGCCCTTTGTATCAGACGTGCTCCACGAGCTCGACCACAAATGAGCATTGTAAGTCATCCCCTTGCTGAGTCTGCGCGTTTTAAATTCTAGGAGAATCTTAGGCGCATGATCTTTTGATGAATCCTTAACTTCTTAGTGAATTGAGTGATAATTAAGCATGAGGCGAGTTGAGGCACTTTCCTTGATGCTTTGGCTTTATGATTAACACCGAGTTCAAGATTGATGAAATTTATTTAATACTTAAGGATCAGGTTTTTTCTCTCTTATGATTTTCCACGTGCAACAATATTTGTATGGTTTGTTAAATTGCCGTGTCCTTGGATAGATATACAAGAGTCTAGTGTTTACACGCCCAACATTTGCAGGTTTCAAAGCTGCTCAAAGGCGATGCTGAAACAACCAAGTGGGCAAGGTTACAAGTCAATGGTTCAGAAGGATCCGACACAAGGATACCAATAAATGCCATGGAAGGGCCTGATATGTTGGAAGATGACACTTTTTCACATTCTAATCTCCGGTCACACCTTAACCTTGCATTGCTTGGTGTTGAAGAGGATTCTCTCTCAATAAGCAGCAGCATTGAGCACAATGTCTCGTTAGAGGACTATTTACGAGGGAGGTGGAGCCGGTCATCAAGCTTTGACTAACCAATTTTCTTCTGGAGATCAAGTACTCGTTCCGTTCATGATTCTTGTGTATAGTGTCTCTTCCATTTTTACTCATCACCTTCAACTAGAAGGTCGGTCGGGGTTTTGGATGAGAGGTTGTTGTGGTTTGCCCTCCTCCTCCTCCCCTTTTAGTCATTAACTAGATAACATTTTGATGTGCAAGTTTTGTTGAGACAAGTGGTCAGTTCACTTCTCAATCAGAAAATCAAGAACTGACCCTTACTTCAGTGTATATGTATTAAATAAACTCTTATCAAATTGAGAATTACAGTAGAATTTCTCAACAAAATGCTAATGAAATCTGAGTATTCTTGATTTCTTCTTGCCTGCTGATATTTGATCGCTCAATTAGTTGACTACTTGAACTTTGACGTGAGAATTTGATTTCTGACCTTATAATTTTTCCCCCATATTCCCTTCCCCTTGCTCCTTTTTAACAAAAAATAAAAAAATCACCCTTTGCCCTGTGGGTGCAGGTGGGGTCACTATCATGTTAAATTTGCTCACATGTTTTTGTCATTTTTATGTCTGCCTCAGATGATGAATGGTGTCATATACTGGATCAAAAGATTATAATAACATCATTGTACCTTTAAAGTAACCACTAACCACATAAATAGAGAGTTTCCATACTGATGAAAAGTGAAGTTGTACACCAATAAAAAACAAAGGGACACATCATTTTCCACTAATGTGTCACCGACACTGGGTTTTATTTTCCTCCATAGACTCTAAGGCTTAACGACTACTACAAATTTGGTTTCTCCTTCCCACTATTAAGATTTGAAAGGTACTTTTGCACAAACCAAAAGAAAAAAATAGTTGAGATGCAGACTGTATTTTTGGCATTGGAAAAATATGGCTAGCACCTTTTGCACCATTATTTCTTCACTTTTTTAGTCTGGCGCAAGTTGGCAAATATGTATTTATTGTTATAAAATAAAGCGAAACATAAAACTTAAAATAACAAGGAAAGAGACATAGAGAGAGATAAGGAAAAAGTATCCTTTATTTTCATTTTTTGATGTCTCCTTTTCAACCAAATACTAAGGCTATATATAAGCCGTTAAACTTGGGCACCAATCTTTCTACATAGCAAGTAACACTTGGCCAAGTAGTAGCTATAGTGAGTGATAATGGCTTAGCCACATGAGCATCCACTAGTACTATTATTATTTTACAACACTCCCCCTTAGATATCCATGTAAAAGAGAATTCTAGTAAAGAACAAGTATACATAGTTGTTCATAATACTTTATTACTCCCCTTTGAATGTTTATGTTTGGTAGATAATGTGCTTCATTAAAACCTTATTAAAATCCTAGAGAAGGAAAATAGTACACATATCTTGTAATACGCATTATTTGATGTCTCATTAAAAACCTTATTAGGAAAATCCAGTGGGACAAAACCTTGGTTAAGGAAAAAAGAGTGCAGCGCGTATTTACTCTCCCTGATGAAAACATCATTTATTATTTTGAAGACAATAATTTTTCGTCTTGTATAACGGCTTCTCAAATGTTGAGATCAACAATCCTTGGTGAGCTATTCCACCATATGAGTGAAATTTTTATTTCATAATTGCGTTGAAGATTGCTTTTGAAAAATAGTCTGAAATATACTTTATTTTTGTCTTCTTCGATGTATTCTTCTTTCAATTGAGCTTTGCAAGTAGCATTGTATTCGGCATTATTGAAAACTCCTTTTTCAAAGAAACCTCTTGCATCTCGTATGTGTTTGAATCAGTTGCTTTAAAAGCTACTAGCATCTTGACAGGACTTGAAAAATCATCAATGATTGACTGTCTTGCAGAATATAATAGCCCTTCACTTGTAAATAGATAACTTCCATTTGATCAAACGATATGTAGATCAAATGTCTTCCTGCCTTGCATAATCAATAATTTCTTCACAATATTGATTAGAAATAATAAGCATATCAATATTTGATTCATTCAAATATCTTCACATAAAAGTGAAATTATATCTTGCTTGCACATTAATAAAAATATTATCCCATGGATAATAATAGCTAAGCTCACCAATTGTACTAAGGCATAGCACGTTCTAACCATTTTCGTGAGATCAAAATTAATCTTGCTTTATGTTGAGTGATCTCATAACCATTGGGGTAGTCAATGAAATCACTTTAATCCATATAAGAATTTGAAGCTTTATATAACAAATTTATGAAAATCTTTATATGCTTCAAAATAATTTAAATCATTCAAGGATTTATATATAAACTTTATTGTCTAGACATAACAATTAATTTATTATACGCATTCAAATTTTTCATGATTGCCAGATTAAAAGAAACTTGAGAAAATAATTGCATCCACCACAGGAGAACACATCTCCACATAATATAATAATGTCAGGACTTTTGCGGAAAATTTTATGCCACAAGGCATAAGTTATACTTTATATAGTACAATTTTATATTTTATTTCACCTTTCACACAAGAACTTATTTGTACCCCACTGACATTATAACATCAAGTGTTTGAATTATAGATTCAAAATATTTCGCGCTTCTCATGTGAAATATAATATAATTAAATTGCGTATTTGTATTTGGCCAATTATTCATCTGTCCATATTTCATGACAGATTTAAATTCAACATCCTCGTTACCATTTATAATGGTGAGCGCTACGTTATATCAAAGATACCGTCGACGGTCATTTGATATTGATTCTAATACGACATAATTCATTGAGATCTCTTCATTTTTCATCATTTTCAGGTACCTGAACCTTTGCCAAGGTTTTATGAAGTGTTATGTCATGGTACTCTTTTAAAGCACTTGCCTCATTATCATGACCATCTTGATCATTTGCTCCTCTCCTTCTTCAAGGAGTTTTACGTTTGGAATCGATTGGTCTATCACGCTTCAAGTGTGCCATAGACTTTGTCCTTCAAGGACTTCTCATTAGAGCATTTACAACTAAATTATATCATAGGGTCAGCAAATATATCTGGCAATGAATATTTTGCAACTGAATTATCTCTTGAACTTCAAGTTCACACTTTTTTTACGAGGATCTAAATAATTCATTTCATCCATTTCGATTGTTAATCATATCTCCCCCTAATGTTATAAAATCTAACATTTATTCCAACTTTATTTGGGGACTCATCTTTGTGCGTTGTGATGGAGCAATTAAATCATATCGCACATTTAAACCTTTAGATGAGAATTATCTGGTTCCTGACCCTGAACCAGTTGTGATAGGGTAACCTTATTGGCTTGATGCATACAAGTGCTACTACATAACTCATACCAAACTTTATTTGAGAGTTTTGTTCTCATAACTAATAATTTAGCTACAATTGGAGGCATATAATTTCTGCTAAACCAACTTGAATATAAATCAGCATTATCAATATAATTTTTATAATTTAAAACGGTGCTCTTGATTTAACAATTCGAGCAAATAATCTTGCAAAAATTAAATTGCAAGTTGATATCAAAGCACATGTGATCATACCATAGATGTATCTATTAAAATCATATAATAATAACTGATTCACATGACACGTGAACGGACCCATATTCACCTTTTTATACGTTTCAATAATTCAAGAAATACAATTCCAACTTTAGCTGGTACAATAATTAATTTATTGTGAGAACAAGCAACACAAGATAATTCATGAAGAACTTTCTATTTCTTCAATATATATAACCACATGAATTCTTAATTATTTTTGCATCACATTTGAATCGGAATGGTCAACCAATTATGCCAATTGATATATTTTCTGTAAACTGTTAGTTTACTGTCGCATGTAATTTCATCACTATGCTTATATTTGTGTACTACAAAAATGAGGAGAAGGCGGGTAACCTTTTTACATAAATATTTATAACCCGCTTTGATTGTAGTAATATGAAGATATAAAATCTTTCTATAATTTACTGTCTCAATATAATTTCAATGCCTTTGAAACTAAAAAGTTTTTTCTGAGACTTACTACAATCCCAATATTATAAATAATTTTATTCCCCTTATAGTAATACGTTAGCTCTTCTGGAGCTCTTAATTAATTTTGTGTACTATCACATATTTCATAACACCATTCGTATGGTGAACATCTCTTTCAAGGAGAAAATTATATTATCATTGCCATGATTATATAAGCAAGATCTTTTTCTCGCTACACTTTTGCCTTTAGTAATTTTTCTTTTCTTTCTATAAAAATTGGCAAAATATATTTTGACATACATAGGTACACGATCAATGAAAAGTTTGTGCAGTCACACAATAATATTTATTTAGGTCACAGTCAAAATATTTATCGGCAAGAATGATTCTTGCTTTTGCTTTTCAGTAGTTCATGATAAGCCATGCTATAATATTTATGATGTACTCAAAGTACATGACCAAATGATCATTTATATCAAAATATTTCTTTTTATTCTCTCAAACCTCTTGTAGAGGTGAGTTGTGATACTTATCCAACCATACATAATCACGTTTTTATTCATAAACTTTATTATCAGATGGGCGAACAATTATACTTATCACAAGTCACATTCTCTTTAAGGAATGGAATAATTCATGTATGTGCTTCATAAATTTTATTTTACGCCCATTGCCATACATTATCATTTGTCATATTTATATGACTCACCTCAACATCACTTTGAAAAATTAAGTGTCTTCATTTTATATTTCTTTCTTTTGATGGAGGATTTATAAAATTATCACATTTGGCTGCATTTAGGGGTGTACATGAACCGGGTTGGTTCGAATTTTTTAAATACCAAACCAAACCATTAGTGTCAGGTTTTTAAATTTATAAACCAAACCAAATCAATAAAAGTCGGGTTTTCCAACCTCAGATTTTTTCGAGTTTTTTTGATTTCTTCGGGTTTTTCGGGTTTTTTCTGGTAAAGTCTTCATACAAACATATAATTAACTTGTGCTTTATATATTTCTTTAGTCCGAGCAAAATACAACTATCTAAGGTATTTCTTAAAAAAATAACACAAAATATATTCACTTTATTTGAAATTTATAAAGTGAGTGATGACAATAAAATATTCGACCAAAAAAATAATAAAATCACATAGAATAAACATTGCATATTACTAAGTCATAATAAAAATAATCATAATTTAAAAGTATTAACTCATGCTAAAATAAGTCTAATAAGTATTAACTACATGACTAAATATTAAATAGAAAAATAAATTAGTTTATTTATTTATGTAAAATTAAAGAATAAATATCTAACATGATTATCATTCCCAGTGTTGGATTGAATAATCTTTTGTTAACATTCGTATTGATTTGAGCTTTATTTGAGTTACCAGTATCTATAGGTTGTAAAAAGACTTATTAGACCATTTAAAATTCTAAGTTTAAACTTGAAATAATATATTGAAAGATAAAAATTATGAAAAAGTTGAAGAAATATTTATAAATTATATCACAATAAATATTTTTATGTATAAAATATTTTTAAAAATAGTATACATGTAATATCGGGTTGGTTCGGTTCGGTTTGACTTTTTTTAGTTAAAACCAAATCAAACCAATTATAGTTGGTTTTTTTTTTCAACTACCAAACCAAGTCAAACCAAATCATTAGTCGGGTTTTTTTTGCGGTTTGGTTCGGTTTGCGGTTCGATTTTGTACACCCCTAGCTGCATTATAACTGAGTGCCCAATGTCTTGCATACCAAATTGATTGTAAAGATTACCTTCACTTTTGAAGGATAATTTTGAGAACTCATAATGTTCTTTCTTTTATAATTACCACAATGATGACTACTATCATTTTGTTCTTTGTCACGTTCAGCTTCACAACCACAATAATTATTTTGTCATCTTTAAGACTTCTCATGTACTGCTACCACATTCCTTTCAGGGAATGGAGCAAATTTATTGGGACGAATTTCATAATTTTTCATCAAGAGCACATTAATTTGCTCAATCATCAATATAGTATATTAAAATTTGAACCCAACGTCTTACCTATATGAAGGCATGTTAGTCATATTCAATGGGACTCAAATTCAATACATTATAACCATGGTTCATCAAGATTCGAGCTCAATTTCTTATATACCCTCTTGGTGTGATGAAACTTGAATCCACTATCTTACCCTCAACCACTAACATAATAAGCTAAAGTCTCCTGAAATTTATTATCGAGTCTTTTAAAAATATATTATCACTTTTAATGGTCACGGCTCACGGGCATGGACGAATTTAATCACAATAAACTTGTGAAATATGATCACTTTTATCGTTACACATATATATAAAATTCTGCAAATATTCTGCGGGAGCTACAAAACAAGTTTCTTAATTATTACATATTTTAATTGTACAATCAACCCGAGACACAGAATGCTTAAGAAAAAATTACTTAATCCATGTATTATGAATAAAACATCCAATTGTGTTACTGATTTTGTTAACATGTTACACGTGAAGGAAAAAGAATTTGGCGAAGAATATTCTATCACAACTGTGATTTCTGTACTCTCACTTGAGATGTAGTACTATTCCTTTTAATTTTGTATTTTAAAAAAATGCTCCATCCTCATGATGCTACTATAAAAAGGTCTATGTCCAGTTCCCTAAAATAGCAACTATTAGTACTTAAACATTAAAAATCCTTGTGACATAGAATAATAATAATAATAAATCAGAAAATCAACTTTGATAATTAGGAACCCAATAATCCAGTGACCAAATTTCATGAAATCAATAACGTTAGTATCACTTATACCAAAAAATAAAAACAACAAATATGAATGAATACTGACCTTTTCTGTCACGACCCAACCTACCGGGCCGTGCGGGCGCCTACTCTAACCACCTAGATAGACGAACCCTCACTCCCTGTCCAACAGGTAACTTGCGGAAAATAGGAAGTAGTAAAAATAGCCTTTCCTTTTATTATGAAAACCTTGTTATTACAAAATTTGAAAATAGAAAACAGTTTTGAATATAAATCACCCTCCCTAGGACCTAGTCTAAATAGGTACAAGAGCTACTACAAGATTATACTAACATGTAAAAGAGACACAACTTCCGTCATGGAATCGAAGGACAGAAGCTGCTGGAGATCACCATCGTCATGTACCTATGAAACACCACCAGCCCTGCAACCAGACTATACTAAAAAGGTATAGCAAGAGTAGAGTCAGTACAACCACACGTACTGGTAGGCATCATCGGTCGACCTGAATCCATTCCTACCATCATATAAGAAAATAGGGAAAGCATGAAAATAAACAAAGTAACCCCGTCCTTCACCCCTTTCCCCTTACCGGACCCGATCTCAACCGAACATCCACTCGCACCCCTTACCTCAACCCTTTCTATTCCTTCTACTGTCAACCCCCTCTTTCTCTGGTTCTCCGAAACATCACTAAGCCTAGACTTCCCAAGTCACACTACCCTTAGACTTTCCAAGTCAGACTAACCTTAGGCTTCCCAAGTCACACAACCCTTAGCCCAACCGCTAAATCCAACTCTAACTGCCTCAACGTTGACCTAGTTAACCTTCATGACTATACATCCAGGAACAACCCAGACCCTGTCATTCCAAACCCACTACGCACAAGTAACCCAGACCCGCCCTGGATCCTTAAACAACTCATCCCAAGATATTACCCGCTAGTCACACCATGTAAAACTTTCGGCCATTTCCCTAGTTAACCAACCACATGTAAATCACTTTTATAACTATGATCAAATCAACAACATAACCAACACAACCCTTATCGTATAGCCCGGATCCACCTCAGGATCCCCTCTAAACAACAATCACGGAATCCATAATTCATCCTTTTGTCTAGCCCGGACCCACCCTGGGATCCCTTCTAACCAACACCTAAGTGTTAATAGATAACTCAGCCTAAACAAAGACCAATTCAATAGATATAACAGAATTCTCGGTCACTCAAGGACCACCAACCAATATCACAATTCAACAAGGCAACCTGGTCCACTCACGGATCCAATACCAGTTAATGCAATGCAATCAGTAACAATGCAATGATACAGAAAAGTAAACCCGTACCAGGCGTGGTACCCGAGCCAACCGTTAGTAATTTATACTAGGCATGGTACCCGTGCCAACCGTTTGTTATACCTGTATCAGGTGTGGTACCCGTGTCAACCGTTAGTTTACCTGTACCAGGCGTGGTACCCGTGCCAACCATTTATTATACATGTACCAGGTGTGGTACCAGTGCCAACCATTAGTTTACCTATACCAGGCGTGGTACCTATGCTAACCGTTAGTATACCTGTACTAGGCGTGGTACCCGAGCCAACCGAATGTCAATAATCCACAGTCAATATATGAACACACAACTTGTAAATTAATAAGTACACACCATTCAACTCACAGACAGTAAAACAGGACCCTTAGACATTCTACACAATCCCTCTAAGCAATGCAATTCATACAACCACTTAGATAAGAGTACAAGCACATACAATATTCACAGAAATCGTAAGCCATCACCTACCCCCTATTTCGGGTATATAGTTGGACCTTGACCTTCGTACGAAGACTAAACACACTCACTTTTGTTTACACATAATGAACGGTTTCTCCTTTTTAACATAATTTAACCACCCCATTAATCCGGGATATACATAAATAACAACAATACGAGTTCTCACCTTTAGCCCTTAGCAACCAAAGATTTCTTAACATGCCTTTCGCATTCCCGAAACCCCACCTAGGAGTTTCCCATTTTCATACCCACCTAGTTGTCTTTGCCATCCCCGGTTCCTCGAACCTTCCCGACATCCCAGTCCTTGAGTCTATCATTTTTAGCATACCAAGACAACATAAACAGCCCCAATTAACTACAATCAATCCACAGTTCAATCTAACCAAGACTTAGCTCACTCATAACTAATACCAACTCCACCAGACTCCATGCTCGGAGGCCTACAACATGAATTCTCCATTCCACTATACAACAAGAACAGAATGTAAGCGGGCCTAACTACTCATGAAAACCTAGCCTACCTGGATGCCAAGCAGCTGCAACCGCACATTTTGAAGGCGTTCCCGGCTGAATGATGGTCCTGGAATCCGATGTTCCATATCCCTCCAGCCATGACCCCTTCTCCTCATGATTCCCTAGCCTTGGAGCAGCATGAGAGGGTTTTTGGAAAAACCCTCGTATGTTTTCTAACTGAGGAGGAGAAGCTTTTTAATAAAATTTCATTTCTGAGCTTCTATTTCCTGTCACTCCACTATGGCGGTTAGCCCTCCGCTATAGCGGTCCCGCTATAGCAGAATAATTACCGCTATAGCGGAGTGACGTCAACCCGGGTCATTGGAGGAAGAGAAGAAGAAGAGACGCTCCCGGGACTGCAAGTTTGCCCGGATGTGGAAGACCATTAAGGTCATGTTCTCTTGTGTTGCCCCGGGTCAGGAGCTACCCACACTCGAGCTTGAGGACAGGCATGAGTTCCCTTTCCTGAGCGACGATGAGGCTTAGGACCTCCCCCTCCCCCTTTTACTAGACACTCTTATTGCTTTGGGTTGCTCCCGTTTAGGGCTTGTTAGACAATATTTCCCCCTTCCTTTTCCCCTTTTATTACTGCACATGGATGCTTATCTTTAGACAATTTCTCTTATATGCACACTATGTTAATTATAGCATGCTTTCCTTGATTTATACCGAGATTCGTAACTTATTACTGCTTTTATATTACCCCTGGGAAGGAATGAAAAACAGGGGAAAGACAGAGCAGGCTTCTGCCTCTCGTACCTCCGCTATGGCGTATGCCACTCCGCTACAGCGAATCCTCTATAGCGGAGAAAAATCTGCTACAGCGGGAGCGCCGTAGCGGTACCATCCGCTATGGCAGACTCGACGGTAATCAGTCCAGAAAATTAGATTTCCAGCTACATGAACTCATCCCCCTTCCCGGTTATCCTTGTCCAAACCTATAAACTCCGCCATGGTCTTAAACCAACCTTAAGACCGTTCCTGGCATCGAACGTATCACAATCAGGCATAACACACTATCAATTACAATGAAATCATAACAACAATTGTTTCCCGGTAAGGCCTCCCCGCCATTACACTAATGACTCCCTTGTTTCCATGGTTCCCAACCAAGTCCCGACTGTCCTGAAACCGAAGCTTCCCTACAGTCACAGTTCCCAATCCCTTATCATCTTAACCGATGATAAGCCCTTTTTAACATGCAAAACCACTCTTTAAATCAGGGCATTTAACAGATTACCACAGTCTAAGGCACACAAAATTTTCCACCTAAATGGCTTCCTGTAGACTCTACATGCACATGAGATATCAATTCACACACACACACATCCCAAGTAAGTCACACCAGAATTGTACAACACAATCAATTCAATTTCATATTACCGCCAAGTCGAATCACGACCATTTCAAGTCATATAATCTTACCTTCTATTCATCCCATGGATGGCCATTAGTCGATCATCCATGTATTACTGCAGCCTCTCAGGCCAGATACCAATTGGAACCTTCTCGGTTACAATTCCTCTTACTTATCTTATCGCAACCAGAGTATAAAGACCTCCTGCACCTTGTTGAGATACCAATTGGAATCTAGAGATACCAATTGGACCCGACTCATACAAGCAAGTAAACAATCGCACGAAAGAATGAAAGAAGGAGATTTTTTCCTAGAATGCTTCATAGCTTCCCAAAGATTAGATGTGGACGTCAACACACCAATCCGTAGGACTCTATTTGACACTTTGCTCTTGTACTTGGAGACCGACAACCTAGGCTCTGATACCATCTGTCACGACCCAACCTACCGGGCCATGCGGGCACCTACTCTAACTACCTAGATAGACGAACCCTTACCCCCTGTCCAACAGGTAACTTGCGTAAAATAAGAAGTAGTAAAAATAGCCTTTCCTTTTATTATGAAAACCTTGTTATTACAACATTTGAAAATATAAAATAGTTTTGAATATAAATAACCCTCCCTAGGACCTAGTCTATACAGGTACAAGAGCTACTACAAGATTATACTAACATGTAAAAGAGACACAACTTCCGTCATGGAATCGAAGGACAGAAGCTGCTGGAGATCACCATCGTCATGTACCTATGAAACACCACCAGCCCTGCAACCAGAATATACTAAAAAGGTATAGCAAGAGTAGAGTCAGTACAACCACACGTACTGGTAGGCATCATCGGTCGACCCGAATCCATTCCTACCATCATATAAGAAAATAGGGAAAGCATGAAAATAAACAAAGTAACCCCATCCTTCACCCATTTCCCCTTACCGGACCCGATCTCAACCGAACATCCACTCGCACCCCTTACCTCACCCCTTTCTATTCCTTCTACTGTCAACCCCCTCTTTCTCTGGTTCTCCGAAACATCACTAAGCCTAGACTTCCCAAGTCACACTACCCTTAGACTTTCCAAGTCAGACTAACCTTAGACTTCCCAAGTCACATGACCGTTAGCCCAACCGCTAAATCCAACTCTAACTGCCTCAACGTTGACCTAGTTAACCTCCATGACTATACATCCAGGGACAACCCAGGCCCTGTCATTCCAGACCCACTACGCACAAGTAACCCAGACCCGCCCCGAATCTCTAAATAACTCATCCCAAGATATTACCCGCTAGTCACACCATGTAAAACTTTCGGCTATTTCCCTAGATAACCAACCACATGTAAATCACTTTTATAACTATGATCAAATCAACAACATAAACAACACAACCCTTATCGTATAGCCCGGATCCACCCCAGGATCCCTTCTAAACAACAATCACGGAATCCATAATTCATCATTTTATCTAGCCCGGACCCACCCTGGGATCCCTTCTAACCAACAACTAAGTGTTAACAGATAACCCGGCCTAAACCAAGACCAATTCAACAGATATAATAGAATTCTTGGTCACTCAAGGACCACCAACCAATATCACAATTCAATAAGGCAACCCGGTCCACTCACGGATCCAATACCAGTCAATGCAATGCAATCAGTAATAATGCAATGATACAGAAAAGTAAACTCGTACCAGACATGGTACCCGAGTCAACAGTTAGTAATTCGTACCAGGAGTGATACCCGTACCAACCGTTTGTTATACCTATACCAGGCGTGGTACCAGTGCCAACCGTTAGTTTACCTGTACCAGGCATGGTACCCGTGCCAATCGTTAGTATACATGTACCAGGTGTGGTACCCGAGCCAACCGAATGTCAACAATCCACAATCAATATATGATCACACAACTTGTAAACCAACAAGTACACATCGTTTAACTCACAAACTGTAAAACATGACCCTTAGATATTCTACACAATCTCTCTAAGCAATGCAATTCATATAACCACTTAGATAAGAGTACAAGCACATACAACATTCACAAAAATTGTAAGCCATCACCTACCCCCTATTCCGGGTATATAGTTGGACCTTGACCTTCGTACGAAGACTAAACACACTCACCCTTATTTACACATAATAAACAATTTTTCCTTTTTAACATAATTTAACCACCCCATTAATCTGGGACATACATAGATAACAACAATACGAGTTCTCACCCTTAGCCCTTAGCAACCAAAGATTTCTTAACATGACTTTCGCATTCCAGAAACCCCACCTAGGAGTTTCCCATTTTCATACCCACCTAGTTGTCTTTGCCATCCCCGGTTCCCCGAATCTTCCTGACATTCCAGTCCCCGAGTCTACTATTTTTAGCATACCAAGACAACATAAACAGCCTCAATTAACTACAATAAATCCACAGTTCAATCCAACCAAGCCTTAGCTCACTCATAACTAATACCAACTCCACCAGACTCTATGCCCGGAGGCCTACAACATGAATTCTCTATTCCACTATACAACAAGTACAGAATGTAAGCGGGTCTAACTACTCATGAAAACCTAGCCTACCTGGACGCCAAGCAGCTGCAACCGCACATTTTGAAGGCGTTCCCGGCTGAATGATGGTCCTGGAATCCGATGTTCCATATCCCTCCAGCCATGACCCCTTCTCCTCATGATTCCCTAGCCTTGGAGCAGCATGAGAGGGTTTTTGGAAAAACCCTCGTATGTTTTCTAACTGAGGAGGAGAAGCTTTTTAATAAAATTTCATTTCTGAGCTTCTATTTCCTGTCACTCCACTATGGCGGTTAGCCCTCCGCTATAGCGGTCCCGCTATAGCAGAATAATTACCGCTATAGCGGAGTGACGTCAACCCGGGTCATTTTAATTAAAACAGAAATTTCCCCCTTACGTCACCCCACTTTAAACAACGTACTTTAATTTAATTCCCAAAATAATTCAATTTCTGATTCTTAAGGTAACGATGGGTCCGGTCGTTACATTTTCACTGCTTCTTATTTACAAAAAAAATATTGAACTTATAGTTCACTTTCAATTCCTTTTTCAGATGCAACGGACACTTTATTGAATCTAATTATTTATAGTCTACTTTTTAACACTGATACTTAACAAGCGATTTTGCTAAAAATTAATATTAAATAACTTCTTATATCACTGCATAAATAATTTGGAGTGATAACAAATGAAAAGTTATACGAGATAAATACCTTTTTCTTTTTGTAGTTAAATGAAGATCCGAATCTCAAATAATCAGACAAAGAAAACTTTATAGTTAGATCAAGATATATCATAAAAAGTAAAGAGTAATATACTTTAAACGTGAGCAAGAGGAAACCACAAATTTATAACTTCTCCTATTAAGAGTTTTTGTGGGCAGAGGAGAATCAATCAGTATCATATATCTTCAAAAGATTGTCAATCTCAAATTTGATTGACAAAGTTAAATTAGAGTTTCGTGCTGATAACATGTTATAAAATAAAGTGAAACATAAAACTTAAAATAACAAGGAAAGAGACAGAGAGAGATAAGGGGAAAGTATCCTTTATTTTCATTTTCTGATGTCTCCTTTTCAACCAAATACTAAGGTTATATATAAGCCTTTAAACTTGGGAACCAATCTTGTTACAGTAGTAAGTAACACTTGGCCAAGTAGTAGCTATAGTGAGTGATCATGGCTTAGCCACATGGGCATCCACTAGTACTATTATTATTTTACAATATTTATAACCTTTTAAAAATACATAAAATTTATTAATTCAACCGTTAAATTTAAGATGAAGGGATTTTATTATCCCATCCTTAAGAGGCGAAGAAGGTATTATTTTTCAAACCCAACAAACTTTATAATCGCATGTTAGACTTCATAATTTAGTAAATTGAGGTCAGGTAGCATTCTAAGAAAAAATTCAAATTAACCATTATCAAACTATAATTAGGCCAAGAACCCAAAACAAGGTTAATTTATATTTGGTTCAAATGTTGTTGCTTTCGCTTGCCCTATATTTGGATGGTTGTTACCTATGGTTTCAAAATGTATCGTATTATATTATATTATGTTGTGTACTTTTTTCATTTCAATTTGTTTCTCTTACTTTTTTTTAGTTCGTTTAGAAAAGTTGTCTCTTTCCTTTTTTGACAATTCTTTTAATTTTAATTTTTCACATGACATGTTTAAGACCACAAGATTAAAGGTCATTTTGGTATATTCAACATATCTTTAGTTTGAGACCACAAGATTCAAAATCTTCTTTATTATCTTAAACTCCATGCCAAGTCAAAACCAGAAAAATAAATGTTGCGACTCAAACCGTCGTGATTGACACCCACACTAACCCTCCCGATGGGTGAACCATAATTTACCAACCCAAACAGTTACAGATTCACTTAACATTTTTTAAGGCATTCAAGATATAAAACTACGAGTTGTGAATATCAAATAAAATCAAAAAAATAAATGTGCAAAAGTCTAACTATTACAATCCCAAAACACGAAAGTCATCGTACAAGGACTTAACTAGCAATGTCTAAGAGTAGCAAAACAAACAAAATAATGTGTGAAAGAAACATACACCTATTAAGAAGATCTGTGGCAGCTTGGACAAGAAGTATCTCACATTCAGATTGAACCAACAATGACACTACATGCGAGGTCGCGTAGAAGACTCTGAAACATAGTCTGCACTTAAAGAAAAGTGCATGATTAGCATCAGTACAAATACTATGTACTGGTAATGATAACGAAAAATAACAAAATAAAAAAAGGAAGAGGAAAAGATATGTGGATTAACAACTATAAATTGAAATTATGGGCAACAAGGGGTTAGAACCCTCACCTCCCAATTGATTCCAATAACTAGAAATAAAACCAACTCAATCAACCAAAGAAACCAAATGAATTCCACAAATAGGAGACCTTCGATTAATTAAGCAAAAAAGTTAACTAATAATTAAGAGGTTTACCATAATCACTCACTAATTTCTTAAGGAAATTTCACGTAGCACTACAATAACAGCTACAATTTAAGAGTATTCAATATTCAACATTAAACTAGTCTTCAAAATAATGGAATACTACTACTTATACTTGAAAATAAGAAGACACTATCGATTAAAATTTTGCCCTTAGTGAAGTAAGGACCTTGTTTGGTTGTCTTCTTTTGTGAATTCATGAATTTCTCCCTCTACTTTACTGCAATGGACCATTTACATATTGTATGCCTTTTTTTGGTATTCTTCAAGCTTCTCCAAAGCTTCTTTTTTATGAATATTGTGTGTAGGTCTCGAAGATCTTTAGCTTGACTACGTGTGAGAGGTCTTGAAGGATAAGTGCTATCCATAGTAGTATTGTACATGTCATTCATGCTAGTATCAGGTAGGCATCATATGCTGACTCAGATTAGTAACAAGTATATATCACTCAGTCAAATAAGATAGTAGACAGGTACAAAAACAAGTAACCAAGTAACTCAAAAAATCAAATAGTCAAAACAACCATGTGATTAAGCCAACTCTAGACATACCATTGTCAATCATCACTGGACATATAAGTCACCAATAACATACATAAAAGTCATCACAAAACTCTGCAAGTATAACTGTCACACTCCGAGCCTACCCCCTGAGCGCAACACGAGACTCAAGATCACAAGTGATCTCAAGATAACCCTTCTGGCATTAGCATGACTTAAAAACTGATCAAAACATAAGAATGGAAGCTTAACTGAAGTAATGAGCAACTGAATCTGTTATGAAAATATAAGTCTAAAACTATAATCTGAATTAAGCTGAATATCTGACTCTTTGTCTGAAAGCTTCTACTACTGATGAGTTGCTGGGACAAGTCTCCAGCTAACTCTAAATACTGAAAACTGAATAATCAAACTACACACTAAAACGAAGCTAAACTCCAAGTCCTCGAATGCGGAGAACTCACCAAGTTGGCTGGAGGTGCTGCTGATCTACTAGCCATGATCTGGGAGTGGGCTACAGAATCTACATCGTAATAGGATGCAACACAAAAAGGTATACGGTCAGTACTATAGAATGTACTGAGTATGTGAGATATGCATATGTCAGGATATAATATACTTGAAAGCATGCTTAAAACTGAGTTCATGCATAAATAGGAGAAATCATACATAAATATCGTAGTTTAAGTATAAAGCATAAAATAGAAGTCAAACTTCCAAAATAAGATACCATAAGACTTAAAAAGCTTGAAAATATTCATACGGAAGTTTCTCTTAACATACATAAACCATGATGAGCTACATGGAGTCCAGTGTCATACACTCACACTGAAAAAGATTATCCTAATCGGTCAAGGTTAGAACCATATCTAGTAGGATCCTGTCATAAGCCACGGAGGGTAACCTACGGTGGCAACATAGTTTGAATTTGGATTATCTAGAACCGTCATCGCTCGGTGCTAATTATTACTCTCAAAATATATCATAAAGCTCACATACATGTGACATATCTAGATGTCAAATCTTGTTCATAATTATAATCATATTGGCAAACCCGGATCATCATACAACTCACAAACCTTGGTTTTGAAAATAGTTCATGAGCATTAATGAAACGTCAGGATGTCATACAAATCATAAATATACTGCTATGAGCCTAGGCTCCCTATCATGTCTTAAATCATATGCTAAAAATTATGTATTTGTAACATGCCTTGTTCGTCGTGATTGTAGCAAAATCATGAAAAACTTACTCAACACATGCATAGCTTTATAGACTTTAAAAATAGGATTTTTGATTGAAAACATACCATAGGGTGAAATCATGCTTCAAATTATTCTCAATGCATGGGCTTTTGAAATTATGCAAGGAATCTCTAAAATATGGGTAAGGAGTGAGAAATCATGAATTGATGCTAGTAAACTGAATTCATGATAATTTTACAAATTGGACAAGGGTTAGCCTTCGGATCATGAATAGGAAACCACTTATAAAAATCTATACAAAATCATGCAATCTAGAGTTAGAATTCATAAAAGAATCATGAGAAAATAATTTATAGAGAAACCCATGTGAATTGGGTAAGAACCCTAATTTAGAAATTCATAAAATTAATTTAGAAGATTGAGGTTTTGAGCATAAGGGTGAAGGAATCCCCTTATTGAATACCCACATACCTGAGCTGAAGCTTTCTTAATCTAGGCCTTGAGAAGAATGGAGACTTGGAGATGAATTCCTTAGCTTGGAGCTTGGAGCTTGAGAGAATGGAGACCCTTTATCCTTTTAGAATTGAATGAGGATTTTAGAGGAGACTTAGACTAAATGAAGTTAAAACTCTTCTAGAATTGTCCAAAACGACTTCACTTAGGAGTTAAAAAGGTGAAAAATTATAAAAATACCCCTGAGACTTAATTTAGAAAAAGCTAATTAAAACCTCGGCTTCAGGTTCCACGGACCGTAGATGAAATCACGGTTCGTGGATTGGAGTCGTGGTTCCTGAGCCTGAAATACAAGTTGCAGATCATGTTTCACAAGTAAATAGTACAGTCCGTAGTATAATCTATGATCCGTAGAACCCACTCTTGGTTCATGAGGAATTACTGACTCTCAGGTCTGATTCCACGAGGGGAAACTATGGTCTGTGGTTTGATCCACGATCAGTAGATCCCAATCGTAGTTCTCAGATCAGAGACTGAACCTGCAAAAAATATTCCACGAGTTCATTCCATGACTCGTGGTTCAAACCATGGCTCGTGGTTTGGACTCATAATTCCTGAAATGTTCAAAATTTTCAAAGATTCTAAGTTTAAAAGCTGGTCCAAATTTTGAAGTGTTACAATATCTCTCCCTTGAGATCATTCGTTCTCGAATGAAGACTAAGTAAGGAAAACTGGAGAGAAAATAGCCATACCAACCAACAGAACATGAAAACTAAAGAATAAGCATGACAACTGAGTTTTAACTTAAAAACATGATTGAACTAACTCCAAAAACATGAATACGTGCTAGGATCATAAGGAAAACTGATGGGATAAGAAATTGATTATCTAACATAACATCTGGTTTGGATTAAGAGTAGGGACTTAGCTGGAACTCATAGAGAACAAATGCATCATTAGGAATCACAGTTAACCAAAAGGGACATCAAACTGCGAGAAGTAGCTATACGGGAAAACCCTTTCCTTCTAACTGAACTTACCGCCAAGGGCTGAACTAAGCGAAGGGCCTACTGGCCTTTGGAATAATCACAAGCAGGTTGAACTGATTTGATATGAGGAGTCTAGTATACTGGAAGCTAAAGCTGCTGGACATAAGATATAAGCATTCTAGGCAGGGAGTAAGAACAAGGCTATTCCCATCTTAGAAATACGGTTGACAACTTTTCAGCTGAGGAAAACCTTTCTAACTACACTAAATCCTCTAAATATCACACTGACCATAAGCAACTACAATTCTCACCAGCGCACATAAAGATACTAAAGTCTGAGCCTAATTACCTGCTTCCACCATGTCCAAGCCCATCTCGACTTAATCTCTTGTATCTAGAGTTATCTCCTAAGAATAGTATTTCTTCTTATCACAACAACCAACTAACCTTGAGCTCCTAATCAAAGGGTCACTAGTCGCACGAAGCAAAGGCCCACTTATTTTTCATCACGATATTCAAGCTTATAACTATGGTCACCTAATGGTGTTGTAGCTTACCCTATTCAAGACTTGCCCCCTTCCCTAACATACTTAGGAGCTGCAACTTCAAGAACTTCCACAGAGAAACATACTGAAATTCCTCATCTAACCACTTCGCATGAGTAATCCTTACCTCGCAACTCATCCACACTAGATGCCAATGTAGAACAAGTACACCAACAAGGAAAGAAATCTACTACTAACCATCTAGGATACTACTAGGCTTCCTCCCCTAACACCTATAACAGCATAAACCAGAATCTTGAAAGAAAAGAACGGGAGCATGAGCGTTCACGAATGAAGAATTACTGATCGGTCTTGACTCACACTTAGCATGATCTGGCCACTCAAGGTAAGGCTTGGGGAAACAAGCACAATAGGCACGAGCAATTCACATACTGGGTACGTAAGGCATGAATAGTGGGGATCACCACCCCTGTCATTAAAGGCAATGTCCAAAGGGCTTTAGAGCAAGGAAATCACAAGCTCAAACTATTTCAAGAAATTAGGTCTGAGCACATACATAGCGTAACATGATCTTATTAGCTATTAAGGCATGTATGAAGACTGAACTGAGTAAATAGGACTGAGAATACTATGAGACATGAGTTTATATACATAATGATTCTTAGGGCATAAAGCTAAAATTTATAGAATCGCAGAGTAAAAGTAGAATCGTTGTCTGAAGTAACCACTTGTCATTCTAGGAGGTGAATATGAGCGTGAATCTGGATGGAGTGCGTAAATTTGAAATAGAACCATGACGCTGACACACAAGGCATGTAAAAGGTGTTGTAATGACAAAAATATACTTATGATGCTAGGATGTAAATACGTCTTTGCCTCCCCTAACTCTGTCATAACACTCACTAGCATCACCACCCGAGCCTCTAAAATCTGACTAATTCTATATTCTACCATCTCCTTCTTAGATTCATGCTACCCTTCTAGTCTATGGACCTCTCGCCAATCTCTAAAAGAAACTATGATCATTTTACCCTAACAGAACATACACTACTCTAGAATCTAGCATGAATACCCACTTCTTTCTATAGTCTAAGACCCTCCTTCGCCTAAAAGTATAGGCATAAATTCTTCTATCTCCACTTTGTTCTAAGTTAAGACAACTCACGACCAAACAAGAATAGGGGTCCGGGGACTATGGATGCATAAAGGAAGATATCTATGACATACCTGATTCATGTTCTGGAGGAATACTCTGACCCGGTTGGCTAGGCAGTAAAAGGAATCGGTTTTGGAGCTGAACGCCACTGTTCCTCTGCTTAGCTGAGGTGCAATCCCTGATCCTATGGGCTAATTGACCACACATAAAACACCCCTCTTTGCTAGCAAGGCACTCATCTAGATAAAACTTACCACAACTACTACAACGAGGGTATCTCAAGGTCTTCAGAGCCCTATTATGACAAGACTGAGAGTCGAGTGCAAGTGTGCTAACTGGAGATGGGGTTGGTCCGGATGACCTCTGCTGAAAAGATGACCGGTTCCTACTACCAGTTTTCTGCTGACTAGAGTCATGGTTCCATGTCCTGGCCTTCTTGTTCTTCCTCTTCCTCTTCTTTAGTTTTTCTTTCTCATTAAACTGAGTTGTCTTGGCTTGAGCCAACATACGGATGGCTTCACAAAACTCCACATTTGTAACCTTGTAATTTGGAACAGGAGGATTAACATTCCTCTTGGGGTTTCTTCGTAGAGGCATTTATCTGAAATATGTAAGGAACGAATTAGAAAGGTAAATAGAGTTAGACTCTATCATACGATAGTGAACACGAAAGAAGTAAAGTTTTTCCTAAGACACCTCGTAGCCTCCCTCTCATAAGTGTGGCGCGCTTTACACCCATGAAATAGATTCTACTTGATGCGACTTTCAGAGACCCTGGGACTATTGAACCTGATGCTCTGATACCAAGTTTGTCAGGCCTTGAGCCTACCCCTAGGTGTAATACGGGACCCAATATCACAAGTGATCTCAAATAACCCTCTGGCATTAGCATGACTTAAAAACTGATCAAAACATAAAAATGAAAGCTTAACTGAAGTAATGAGCTACTGAATTTGTTATGAAAATATAAGTCTAAAATGATAATCTGAATTAAGCTGAATATCTGACTATATGTCTGAAAGTCTTAACTACTAACGAGTTGCTGGGACAAGTCCCCAGCTAACTCTAAATACTAAAAACTGAATAAACAAACTACATACTGAAATGAAGCTAAACTCCAAGTCCTCGAATGAGGAGGACTCACCAAGCTGACTGGAGGTGATGCTGATCTACTAGCCATGAATCTGGGAGTGGGCTACAGAATCTACATCGTAATAGGATGCAGCACAAAGAGGTATGCAGTCAGTACTATGGAATATACTGAGTATGTGAGATATACATATATCAGGATATAATATACTCGAAATCATGCTTAAAACTAAGTTCATGCATAAATAGGAGAAATCATATATAGATATCATAGTTTAAGTATAAAGCATGAAATAGAAGTCAAACTTCCAAAATAAGATACCATAAGACTTAAAAAGCTTGAAAACATTCATACAAGAGTTTCTCTTAACCGACATAAACCATAATGAGCTACATGGAGTCCAGTGTCATACACTCACATCGAAAAAGATTGTCCTAACCGGCCAAGGTTAGAACCATATCTAGTAGGATCCTGTCATAAGCCACGGAGGGCAACTTACGGTGGCAACGTAGTTTTGGATTTGGGTTATCTAGAACTCTCATCGCTCGGTGCTAAATACTACTCCCAAAATATATCATAAAGCTCACATACATATGACATATCTGGATGTCAAATCTTGTTCATAATCATAATCATATTGGCAAACCCGAATCATCATACAACTCACAAACCTTGATTTTTAAAATAGTTCATGAGCATTAATGGAATGTCGGGATGTCATACAAATTATGAATATACTGCTATGAGCCTAGGCTCCATATCATATCATAAATCATAAGCTAAAAATCATATATTTGAAACGTGCCTTGTTCATCGTGCTTGTAGCAAAATCATGGGAAACTTACTCAACACATGCATAGCTTTATAGACTTTAAGAATAGGTTTTTTGATTGAAAACATACCATAGGGTGAAATTATGCTAGAATCATTCTCAATGCATGGTCTTTTGAAAGTATGCAAGGAATCTTAATTAAAATATGGGTAAGGAGTGAGAAATCATGAATTGATGCTAGTAAACTGAATTCATAACAATTTTATAAATTGGACAAGGGTTAGCCTTCGAATCATGAATAGAAAACTACTTATAAAAATCTATGCAAAATCATGCAATCTAGAGTTAGAATTCATAGAAGAATCATGAGGAAATAATTTATAGAGAAACCCATGAGAATTGGGTAAGAACCCTAATTTAGAAATTCATAAAATTAATTTAGAAGATTGAGGCTTTGAGCATAAGGGTGAAGGAATCCCTTTATTGAATACCCACATACCTGAGCTGAATCTTTCTTAATCTAGGCCTTGAGAACAATGGAGACTTGGAGATGAATTCCTTAGCTTGGAGCTTGGAGCTTGAGAGAATGGAGACCCTTTATCCTTTTAGGATTGAATGAGGGTTTTAGAGGAGACTTAGACTAAATGAAGTTAAAACCCTTATAGAATTATCCAAAATGACTTCACTTAGGAGTTAAAAAGGTGAAAAAATGCTCGAGGTCTTTCGAGCCTCCTGTTGTACCAATGTCTATATTCCATTCTAGGAATAAGGTAAATTTCTTTTTACAAAAATACCCCAGGAACTTAATTTAGAAAAATTTGATTAAAACCTCGGCTTCAGGTTTTACGGACCCATTCCATGAACCGTAGAGGAAATCACGGTTCGTGGAATAGAGTCGTAATTCTTGAGCCTGAAATACAAGTTGCATATCATGTTCCACGAGTGAAAAGTATAGTCCGTAGAATAATCTATGATCCGTAGAATAATCTACGATCCGTAGAACCCACTCGTGGTTCATGAGGAATTACTGACTCTCAGGTCTGATCCCACGAGGGGAAACTATGGTCTGTGGTTTGATCCACGATCCGTAGATCCCAATCATGGTTCTCAAATCAGAGACTGAACCTGCAAAAAAATTCCACGAGTTCATTCCACGGCTCGTGGTTTAGACTCATAATTCCTGAAATGTTCAAAATTTTCAGAGATTCTAAGTTTAAAACCTGGTTCAAATTTTGGGGTGTTACAATAATGCAATCGCAATACAATCATGGACATATTGAGTCACAACAGTATAATAATATGTATTTCATCAGTCTTACTCTGTACCATATCTAAAACGCACATCTGTCACTAATTTGTGTACATATGCTAGAGGGTTTTTAGTCTTGTCCAACTAGTATGACATACAGGGGATCCTGGTGTCCATGTAGCCGCTCCATCACATAACCTCTCATCCTTAAGCTCACATCGGACTCGAGTCACTCATATCTGAATCATGTTTGGTATCGGCGTAGTACCCCATCCATTACATAACCAATCGTCTATAAGCTCATATCGGACTCGAACCACTCATCTCAAAATAATTATATATTTCTTATTCTTCTCAATAATCTCAGTATGTTCTTTGTTCAGTTATCTCACAAGATAATAAAGGTAAGTATACATTGATAATCACAAGTTCTCACCACAATCACAAGTCATACTAAAACAGGCTTCAACAATTTAACAGCTTATTAATGCAAGCATTGTCAAGCTAACAAGTATCAATCACAATCTATGTCCAAAAGCCAATCAAGCATCCTTTATCAACTCATAACACATACAAGTGATTAATCAAAGTCTAAATCCAAGTAAATCATAATCTACCTCAATCGAAGAACTTGAACAAGCAAGCTACTTCACATGAGCCTTTCTTTTCCTCAAAGCCTTAGAATGCTCAAAGTTTAAAAATAACAAATGCAAAAGTATTTAATCATCTACCCTTCAAATAATAACTTTGAAAATTCAAACTCACCTTATTCTACCTTTTTTCAATGTTTAAACCATTACTCAAGGGTTAATTTATCATACCCTAGTTTTTCAATGATCACATCATTCTAAATTATAAAGTTTCTACCTCATTAACCCCCTTAAAGCAATTTTTATGCTAAAGGAATTATTTTTATTGGACTCTAGGTCCAAAAATACCACAATTAAGTATTAGAACAATAAATTCTATCCTAAGAAGTATTAATTAATAATTTAGAAGCATAAAAAATAATAATTACATCCACTCATTCACTTTCCCATAATTTTCATAAGTTCTAGGGTTCTAATCTACAATTCACCATTAAAGATGCCCCCATCAATTCTAGGGTGTTAGAGAATTACTAGATAAAATAGTTGACGTGGTAAACTTACCTCGAAGAAAAAATATGCCCTAACCTTGGAAAAATTTTCTCACCGATCTCCTGGAATGAGTTGTTGAAGTTATGAGGTAAGAAACTCGAAATAACTTACTTAAAAGCGTATTCTGTCTCGCGTCGCTCACTGCAGTGATCTCACCTTCGCTTCAACGATCCCTCTATAGCGATCACTATCTCACTATGGTGTGACCTGACAATTTTTCTAACCTTCGCTATGGCGGAGCTTTGACTGCTACGGTGATCCTGCTGCAACAAAAAATTCACTATTGCAGTGGTGCCTCGTTAACCAGAATCTCGATAATACTATATCAAATTTTATTTTACAACACAATTATCATACTAAGGCACCACAACACAATACCAAACGCGTAAATCACTGTAAAAGCTTGCTATGAACTTGCTCATAGTCTCAGAATTTCCTACGGAGGTCTAGTTCACTAGGTTACTCCCTAACGGAACACAACACAACACAACAAGGCACGAATCATTATGATTACACAAAAGTTTTGATTTTAAACCTCCCCATCTTTGAATTTTTATTAGCTTAGTTTTACTACGGGGACTCTAACAAGGGTACTATGACCCTAACCACCTCATAATAATTGGACGGGTCATTACAACAAATTAAAACAAAGAGTGTATTATACTGTATTATTTTTGATGAATACAATATTTAAATATATTTATCATTTTTCTTCGTTACATCGTGTCACACATCAATAATTTAACTTGGTTGGCTTTCTTTAGTCACGTAATGATTACTTTAAAATTAAAATTCATCTATTAAAATTAATTAAGTTATCAATAATTCAATTTAATGATTATTAATTATTATGATAAATTGATAATTTTGTGCTCCTTTAATTAAGTCGGGGTAATTTTTTTTATTTTTTATACACATCTTTATTTAAGACTATTTTATGGATAGTACCAAATGTAATTAGAATTTCAAATTTATACTTAATAAAATTTAATATTATACAATTTCTCTTAAATTTATTGTTGCTTTATTTTTGTTTTTTCTTTGCTTGAAAGTTCTATTTGATATTCAATATTAAGCTAATCTCTTTTAAACTTGTGTTCTAATGTAAACTGAAAATGTCAAACTAGCATTGCTTATATTAATTTCTTACTCATCCAATTTATTATGAATTTAATTATTTCTAATAGCATAGCATGACGTGAAACTAAATATTATAAAACATACTCGAACTCGGCTCGAAAGTTCGATTTAGCTCAACTAAAACTCAACCCGGTGTTATAAGAAACTCGATGGAGCTCGACTCGAGCGGGCTCAGTTTGACGCCCAGACCTATCTTAAAGTATACGAGGACTCATTTCCACTCAGATTTTTCTTCCCTTTTTTTTCTTTTTCTCTAATTGATAATTTCCTTAACCTAAAAAATGATATAAGAATAATATCACCCTTAAATAAATGTACGAATTTAGAGCAAATCTTCCATTTTGACAATATTCATGTAAAAAATGGTGTATGCATATTACTTTTTGGTCCCTTTTTAATGTTTACCAATAGCTTATAAAATACGGAGTATTTAATATTTGGCTAGTTTCCAGTTCCAAAGACCCTTTTCCCCTTATTTTCTTCATTTGAAAGGAACAGAGAGCCGCCTCTGTTTAGTTCATCAAGTAGCAAATATTCAAATTCCATGATTTTTTTTTTTTGAAGTTAGAATAGTTGGAACTCTAGAATTTTTATATTACATAATATGACAAATATTTATGTTTAATTACACTTCCTAACAACATTTTATTTCAATTATATGGGTTTAAAACTATTACTATTTAACTATTTATATGTTGTTCTCTCAATCAACACTCAATTGTATTTGTATTTTTATGCTGAGATTTCACAAAAATACAATACGAATTGTATATTTTCTTAATCAACACTCAACTCTATTTGTATTTGTATGTCGAGATTATGCAATTAATGTAGAAAATATTGGTACGGATTGTAATTAGGCAAAATATAGCTATGAATACCTGATTAAATTCGTATTGGTCGCTGTTTATGAAAGTTTTTTTTTCTTTCTTCAATATTTTATGTGTTAGTATAAGCCCATTTAATTGGTTAAACGGATTGGATCAGCTAGCCCGATAAGCATACTGGATTAAAGAAAGTTCTGATATTAAGAGCTTGTTTGGATTAACTTATTTTAGCTGTTTTTAAGTTAATATAATTTTTAAGTATTTTTATAATGTTTGAATAAAATAAAAAAGTACGATTTTTAAGCATATTATTTTTAAGCTAAAATAATAAAAATAAGCTAAAAATCATAAATTAGATTTTAATTTATGACTTTTGACCAATAAGTTATAATGTATAAGCTCAACCAAACAGGCTGAAAACTAGTTTAATACTTTGTTTTTCGCTTGCGGGAAAATTAATATGATTTGCTAATTCTTTTTTCATTTATGTTTTTCACTATTTAATTGCTTAATTCGAGTATTCTCTTTCGCTAGAAATTAAATAGTGTTCTCTATATATAATCCAAAGAATTAGTGTTGAAAAATACTTTGAGTGAACATCTTCATAATGGAATATTATGAGATTATTCTTATGGACCCTAACTACCTATATATGACAAGTTTAATGGACAAACAAGGAGTATATATTTATCCATTCACAAGGAAGAAAAAACAAAAAAAATAATAAATCATGGAACGATGATTCATTTAAAGCTGTAGTTTTATTTATTTATTTATCATGTGAATATTAATTACTCCGTATAAAATATGTACAAGGAAACTCGATTTATATGAATAGAGTTGAAAATGCAAGTACAAATATATATTTTGCTCGAATTCTTCAAAATATTATCACATCTATATTGAATTCTTCTAAAATAAATTATTGCTAAAGAATTTAACACATATCTATCAATATTTTAAGAGAGTCTAAGAAACATAGTACGGCGGGAACCGTGAAATATAATAGTTATAAATTAGCCAAGATACAATCCAACTAAAACAAACCAAATACACGAGATACCTTTTTGTCTTCTTTATCAGCCTAAATGAACAATCACTATTTAAACTATAAAATTAATTAATACATAAAATATTATATATATATATATATATATATAATACGTTGACTATGTCAATATTAATGGAATTGATTGATACTATATATTTAGTTACTATGTCAGCAAGAAAAAGAAAAGTAAATAAAGCCGGCCAGCTGCTATTAATTAACATTAGTTTAATATTTCTAATCATAGCTTTCTGACTGTATCTCTAAAATTCTGAATATTGTAGATTTTGAGGAATTGGCTTAATTTCTATAAACCGAAGACTGATATATATGATATGTATAAATCTTCTGATGAAATTCTTGTCTTAATTAACTTGTTCAACAAGGTTTCTTGTATGGAATTCTTCTGATTAATCTCATCAAATTCAGGTACACATCTCTTTCTCTCTCACACACACAATACATACATGAAATGATATTCTTGAGTTTTCATGTTTAATCAACTTCCATGCATTCTCTGTTATAGCAAGCAATCTATCTTATTTTCAGTTTCATAAATTTCACATTTTAAGGAGGTATATCTATATGCAGATTATCCTTTGAGTGACCTCATAATGTTATACTCTCTCCGTTCCTAAATAAGTAAATTTTTTTAGCTTGGACACACCCTTTAAGAAGCTACTCATTCCTAGAAAACAAAAAGTATTTTTATAACTTGCCGTTAATAAATACCTTGAAAATGATATACGTCTTTAGTAGTTTCTTGATTTTGCAAAGCTCTCTTTATTTAAATAAAGGTAAAATTGGAAGAATATCATGAATGCCTTTTCGATTATCTAAACACACCACTTATTTATGAACAAAATAAAAAAAACTAAACAACTACTTGTTTAGGAACATAAGGGAGTATACATTAAGTTTATGAACTTGTGGATAAGGGGTTTAGGAGGTCCCTAATTAATAGGTTTAAAACTTAAATGACATATTTAATCCTGGGATAAATGATCCTGAAATTATAATCGTTTACAATAATATTGTTATTGTTCTTTCCAAATTTTAGACAAACAAACAATCAAAAACATACATGTTTGCCGAATTAGCTAAAATGAAATATAATGATATTTTGATGAATCTATAATCTATTATTTCTTTTGGTCTTCTTCTACCATTATATCCTCAACTTAGTTACATGAAGTACACTTATATTTTGATGCTTAGTTTTAATTTTTCAGTGTTAATATAGCACTAGTTTTACCATTTGATGAAAAAGATGGGAGCTGATAGGCTGATGGCAGAGGAAAAATAAACAGATGGAGGAATGAAACTATTGAACATCAATTTTTTTTGTAATGTTAAAATAAATTGTGACATTTGGAATGTCTATATGTATTTGTTTTGACAAAATAGTTGAAGAGTAGTATGAGAGTAGACTCAAATTCATTTCTCCAATTTTTTTTTAATTCTCACTTAGATAAGGAAAAGAAAAACAACTAATGCATTTTCTTTGCTATATATAGTCAACTTATATTAGTTGTAATTTTTATAAGACAAATGCTATGCTATTTTGGAAAACAATTTTTAACCAAACCTATACCACTATCCATTCAATTATGTGAATTGTTATTTTATTTTTTTGTAGAGCATTAAAGACATTGGTCCTAACCTTCATATAACTTTTAAAGTCTAAATTATATTTGAAATATTTCTAGCATTGAGTTTAGATAACTACTCCTTTTATGAATTCAAGTTGTTTGATATTATGCCTGAACGTGGTTTGAGCGATGTATTTGTTCTCATGCACTTGATACAGTCTTCAATGTTTTTTTTAAGACGCAAATTTGGGTAGAAGGTTAGTAGGTAGCCGTGCGTTGTCTTGGTGTCCATTCATATTAATAGTCATAGTATTGCTCCTGTAATTTATTGTCCTTTAATTTCTGCTACTGTATGTTGTTTCTTGTACCCTGATTATTGTTTTGCTTTGTTGTAGTTTCCGTTCTGTTACTATCTGTTGTTATCTGTTGTTTCTTGTACTTCTGTTACTTTGTTTTTCGCGATTGCTGTGGACTTCTTTTTTCTTGAGACGAGGGTCTATCAGAGACAACCTCTTTAGCTCTGAGGTAGTGGTAAGGTCTGCGTATACTCTACCCTCTCCGGACTCCACTTTGTGAGACTACACTGGGTATGTTGTTGTTGGTAGCTTTTAGCTTTCTCAATTCTCATGTTTCTGAGTTTGCTTGTCTCCCTTGTTAGTTGAAGTATCTCGATGGCGTTCGATTGAATTGAATCCTACAACTGTGACTATACATTTGATTGGTGAGCTCCACTTTGGGTGAAAATGGCTGGAAACTATAGGTTTGAAATGGATCAGGAAGACATAGTTAGGTCCTTGATCACTTCTGTAGGTAGTTTCATTCAAGATAGGCTGATTGACAAGGAACAAAGAACTTTGCATAAAGAACAGTGTGCTGAGAGGTTAGCAGCTGAAGATGGGAGCTCCGATAAAGATACAGAAGTTCGATACTCTGATCAAGCAGTTTTAGCCAATTTGGACTGGGGAATTGATGCCCTTGAAGAGGCAATCAACACATCAAACATTGAAACTAAGATGGCTAGACTAGATTACGCGGAAAAAATGCTGCAAGTGTGTGCTATGCTGGATTCTAGCCAGAAAACTGCAGGGGTGCCTAATTTTTATCTCTCTGCTTGGGCTCATTTAAACCTTTCTTACTTGTGGAAGTTGAGAAACAACGTTAACAATGCTGTACTTCATATCCTGGAAATGTTTACTGTTGACCCTTTCTTCTCGAGGATAGATTTTGCACCTGAGCTTTGGAAATGTCTGTTTCTTCCACACATGAGCTCCATCATTGGGTGGTACTCGGAGGAGAGGCATCGGATAGTGATGGATGTCATTCCTGATTCCAGTGACTTGTCTTTCACGATGGATTTTGATCACGATTTTAATGAATCTTTGATATTCTCTGTAAGGCCTGATCAAGCCGAGAAAATGCAGAAACTCGAGCAGCTTTATGGACAGTCATTGGATGACAATACAAGGCTTTATGCAAAATACTATAAGGACTGCATGAACTATGATTCTGCAACATCAAAGAAGTCAATTCCTCTGTTTCCAATCGCAGAGCCACCGATGACTCCATTACATGAGGTACGCCGGTCAATACCTGATTATGTCAAATTTGGCCCAATCTTGCCTAAGAGTGCCGGGTTTACTCCTATTCTGAGAGTGAAGGAGAATGCAAAAGAAGAGTCGAGGTAAGGTCCATTAACTAGGAGTTACTGAATATCTTTTATGGCTTATGAGAACTGTAAAAAGAAAATGAAATAATTTGTCTCTCTAATCCTTTGGATTTTAGCAGATTGAATATGACTTCTTCGTCATCTGATAATCAAGAGGACTCCACAACTTGGGATCCACTAGTTAGTTTTTTTCCCTTTAAGTTTGCTGCATCTTGTTATATTATGAATTGGTGATAATTTGTGGTACTGAGTTTATTCAAGTAAAGTATTGCTCTTTCTTGTCATACTCAGAAAGGAATTCCTGAGGAGGATGAAGAAGATTATGACCCTGAGCCTCATGTACACATTGCATCAAATAAAAGGAATCAAGAAAACAATTCATCCTATTGTGGTGAAGTCAATAAGGATGTAGAAGCCAGGTCCAAAGTCAAGCAAATTAATACAAACCAAAAGCAATCTCCTAAGGCCTTCCCTTCAATGGACTCCCCTAAAATGGAGTCCCCTAAAACTCCTTATTCACAAGAGCCTTCACCAAAAAGATCAGATACCCCCTCGAGAAAAGGTGTACCTGTTTTACGCCTCTTGTCTGGACGTGTTAAGGACTCCTCAATTTCTACTTCTTTGCATTTATCCCAAGAGTTAAAAATTAGCTCAGCAGACTCGGATGAAGAAAGGACAGTATGTTTCAGAGCCCCACTTTATGTGATATATTTTTCACCAATGGCTCCCAGACTTGAATCTATGGGACTGCTATGATAGTTGTTTACACATGCAGGTGCAGCATGAAACAGTGGGGAAAAGAAATGCTCGAAGGCGGAGTCTTAGTCAATCCTTAGAAAAAGGGTACGTCTGTACAAGTCACTTTCTAATATTTGAGGTGATCGATTTTTTCTAAATCTCTTCAAACTATGACAGCTCTCCCAATGATAGTGATGAAGGAAGTCTCAGTTGCATTTCTCTCCCATTGTCAGATAAGTCAACTGCTCCATCAAGGCCACCAAAAGATTTTGTCTGTCCAATAACTGGACAGATATTCAATGATCCTGTCACCCTTGAAACCGGTCAAACATATGAAGGAAAAGCCATCCAGGAATGGATAAAAAGAGGTAATACAACATGCCCCATTACAAGGCAGTCTTTATCTGCAGCTACTCTGCCTAAAACCAACTATGTCCTGAAGAGACTGATAACCTCTTGGAGGGAACAGCACCCTGACCTAGCTCAGGAGTTTTCATACTCTGAAACACCACAAAGTTATTTAAACATTCCATCTTCAAGAGTGAGATCATCTGAATCTACTCCATCTCCGACATTTAATCATACCAATCATAGGCGAATAGAGGAAATCGTGGAACAAAGATCACGAAGATTTATGCGAGCAGCTGTATCAATGTCACCTACAAGTGTAATTTCTCAAGCAGCAACTGAAGCAATTATCAATGGCTTAAAACCTTATGTTTCATGTCTGTGCACTTCAGAGGACTTACAAGAATGTGAACAAGCTATATTGACTATAGCAAAGATATGGAATGACTCGAAACTTGAATCTCAAGGAGTTCACTCCTATTTATCCGCACCAACAATAGTAAACGGATTTGTAGAGGTATTATCAGCTTCCTTAAAGAGGGAAGTTTTAAGGACGACAATTTATATTTTGTCCGAGCTACTATATGCAGAGGATAGCATTGGCGAGATCCTCACAAGTGTGGACTCAGATTTTGAGTGCCTTGCTACTTTATTAAAAGACGGTCTTCCTGAAGCAGCAGTTCTTATTTACCTACTCAGGCCATCATTCTCTCAACTTTCAGCTCATAATTTTGTACCCTCTCTTACTCAGATTATCTCAAACAGAAATGAGGATTCTAGTGATTTTCAGTTCACAATAGGACCAAAGGAAGCTGCCATTTTGTTGCTCGAACAAATTATTACTGGAGGAGGTGAGAGTGACCGATCATTCAATGCTATGCAGATTATATCAGGAAATGGTGTTCCTGCCTTGCTAAAGTGCCTAGAACATGAAAATGGAAGAGAGTCCATTGTATGCATACTTCTACGCTGTATTCGGGCTGACAATAGTTGCAGAAACACAATAGCTAGTAGAATCGAGTTATCTCCTGTTCTTGAGTTAATTCACACAGGAAGCGATAGTGTGAAAGGCACATGCATAGAACTTCTTTATGAGTTAGTTTTGCTAAGCAGGTATTTAAACAACCATGACTCTATGCTTTCAAAATTGTCTATTAGATCACCTTTGACCTGTTTTTTTGATACTCCTTTCCGTTTCAATTGAAGTGTGTTACTTTCCTTTTTAGTTTGTTTAAAAAAGAAGGCCTCTTTCTGTATTTGGTCACTCTCAAATTCCAACCTTCTACATGGCATGTTTAAGACCAACATTTTGGTACATTGCACACATCTTTTAGTTTAAGAGCACAAGGTACAAACGTCTTCCTTATTTTCTTTAACTCCGGGTCTAGTTTCAAACTAAGACACTAAAATTGAAACGGAGGGAGTACATGCTTATCTGGTTTTCGAATTTAAATGTTATATCCTAAAGTGATCCCTCTAGATTTGGACTCATGAAATATGCTTGTTCTTTTTACTGTATTTCAGGAGAACATTGTGCAACCAGATTCTGCAGATAATTAAGGATGAGGGAGCATTTAGTACAATGCACACTCTTCTTGTCTGTCTACAGATGGCTTCAATGGAGCAGAAATCTACCATTGCTCCTCTTCTTCTGCAGCTTGACCTTCTGGTATGTTCCATTTATTCTTGAAATATTTTTCAGCCACTCTGTGTTGAACAATTCATAAGAGAAATTTGATTCAGGTTGAGCCTCGGAAAATGAGCATATACCGGGAAGAATCAATCGAGGCCTTGATTGAAGCACTTCACAAAAAGGACTTTCCTGCATCTCAGCTCAGGGCTCTTGATGCCTTGTTATCTCTTTCCGGGCATCTGACCAACTCTGGTAAGTCCTTTCTTGAAGCCCAGCTACTCGAGATTGCAGGATTTAATCAGCGCTATAATGCTATGATGAAAGAAGAGAAACAAACAGCAGGTGAAAATGACATCACAAATACAATGGTATGAAGTTCTTCAGCTATTTAGTTGTTTTATTGCTTATTGTTTTGTAATTTGTGCAAGTAGTAATCTTAACTGAACACATGGTTTATAGGAGGAGGAAGAAAAAGCACTGAGTTCTTGGGAAAATAGAACGGCTTTTGTTCTTTGCAATCATGAGAAAGGATTAATATTCAGAGCTTTAGAGGAATGCCTTAAGAGTACCTCCATGGACATAGCAAAATCTTCCTTTATTGTAGCCACATGGCTAATTCACATGCTCTATAGTTTTCCCGATACTGGAATTAGAGATGTTGCTCGTAAGTCCTTGCTTGAGCAATTTATACAGATGCTGCAGTCAACAAAGAACCTCGAGGAGAAGATCTTGGCAGCCCTTGCTTTGAGAGGCTTTATTACTGATTTAGGTAAGGCTGGATTGGCTACTTAGCAAGTATGTAAGCAGGATGTTAAGATTTTACTCATAACTGGTGGTTGGTCATTATGTTATAAGGTGCACTTAGCGAACTGGGAATATATGCCAAATGTTTGTGCAAAAACTTGAGGAAACTTAAAAAGTACTCTACAGTGGTCAATGAGATAATGAAAACATTGATGAACTTGCCATGCATTGATGGTGTAAGTGATTTCTATGCTAATAAGTAACTGATAGCTGCATAAGGAATGCATCTTTTACGTGTTCTAATAAACAGAACTGCAGGCAGCATTATGGTGCTATTCTGAATGTCCTGAGATGGATGTTTCGATGAATGGGGAAGTTCTTTGTCTGCTCCACATAAGAGGTCGACTCGTTAGTAGTCATTCTGATGGAACCATTAAGGTAAGGGCATTCCTAGTTAGCAGCCATAGTTCATTTTTCTGCTGCTACATTTCTCCAACATGTCTATCTTTCTCTGTTCAGGTCTGGGAAACTGGAAAAAGAGTTCCTCGGTTAATTCATGAAACTCGTGAGCACACAAAGGCAGTAACATGCCTTTATATTTCATCTTCATGTGATAAACTGTATAGTGGTTCATTGGACAGAACAATCCGGGTAAGCTCTCCTTCTAGCAACGAGGCACGTAGAAAAGATATGATTGTATTCCTAAATAAGTAGAGAATAAGTGCTGAATGGTGATATGATTGTATTCCTAAATAAGTAGAGAATAAGTGCTGATGTACCATTATCTGAAAATATCACCTAGTTTCAAGTCTAATCTGTATCATACAAAGGAGAAGAAGAAGCTATTAAAAGATTCGTAATTCTTAAACCTAATTGCTGGAGAAGGCAGAAGTCAAATAACATAGCCTTGTAATCTCTCTCTTAACAATACTACGCTGAGCAAACCTTTTCCAATGATCCCTAAGAACACGTTACCTCAATGTGCTGATATCTAAGTTGAAGGCTTCATTATCCTTTGACATCCTCTCCTTAAATTTTTTGCAGGTTTGGGCTATCAATCAAGAGGAAATCCACTGTCTTCAGGTTCATGATGTGAAAGAGCCGGTGCTTGAGTTGATAGCTAACACTCATTTTGCATGCTTCGCATCTCAAGCGACAGGAGTCAAGGTCAGCAGTCTGGATTTTTTTTTAACATGAGTTTCTCTTGTCACGTAAGACTTGTTAATTCAAGACAACCACGAACATTTGTCCAGTAAACTATAACATCATATTTAATGACAAATGACTCATCAAACTTCTAATTTTACAGGTTTATAATTGGTCAGGGGTTCCAAAGCATGTAAACTTCCAAAAATATGTCAAGTGCCTCGCCATGATGGGCGATAAGCTTTATTGTGGATGCACAGGTTGTAGTATCCAGGTAATACTTTTAAGCATTTCAGGGGTAAGTTATATAGGAAAAAGAAGGGAAATTTTTTTTCCTACATTTCTCTGTTGTCACATCCTTGATTGAGACAAATGACATGACAGTGAAAGCCAGACATTTCCAGTTTTAGATTAAGTTTGATTATAAGCATATTAAACTAATGGCAGGAAGTTGATTTAAGCTCTCAAACATCAACAACATTTTATGCTGGTGCCAAGAAGTTGTTGGGAAAACAGAATATCTATTCCCTCCAAGTTCAAAAGAACGTTGTCTTTGCTGTTGGTTCGTTAGTTGATGGAATATCCGGAAAGGTAATACACATTTTCTCATTGATAGCCATTTTAAACATTTGAGGATGACATGATTTCTGTTTCTCATCCAATAAACGTGCTCGTGAAGGTATTTTCACTCCCTAGCAAGGCAGTCATTGGAACACTTTCAACCGGTTCAGACATCCAACGACTAGCAGTAAACAACGATTTGATATTTTCTGCCACAAAATCAGGCACCATAGAGGTATGGCTGCAAGAAAGAGTTACAAAGATGACATCCATTAAGATGAAAAGTGGTGGACAGAGTAGAATTACATCTTTAGCTGTGGATAAAGATGGAGAAATGATATTTGCTGGTTCTACTGATGGAAAAATTCAGGTTAAATGCATATTATTTTTTAGCTATGTTTATCACATTACCAGTTATTCCTAGTGACTCACCGTTTCAATGATGATTGCAGGTTTGGCGTTTGGATTAAAAAAAGGAAAATTGCTTGGAACTGGAAAAATGACAATTTTGAATACCTTATCTTACATTTTTAATATTTCTGTACCACCATGTAAATTTTAAATATTCTACTAAATAAAAAATGTAACAAGCAGTGTAAAGAAAATTGCCCAGCCCAGTATACATCTTTCCCTTTTGACATCATCGGAAAAACTTTGTTCCATTATTCACAGAGATCAATTGAATGTCTAGTAAATATAATACTCATGGCTTTGGAGTTGTCACAAATACAATCATAACAGAATGAAAATGCCTCAATTATAAATCTTAGGATATTAATCAAGTAAAGATAAACACATCAATGAACAAGAAAAGCATAGTGTTTCCATTAATAGCAAGTGTGTTGACCACCACACTCTTTGCAAAATCAAATACATTTCATAATTTATAATCTGAGTCATACTGGAGGAGGAACAGTGCAATTACCATCACCCCCAAATATGAAATTATAAGCCCAAAAGTCATCTAAGGAACTATTCTCCATTCCTTCATAGTAACACCTAGACTGATTGAGTTGTGACTATAGAAGAGTCAGGTTGAAATTCTTGATTACCATCTCCTTCATACACGACTTTGCGCATATGACAAGTAGAATTTCGAAGGTCAGCCAAAAATAGACCATTTCCCTTTTGAGGGCCCATCGTTTGACCTTCTGGCGTGAACACCTCAGGGTTCAGGGTTCAGGGTTCAAGCCCGATTTCAGGTGGCGCACCCTCCACACCCCTCCATATCGCGCACGCGTCACACTATCTATCATGTCCTTGAAAAGGACCGATGGCCAATATCCAACATCCTTAGGGACATCATCAATCCACAATCTAAACCAAAAATCTATATCATAAAGTTTATGGAGTAAATATGATAGTTATGTAATTATAATAATTATGAAAAGAAATGATTGTAGTCCTATTAGGAGAAGGAAACAATTATTGTTAGTACGTACCTAAATCTGGAACCTGCTAGATCCTAATTTTCACCTCGACGTCGTCGTATATTGGATAGGACACCTCTGGGAAAGCATAATCTATTGGTACTTCATTGCTTGTATGAACATATCCCGGACATATACTGTTGAAACATCCTGGTGTCCCGTTGTCATCCGCCTAATTTCAAATTCGTTAATACAGAATACTTCTTTCGTTTACTTGTTTACTATTTTAAAAATAGATTTTCACTTTTACTTGTAACTTTTAACATATCAAGAAACGATAATTATTTTTTTCTTCATGTTTTACCCTTAGAATTAATTACTTATTCTCCAAATTATTTTCCAAGATCTAATACTAAACATTAATTAATATGAGCATTATGGTAAAATTCTCATATCAATCATAGTTTCTTGACGTGCAAAATCTAAAAAGAGCAAATAAAAATGAACGAAGAGAGTATATAACAAGTCATTTGTTCTACTATTTTTTTCACCTATCACAAAGAACATAGGTATAATATAACATAAAAATCAATTTCAAAAAAACATCAAAGCCTAAAGCACTTACTGTCCAATAGGTATACAACCGAGTCAGCCGATCACCATATAGTTCCCGGATTTACCTACAAAAATGAATTATGAAAGTAAAATATTTTACTTAAATTTTGTACTAGTAATTAATAAAATAGAAAAAAGAGGTACATTGTTAAAAATAAATTAAGGTGATATGTGAGGGCTGGTCAATAATTGTTAAAAGTAGATCTATAATTTTTATACATATTTAAGTGTTCTATATTATGAGTGATATGATTCACTTCATATAATAAATATTCAACAAAATGATACTACTAACTATTTTTATGAAAAAGAAAAATTATGATTCAACTTACCATCCACCAGGCTTGCATCCTCTCCATTCCATTTTCAAGATATATGGAAGCAGCACTGTATTGACCTGGTCCATTTACGTGTGGGTTATATAATGTCATGGTAGCGGAGGCACCTAAGAATCTCCCTATTTGTGGAGGTGGTAAAATGCTTATTCCTGTAAATTGAAATAATAATTAATAAATAATATATAACATTAATAATATTGAGATAAAGATATACACTATTTTTTTATTTAATATAAATTTAGCTACTCTTAATTCAATCTGATGAGGAAGTGTTAAGTTGCAAGTTGATTTTACTATTCTAAAAAAATCAGTAACGGAAGAATTCCCTTTTACCAATTATTTCTCCTTTTTCAATTCTTTGTGGATGAGAATAGAAAATAAAATTCAATCTGATGGATGAGTGTCTAAACCTTTCCTTCCAGAGGTATCTTCTCTATTGTTTTATTTTCTACAATGATGTTATACCTTTAATTTATATGTATCTCGACTATCTTACAAATATATGTTATCTCATATCAATATATGTGCGAGTAACTTTATCTAACGAGACTTATCCAGATAAAGAGAACCAATCTTTTTAGTTATTGATAGAATTTGAATTGTGATCTTTCATTTTCATCGCACTTTAATTGATTGATAGGTGTCGTAGTCTAAGTCCAACGGGGTCATTTGGTGTGTGGGATAAAGAAAATAATTCGGGAATAAAATTTGGTATTAACTTTATTCCATATTTGGTGTGAAGTATTAACTAATTTCGGGACTATTTTATCTTACCATTTATACTGAAATGATGGGATTACTATCTCATATGAAGGGTGTGATAAAATAATCTCATTGGATATTCCCATGCTTATAGGATATCTCTGCTTATCCCATCCATCGTACAAAACGACCCCTAAGATATTGTCCTCTTTGACTCGATCCCTATGAGCCTCTTCATATAGGCTTTGAGCCTTATAGTTTTGTACCCTTAGAATTTCATTCAAAAGGACTTCAATAATTGAATTTTAAACTTGCTTTTATATGATTGCAATGTGAATTTTTTCTAAAAAAGAAAGTCTCAGTGAACTCCCTTTCAAGTTCAACAACCATCAATTTACTATTTACCTCTAGTAAATACAAATATTGAAGTGGATAAATAACTAAACACTTACATCAGTAATACCATCAATGAGCTAGGGATTCATTTGCCAAGTTGATGGAGGCATTTGGCTCTTTGTTATTGTTCCTTTGTCATTCTTCGAATGGGACAGCCCCAATTTGTAGGCTATTACAATTCAACCCAACCCACCCCAATGCCAACCCCAATTTAGGAGCTCAATGTTATATAGCTAAGGTTTGCCCTAGAATACTGGAGAAGGTACAAGCTTGGGTACCACTTGGCACAATTCAAAAGCTAACATATAAAGGTATTGTCCACTTTGGCAAGATTTTGTTGAGCCACATCAAAGGTTTTTGGGCTTCACGATAGTGTTTTCTTAGGCTTAAATCCAAAATCCTCTAAGAAATATAATTCCTGATTTTATGCTTTCATATTGATGTGGAATTCACTCAAGACAAGTTTCATATGTACCATGGGCGCTTACAATATGTAACACCCTTAGGTGCCTCCTAGAGGTATTAGTAGCAATTCATAATTTGATTCAGATATAATAAGTAGGACTAATATATTTATTTAACTATTTTCCTCTAGTAAATACAAATATTACGTAGATAAATTTAAAATATAAAAATTAAATACTTACATCTATAATACCACCAAAGGGGGATTCATTTGCCAACTTCATGGAGGCATATTTGGCTCTTTGTTCTTGCTCCTTCGTCATTCTTCGAATAGGAACCGTCCCAATTGGACAACCTTTTTCATTCACCCAATACTTTTTTGGCTTTAAACGAATAGATTCTTTCTTTTGTGGTTGCAAAGCTCCCAATCTTTGTCTTTCTAGCACCTTTGCAATGTTCCTCTGTTTTTAATTAATATTTGCAAACAATAAATAATTAGTCATAATTCACAATTAATCTATTTGGAGTGAGTGTGGCAGAAAATTATGTGTGTAAATTTTTACTGATTTTTTTTCTACAAAATTTACTACATAATATCATGACAAAACAAAGGGAACAAAATTGAAGTATAAATAACAAGAAATTTATTGGATTATTGTTTCTCAAAAGAAGTAAAAATCCCCCAAAAAAAATTGGGGGGGGGGGGGGGGGGGGGGGTAAGCAAATTTGTTACACCTTAATTTTTTCTTTGCCCGGTATTGGATGCAAAAAAGCTGGTTGCTTATAGATGTCCACGCAATCATAAATATCTCCATGAAGAGTCTGTACGAAATAAATTGCACTTCAATTGTTAAAAAAAAAAAAAAAAAAGTACAAACAAATTCTTAAAACTTCAAATATCAAGAAAAAAAAAAAGAGAAATTATACCTCAGCTATATAGTTTGCTCTTCCACTAGACCCAAATCCTTCAATCACAATGATGTCCCAAACTAAGATTATGAAGCAAATAGTTTTTAGTCTCACTGCCATTTGAAACAATTCACCTTTACTTATCATTTCTGAAGGTATTTATAGTGTAAAAAGAAATCATTTGTTTTGGATAATTTTTCCAAATCTTACAGATATGGTAAGCAATCAACATTTTAATTCTAAAATGTAAAAGCAATTAATCAGTTAAAGATTATTACTAATATTTTTCCTCATCAAGAAATTGACCAATTATTCTCTTTGATTAGCCAACTTATGATATTTCCAATATAATAAAGTGTGTTTTTGTAAATAGCTGTAATTGATAAGTACTACTTCCTCCGTGTCAAATTGTCTGTGAAGTTTATCCAAATTAATTGGAAAAAGACATAAGTACTCATCTAAATTATCATTATATTTTTAACTATACATTTTTTTTTTTAATAAAATGGAATATATACTAAGTGTTGAGCTGGCAACAAGAGTGAGTTCACTATCTTGGAGACATGTGAAAAAGCAAAAATAACTTAAAATCTACTAGTATGGACATATGTCATTCTTTAATTGGCACTTTATAATTAATTAGTGCATATAATTAATTAAAATTTAAATTTAAATAGATATTTTTAAATTATTTTCTTTTCTTACTTTGTGAAATAAAGTCAACTTTTTTTTGCCCTTTTAGTAATTAGCGTCATTGTTGACTTTTCCTTTTTTTAAAACTTTTTTTTTGATTCCGATGTCAATTTAGCTATTGAATTTATTTTAAGAATATATTTTTTGAAGAAATTTTATTTCTTTTAAAGAGAATGTTAGAGTTTAATTTCTATTATTGTTTAAATTATTTTATTTTAATTTTCTAAAAGACAGTATCTATTTTTCCAATTTATTGATATTTGATTTTACTAGAAATTCAACATTAAAAAGGATTATTTTTTTTGAAAATTTGGTGTTCATTTTTTTCTAAAAAAAATGAAATAAATTTATAATTAATTGAATATGTGGGAAATGAAGAAATGATAGAGTTCATCCCACATAATGAATAAATTTTTTGAACTCTAACAATTTTAGAAAATAGCTTTTTAAAAAAAATATCTTTTAAAATTAATTTATCAACTAAATTGACATCGGAATCAAAAAAAATCAAAGAAAAGAAAAGTTAACAGTAATGCAAATAACTAAAAAGGAAATTTAATAAAATTTGACTTTATTTCACAAAAAAAGAAAGAAAAATACTCTTAAAATACTTGCTTAGATTTTAATTTTAATTAATTATGTATACCCTCCACCCGTTTTTTCATTACTAATGGAATATCCTTCACAACTTTACTAAAAATGGAATGAAATATAATTAATTATAAAGTGTCCAATTAAAAATGACATGTATTCATATTAATAACATTTTAAGTTATTTTTTTTCTGTCACATTTTCACAGCCCAAATGATCGTGAATGGCAGTCACACTAATCCCTCGGTGGGCGAACCAAGCATTACCATCTAATCCAAGCCCTAATCAATTTAATTAAGCAAAATAAAACAACTTGCAAGGCATACTAGTTAAAATCTCAAAACTTAAACAAACAATGTGCGAAAAAGCTAATTATTACATCTCCCAAAATCTGAAGTCATCGTCCAAAGGACTCTAACTAACCATGTCTAAGAATATCAAAAAAAAACTAATAAATGAAACAATATCCGGGAGATAGACATCTATCACTACGAAGATCTGTGGCAGTCTGGATAGGAATAACTCACATTTGAATCAGTCTACTGAACAACGCTAAATGTGAGGTCGCGTCGAAGTCTCTAAAATACAATCTGCACTCAAAAAAAGTGCATGAGTAGAATCAGTACAAACACTATGTACTGGTAGTTATCATAGGCCAACTCAACGCTATTAACTTAGAGCTATCTTGAATTTATTTGTTTCTTTACATAAGCATAATTTCTGAGTTTTGTTATTTGATATATACATATATGGTCTTTACTATCAATTCTGTATGAATTATCATCAACACAAAAAATACACAATGAAAACCAATGATTGTTCCAAAATCATAAATAGGAATCGCTCTTGAATGGATACCTCGATGGAATTCAAACTATGACTTCGAAAAGAATCGAAGAAAATATCCCAATGCTACTTGTTGGAAACTCTGTTTCAAGGAGATGTGTGATTACATGGTGGTGATTCGGTGAACATTGATCAATGGTGATTCATGGTGGCATCAATCGAGATATGGATGAATTGGTTCTTGAATCTTTCAGATGGAGCTTCGATGGGATATAGAGAATTAGGTGATGGACAGTGACGGTGATATCAATAATTTTAGGTCTGTATTCCTTTTAATTTTGGCCAATTCTAAATCTTCAATAAGAGATGAAAGAAGCGATCATTCCAGAACTGTCGATTGATATACCTAGTATGAAAAATTACCCTTTTGCCCCTATAATTGATTTTAGTAACTGTTATACCCTTGGTCGTCTTAGCTCTTCATGCTTCTATATAATATATATATATATATATATATATAAAATACATCAAAAGAAAATAAAGTTACATTTGTACATTTTCACAAATTAATATACGTAAAAGTTAAGTTGGGCTGTCAGGGACGTACGGCTCAACAAAATTGTTGGCATGAAGTCAAATCGTAATAAAAGGTCTCAAGTATATTTAATAAAACTTGCGTTTGCATGTGCCACACGTATATCTCATGCGCCACACGTGCATCTCGTGCGTCATACGTGCATCTTTTGTGTTGCACGTGCATCTCGTGTGTCACACGTGCATCCCATATCAATTAGTAAAAATATTTTAAAATCACATATATATTATTGTTAAACGTGTGTGAGGTATACATCATCTAAAGTAAAAAGAAAATTAGTGCAATCTCAAAATGATGAAGGATATTCTATTTTGACAGACTTGGTAGTTAAACTCAAAATTTCAAAATTATAGATATGAAGCTAATTCTTGGGATATGATTTGAAGGTTTATCATAACCGCGTGAATTAGGAAGGTAAAGCAGTGAAGGAGGTAATGAAGGGATGTAATCTCCTTTGTACTTCACGATAGTTGTGGTAGTCGTGTTACTATACTGCACATTATAATAAAAGTCACTTGAATCTTATATGTCAGCCATGTAATAGTGGTCTGGTTTTGATTGGCCTCTAAAATACAGTCTAGTGATTGTTGTGCACTAAGCTTCACATAGTCCACCACTGTCATTGGCTTTGTATGCCATCCATTTATTCCAACTATCGTTAACTTGTGCTTCGTGATCCCAAAGATTAGAGTTTTGCCCACTGCAGCGTTTACTATTCTTAGTAATAAAGTCTTCCCTCGCTCCCACTTCTATCTTGAATGTTTCTGGCCAACAGAAAAAATAGGAAAAGTGAGAAGAACAAAAGGAACGAAATTAATTTGTAAAATTTGTATTCAATAGTGATGTTATTTTTGCCTTTGTTCCCAACGTCTACTACCACGGTATCTCCGGCGTGAGCATAGATGGTCGGTCTTGGGAATTGCTTGTTGACGGCAGGAGCAGACCTACATAGTATCAAGAGGGTTCAACTGAATCTGTTTTATCAAAAAATATTATTGATTACATGTATAAATTAATCACGACGTCTGAAATGTAAACAGGAATGAACCCACTTAAACAAAAAATGACGTGGGATCAGTGGTCATGCCTGGGAATGTGGTATTATTTTTGTCAAAATTAATTCAATGTAATAATATATTAAAATTATTAGCTAGTTTTTCTTTAAAATTAATTATTTGAGAATTATATCGAAAGTGTTTTAAATTGTTATAATAATTTATGTTATATATGTTTATTTTGTTTTTATCTTATGGTGTTTTAAAATTGCTACATTAATTGTAATAATTATAACCGCGTTATAAGAGTAATAGCTCATTTGGTCAAACTTATTTTTCTTTAAAAGTGCTTATTTTTAAAAAGTGAGGTGTTCGGTCAAGCTTTTGAGAGAAAATAAGTGTTTCTGGGGAGTAGCAGAAGTTGTTTTTCAGAAGCTAAAAAAAATAGTTTTTCACTAAATGCACTTTTTTGAAAAGCATTTTTAAAAAAAAATACACTTAAAAGCACTTTTAAAAAGTTTGGCCAAACACATTGATGCTCAAAAGTGATTTTTAAATGGGAAAAGCACATTAAATGGATCAAAAAATTAAAGTATTTACACCCAAATTCTCCCTCCGATACTAATTCTTAAATATCAATTCGGCGAATAATATTTAGGCTTAAGTCATCGATTGCCCCTTAAACTTGTTCGGATTATTCAATTGAACACCTCAACTTAGACTTGTACCTATTGAACATTTTATCTATTCAATAACCGCTTTTATTAGACACAAAATACTGCCATGGCAAAAAATGTGTATGTCACGCTCTTTAAACGCGTATAAAAAATTTAAATAATATTATTTCTTTTTTTTTCAAATTTTACACCTAATTTAATTTATTTTAAAATAATTAACTAATTTTTAAAAAAAAGGAGGATCACCGTCCTCCTCCAAATCTATCCCCCTCCCCTGCAACTTAATCTTTTCCATCCCCATTCCCTCATCTCCCCCCCCCCCCCCTTCCTATTCTATTCTTCCTCTGCCTTTTTATTTTTTATTTTTTTTGCATTTGCTCATCAAGAAAAGTAGATGTAAATTTAAAAAGAATTTTGGCGAATTTTTTTTTTTTTTGGTAAGAGAAAGCATTATTGTTTTTGGGTGAAAGTTTGTTGTTGGTTTCTATAACTGTGGTAAATAATTATTAATAGAGCAGAAAGTAAAAATAACGGGTAAAAGTTTGTGATGCCATGAAAACGAGGGGTTGATGGTGTACTGCGCACCGGTGCCGGCAAAAAAGGGAGCGGGATTCCATGGAGAAGAAGGTGGGGGTGGGGTGGGAGGGATGTTTTTCTTTTCTTTTTTAATTATTTAAATAAAGTTATTTTTTTTAAAAAAAAATAGTTGAATCCAATTGTCACGTGCCATTATTTCATTGGTTCATTTGATATAAATTGGGCGTGTGAGTTGCACTCACTTTCAGTTTTTAACAGATTTTCAATTGTATCAAATAGGTATAAATTTATTAAGATTAAAATGTTCAATAGGTATAAGTGTAGGTTGAGGTGTTCAAGTGAATAATCCGAACAAGTTTAGGGGATCGCCAATGACTTAAGCCTAATATTTACCACTAATGCCCCATGAGCGAGCATAAGTTATTTGGGCCTAAATTGACGACGCCGTTCTTTCCCATTTACAATTAATAAGCCTTTCCATTGCATGTTTAATTCTCTGTTTTTTTTCATTTTTTATTTTTTATATTTTTTGCTTTTCTTTTCTTTCTTTTTGTGGTATTTATTTTTTCTTTATTTAAATATAATAGCTAATTATTTTTTGACTAATAAAAATATAAAAATAAATAAATAATTATACTACAATAAGAAGTAATAAAAATAATATTAAAATTTACTAATTTGTTTCATAAAACTAAATTAATGAAAATATATATTTTTATTTTTGGTCAAATTAACTTCTTTTTAAAGATGAAATAAAATATAAAGATATTATTCTAATTATTTTTATACTCTTCTTTTCATTTATTATTTTTATCCTTTGTCTCATTTTATCCTTTATTAGAGATATCATTTGGTACATTTTTATTATTTGTTTCCTTCTTTTTTTATTTATTTTATTTTATTTTCTTGTCCATTTTTTTCTTAATTATTTTTTTTCTGTTTTTGTTAGTTTAACTTCTCTTTATTTATTTTTGTCTCTTTCTATATTTTTGCCTTTTCAAAATAAAATACAAAGATAAATAATATTAATTAATTTTTAAATTAATAAAAATAAAATAATTAAATAGTAGAATTCAATAAGAAATAAATAATAAAAATACTAAAGTCCAATAGTTTATTCTAATTTTGCAAATGAAAACAAAACATATACTCCGCCCTTATCAATTTTGTTTGTCATGTTTTAACTTGGCATACAGTTTAAGAAAGTAAAGAAGATTTTGATTTTTATAGTCTATTAAAGGACTGAAACATACCCCAGTGATACCATGTCAGTATATAAATATATTATGATGATATCATAGAGGTCTCACTAAGGACTGAAGTAGACATCAATGATACCACAACAATATATAGATATACGGTGATGTTATCATTGAGGCTTGAAGCAAACCCCAATAATACCATGATAGTATATGAATATACTATGATGGTATCATGAAGGATTGAGAAGTGTCTTATTAAAGAACAGAAGTAGTCCTCAACGATACTATGCCAGTATATAAATATATTGTGATAGTATATTGAGTAGTGTCTCATTGAAGAACTAAAACAGTTAGCCATAATACCATGCCAATATATAGATATATTGTGATGGTATCATAGAGGACTGAAGACTGTCTCATTGATGGATAATACTATTTCAGTATACAGATATATTGTGATGGTATACTAAGGAGTGTCTCATTGAAGAATTCAAACAGTCTTTCATAATGTCATGTCAGTATATAGATATACTATGATGGTATCATAGAGGTCTCACTAAGGATTGAAGCAGACATCAATGATACATCGACAGTATATAAATATGCTGTGATGGTATCATTAAGACCTGCAGCAAACTCCAATGACACCATGATAGTATATGAATATATTGTGATAGTATCATGAAGGATTTAGAAGTGTCTTATTAAAGGATACTAGCATAGATGGCATGGACAATACTAGCATGAATGACACTTATCCTTCAAGATCTTTCACACATAGTCAAGCTAAAGATCTTCAAGACCTACAAGCGATGTTCATGAGATAGGAAACTTTGGAGAAGCTTGAAGAATATCAAAAGAAAACACAATGTGTGGGTGGTTCATTGAAGTGAAGTAGAGGGAGGAATTCATGAATTCACAAAAGAAGACAACCAAACAAAGCCCTTACTTTATTAATGGCAAAATTATAATAGATAGGGTCTTCTTTATTTCCAAAGTATAAATAGTAAGTCTTTTATCATTTTGAAGACTAATTTTGATGTTGAATATTGATACTCTAAACTTGTAGTTGATAGCTATTGTAGTGCTTAGTGAAATTACCTTAAGGAATTAGTGAGTGATTAGGGTGAACTCTCCTAATTGTTAGTTAACTTCTTTTGCTTAATCAATCGAAGGTCTCCCATTTGTGGAATTCATTTGGTTTCCTTGTTTGATTGAGTAGGTTTGATTTCTACTTATTGGAATCAATTGGGAGATGAGGGTTTTAACCCCTTGTTGCCCATAATTTTAATTTTTAGTTATTAATCTACATATATTTTCTTTTTCATTTCTTGTCTTGTTGATTTCCGTTATCAATAGAAGTAGTTCTCAATGATACCATTACAGTATATAGATATTCTGTGATAGTATATTGATTACTGTCTCATTAAAAGACTAAAACAGTTATCCATGAAACCATCCCAATATATAGATATATTGTGGTGGTATACTAAGGAATGTCTCATTGAAGTCCTGAAACAGTCTTCCATGATACCTGTTTTACGGAAAAATCCACTAAGTTAAATGTTAGTCCAAATTATACAAGATAATTCTAAACTACACAAAAATTTAAAGGGAAAGAAATGTGATTAAGTCATTGGCTCAATCTAAAACCTGCCCTAAATCTAGTGTGTGGGCCCTCTTTAGGCCCACCGCTGTTCTCTTTTGGACTTTGGTCCGATTTTTCAAATCTGGTCTGTTTTGGACCGCTGCTGCTCCTACGGGCTTTGACCCATTTTTAGAATTTTAGTCCATGTAGGACTGTCAGCTACATCCTTGTGGGCTTGGCCCATTTTCTTCAATTTTCAGTCGATGATCAGCTCCAATTTTGCTTTGTAAAGTCAGTCCTTTTAGGAATTGGCTGGTTGTCTCGAAGAGGGGAGTTGGGTTTCACCCAACAAGAAATGCAAATAGATTTGGGAGTCCAAATTGAACTCGAAGCAGTTCATGCAAGCAAACAGAGAATAAAGATTAGTATATGCTTAATATTTTATTCAAAGCAAAATTAAGTAAGGCTAAAAGGATTTGACATCCCTTCCTTGAAACATAACTGGGCATCAATTAGGACTGATTCATTCAAGTATGAAGGACCAAGACACTCAACAGATGCTAAAACAATGAAGAACAAACATGCTTAAACGAAGCTCACATACCACGTACCAACGAAATAGAGTTAATGATCAAAGAAAATCTATATAAAGTCAATTCCCCTTTACACTTGTCCTCAAACCAAGATCTTTACAAAATGAAGCTCAACACCGGAATTGAAAAGACAAAGCGAATAGCCCAACTTTCAACAATTGATAAATCATCACAACTGGTTTGAAATAGTAGATTTCAACAACATTTAAGGGAGAAGATAAAATATTTCCAAAGAAATTCAAACATGGAGGGGCTGATTCCGCTAATATGATTTTAAGTTGATAACAGACTCATGGATCAAAAGAAAACTTGGAACTCGAAGATGATAAAGCTATTCGTGAAACAAAAAAAAAGCAGAAATCACATGACGCTATGGTCCATACTTCTTCTCTTAATGAGTTTTGGGCACAATTCTTGAGGACAGACTAAGCAAATTTAAAAAGGAAAATAGAGAGATTTCATGCTAAATAATATCACGAGAGAATAATGAAACATGTTAACTGAACAAATTAACACGACAAAGGTATATCGAATGAATCAAGATGAAATGGAAAGGAATGTTCTCATCCTATGATCTAACAGGTGCATTTTGATTTTAAAAATAACATGAACCTCTTCTAACAGGCATGATCAAACAGGAACAAGCATACCTGGATCTAGGTAATCACACAACTTGTAGCTTGAAACTTTTGTTGAAGTAAAGAACCGATAAAGATGCATTTAAGGTCATTCATCAAGATTCATTTTTGAGCAACAATAGAAAAAGTTTCATACATGGCATAACAAAAGTTTATTTATGAAGAACACATGATAGATGTAGATGAAATTCGGACCAACAGGAAATCATATGTTTTACTCCATGAGCGAAACAAAATCAGTGAATCCGAACCTAAATGAGGGCAAACATCATCTAATAATCAAATATATATACTCGATAATTAGCTCTTAAATAAAAATCCTTGCACAAAATAACATTCTTTATAGGCACATAACGGTCGTGAAACGACCATAATATCGTCTGAAAATTTCTAAACTTGACCACAGTTCAAAATCAACAGAGAAAATTCTACTATTTTTCTTCCTAAATCCATACCATAACAAGCACATAACACTAGACAAGACCAGCTCAAACCAGAGGTTCTTAAGAAAGAAAGCAGAGCTCGTAATTATTAAAGCAAAATCAGCCTAAAACCAGAAAGAAATCTCTAGGAAGCACAACGAGACATGACTCTTAAAATAAAAGAAAGATGAAGGGAATGAAGAGTTTACCTTTCTCGGAGCAGCGACCAGAACCACAAGCTTCATCGGAAAGCTTCACCACCACCAAAATTCAAACTTTGGGCTTTGTCGGAACTCAATTTTAGTCGATATTTCTCTGAAAACTTTTGTTCCGTTTTGAGATTTAGAGAATGGTTCTGCACAAACCTCAGGAAATCCAAAGTCAGTCCCCAATCCCTTCATCTTAGAGGGGTTTATATATGGGAAATTAGGGTAGAAATGGGGGGAAAAGACAGGATATTTCTGGGAAATTCGTTTGAATTTTTTGAATTCAAACTCGAATCCATTAATATTGTGCCACGAATGTACCTTCTTAGTACGAATCCGAGCTGATTTAGCTGCGATTTTAGGGAGAAGAACATTGGAGGGGACAACTGTCCCCTTTCTAGAACCTTCTGGGTCTGCCAGCTCGACTGTTAACAGCGAATGAACGGCGTTTGGGAATTTTAACAGGTGAAGGTGTCGTTTGCTAGCTGTTGTGGAGAAGCGTTAGGGTTCGTTTGGATGAAGCTTCATCTGGGTTTCGAGGGGTTGTCGTCTGCATGTGAAAGAGACGAAGAGAGAGAGAGAGAGAGGTGAGGTAAGGGTTTGTTGAGAAAATTGAATGGAAGGTGACACTTAAGTTTCAAAATTAATTTTGGTGACACTTTGACCAGCCCAAGGTCAAAGACCACTTAAAATAAGGATTAATTTAATTGGGGACTGAACTAACATTTTTAAAACTTGTTAATTTTTTTAAAAATACAAAAAGACTCAAAAACTTTTCAACTCCCCCAATTCTCTTTCTTTTTCTCTCCTCTCTCTTAACCACCGATCAAATCAGTTTTCAATTTTTTTTGAAAAAAAAAAAAATTCTCTCTTCTCTTCTCTTCACTCAACTGCTATTTTGCTTCCAACTGAATCTCTTCTTCTCTGTTCTTTTCCTGACGATAAATAGGGTAGACCATCGACCTTTGCTCTTTCTCTCTCTTTTCAGGTAAAGCCTTCTCTTTTATTTGGTTCAAAAAGTTGAGAAGTTAGGGTTTTTAAAAAAGTTAGGGCTTTGATTAAAGAAGAAGAACTGGACTGTGGGTTGATTATTTTGTTGTTTTATGCTTAAAAATGAAAGAAACCCTAATTTGTGGTATTTGTTAACACTTGATATGATTGTATATTTGTAAAATAGTATGTGTATCTTCAGTGAAATATAAATTTTTGTTGTTGTTGTTATTCTTGTTCTTCAACATTGTTGTGAAAGTAGTAAAATTTTAATTTTTGCAAGTAATATGTTGCAACATATTAGTTGATCTGTTTGAGCAAATAGCTGTTGAGATTTGAATTTTTATTGTGTCTTGTGTTATTTTTGTTGTGTCTGGTTGTTGTTCTTGTCTTGTGTTATTATTTTTGATAGAAGTAAATTTTTTGTTATTGTTGTTGTTGGAATCTGTTGTTACAGTTGTAGAAGGGTCTTGCATCTCAAAAAGTTAGGCTTTTTGAAAATAATGCTTTGGTTAATGAATAAGAAGAGGACTTGAACTAAGTTAAGAAGAAGAAGATTTGAACTGAGTATTCTCCTCAAAGTTAGGGTTAATGTTGTTGTTGTTCTTGTTCTTGAACATTATGTTGGTGTTATTGGTGTTGTTGTATTGGTAAATGTTGGTGTTTATGTTGTTTTGTTGATTTTATTGAATTTTGTTGGTGTTATTGATGTTGTTTTATTGATAAATGTTGGTGTTGTTGTTCTTGTATGGTGTTGCTCTTCAAAATTGTTATTCAAGTGATAAATGTTGATTTATGTTGATGTTCTTGGTGTATTATGTGGTAAAATTTTTGTTAATACCATAACATATGTATAATATGTTGCAACATATTAAGCATATGTTGGAAATAACTATACCATCTGTTGGTTTACTCTTATTATGTTTCCAACAGATGACCCATCTGTTGGAACATATGAGTCATATGTTGGATAAAATCAGAGCAGTAGCTACTGCTTTAATTTTATCCAACATATGACTCATCTGTTGCAACATATGACTCATATATTCCAACAGATGGTAAATGTTGGTGTTGTTGTTGTTTTGTTGATTTTATTGAATTTTGTTGGTGTTATTGATGTTGTTTTATTGGTAAATGTTGGTGTTGTTGTTCTTGAATGGTGTTGCTCTTCAAAATTGTTATTCAAGTGATAAATGTTGATTTATGTTGATGTTCTTGGTGTATTATGTGGTAATTTTTTTGTTAATACCATAACATATGTATAATATGTTGCAACATATTAAGCATATGTTGGAAATAACTATACCATCTGTTGGTTTACTCTTATTATGTTTCCAACAGATGACTCATCTGTTGGAATAGATGAGTCATATGTTGGATGAAATCTGAGCAGTAGCTACTGCTTTAATTTCATCCAACATATGAGTCATCTGTTCCAACATATGACTCATATGTTCCAACAGATGGTAAATGTTGGTGTTGTTGTTGTTTTGTTGATTTTATTGAATTTTGTTGGTGTTATTGATGTTGTTTTATTGGTAAATGTTGGTGTTGTTGTTCTTGTATGGTGTTGCTTCTTCAAAATTGTTATTCAAGTGATAAATGTTGATTTATGTTGATGTTCTTGGTGTATTATGTGGTAAATTTTTTGTTAATACCATAACATATGTATAATATGTTGCAACATATTAAGCATATGTTGGAAATAACTATACCATCTATTGGTTTACTCTTATTATGTTTCCAACAGATGACCCATCTGTTGGAACATATGAGTCATATGTTGCAACAGATGACTCATCTGTTGGAACAGATGAGTCATATGTTGGATGAAATCAGAGCAGTAGCTACTGCTTTAATTTCATCCAACATATGACTCATCTGTTCCCAACATATCACTCATATGTTCCAACAGATGACCCATCTGTTGGAAACATAATAAGAGTAAACCAACAGATGGTAAATGTTGGTGTTTATGTTGTTTTGTTGATTTTATTGAATTTTGTTGGTGTTATTTGATGTTGTTTTATTGGTAAATGTTGGTGTTGTTGTTCTTGTATGGTGTTGCTCTTCAAAATTGTTATTCAAGTGATAAATGTTGATTTATGTTGATGTTCTTGGTGTATTATGTGGTAAATTTTTTGTTAATACCATAATAGATGTATAATATGTTGCAACAAATGCTTCATCTGTTGCAACATATTAAGCATATGTTGGAAATAACTATACCATCTGTTGGTTTACTCTTATTATGTTTCCAACATATGAGTCATATGTTGCAACATATGACTCATATGTTGGAACAGATGAGTCATATGTTGGATGAAATCAGAGCAGTAGCTACTGCTTTAATTTCATCTAACAAATGAGTCATATGTTGCAACATATGACTCATATGTTCCAACAGATGACTCATATGTTGGTGTTTATGTTGTTTTGTTGATTTTATTGAATTTTGTTGGTGTTATTGATATTGTTTTATTGGTAAATATTGGTGTTGTTGTTCTTGTATGGTGTTGCTCTTCAAAATTATTATTCAAGTGATAAATGTTGATTTATGTTGATGTTCTTGGTGTATTATGTGGTAAATTTTTTGTTAATACCATAACATATGTATAATATGTTGCAACATATTAAGCATATGTTGGAAATAACTATACCATCTGTTGGTTTACTCTTATTATGTTTCCAACAGATGACTCATCTGTTGGAACAGATGAGTCATATGTTGGATGAAATCTGAGCAGTAGCTACTGCTTTAATTTCATCCAACATATGAGTCATCTGTTCCAACATATGACTCATATGTTCCAACAGATGGTAAATGTTGGTGTTGTTGTTGTTTTGTTGATTTTATTGAATTTTATTGGTGTTATTGATATTGTTTTATTTGTAAATGTTGGTGTTGTTGTTCTTGTATGGTGTTGCTCTTCAAAATTGTTATTCAAGTGATAAATGTTGATTTATGTTGATGTTCTTGGTGTATTATGTGGTAAATTTTTTGTTAATACCATAACATATGTATAATATGTTGCAACATATTAAGCATATGTTGGAAATAACTATACCATCTGTTGGTTTACTCTTATTATGTTTCCAACATATGACCCATCTGTTGGAACATATGAGTGATATGTTGGATGAAATCAAAGCAGTAGCTACTGCTTTGATTTCATCCAACATATCACTCATCGGTTCCAACAGATGGGTCATATGTTCCAACAGATGGGTCATCTGTTCCAACAGATGACCCATCTGTTGGAACAATTATTTGTATATTTTAAATTCATTGTTATCTTTTTTTTTAATGATGCACAAATCAATCATTGACCTTTATTTTACTCTTGTTTGTAGATAAATGGATCCCACTAAAAGGAAAGGAAGTGAATCAACTCCAAAAACAGGAAGAAGAAAAATAGCTAGGATACATTCACCACTAAAAGAGCTTGCTATACAAGCAGTATCTCAATTAGAAGAAGAAGTCTCTTCTCAATCAGCTTTAAATATAGAAAAAGAGAAGGAAAAAGAGAAGGAAATAGAAAAAAGTCAAGAATCTGGAGATTCAAGTAAAGATGAACAAGGAGATGAGGAAAGTGAGGAATATGAAGGAAGTGAGGAAGATGAAGGAGAAAGTGATGAAGATAAAAACTCAATAGAGGAAGAAGGTGTAGATAAAGAGAGGGATGGAGAAGATAATGAAGTAGAATCAGAGGAAGGAGGAGATAATGAAAGTGAAGATGAGGAAGAGGAACACCTTCATCCTAACAGTCCTTCCACTGAAGAGTGTGTCAAAACATTCTGTATTGATAATTTTTCTGTGACAATGCAGTGTGATGTCATAAATATAACTGGTGATTGTGTGATAAAGTCAACCATGGGAAAACCTTTTGACACCTTCAGACAAATACTTCAAGAACAAAAATTGGATGATTATTTCAGAAACAGCTGCTTTGGGCAATATCTTGATTTGCCAGAGGATAATAATGCTCGTTTTCAAATGACCATGGTGTATGGTCTTCTCAAACGTAGATTTATGTATGAGAACAATAATAAGATGGATGAAGTCTGGATCAACTACTGTGGCATGCCACTTTGTTTTGGGTTGAAGGAGTTTGCCATAGTTACTGGACTAAAATGTCATCCTCCTTCTCAACCTATTCCTGTTGTTACGCAAAAGAAAGCACCCCGCACACCAAAGACAACAACAAAAAAAGGATCTAAGTCAGCAGCCAAGACTGTCAAGAAAATTCAAAAGGGCAAGTCAACTGATGGTGATGACTTGGTGTCCCTTGTTGGTTCAAGCTTCAAAAATGTAAATTTACTTCAAGAGTTAGAAGGTAAAAGGCTTTCAAAGAAGCACAAGCAATCATTGTGCTTGGTTTGGTTTGTACATAATATTCTTTGGGCGAGAGACGTTAACAACAACATACCACTTGGTTTAATAAAGCTCTCGGAAGATCTGGAGGCATTCAATAACTACCCTTGGGGTCGTGAAAGCTTCATAATGACTGTCAAATATTTGTTGACTCCGTTAACGCCAAAGACAGTCAACTTATATGGCTTTCCATGGGCTTTCATGGTAAATATTTTATTTTTGTGTTTTAATTTTTTTTATTGAATAATATTTTTAATTTTTAGCATAATTTTTACAGGCTTGGGCATTTGAAGCCATTCCTTATCTCCGACAACAAGTGAAGGACTATCAAGAAGAGGTTTCTAGTCCTAGAATTCTGAGATGGTTGTCGGTCAAGAACGATAAAAAAGCAAAAGTTCTTGATCTTTTCAAACCACCCGAGGAAGCAGTAAGTCTACTTTTCACCATATTAATTCAATTATGAGTTAAACATTATTTTAATACATTTAATTGTTGATTTTAGATTGTGCATCCATGGCTTATCCCGACTAATCGAGAGTTAAAGATGCCATTCCTTGTTACTTTAGGGTCTGTGGAAACTCTACCAGACCCTAAGGTAAATAGGATAAAAAAAGAATTGGCCGGAGCAACAGCCATCAGAAGAAAAGCACTTGGGAAGGATGATTTGGTTCTTGATGAGGTTATTGTTGATACTGCTGGTGTTGGTGTTGGTGTTGATAGTGGTGGTGATGGTGTTGTTGTTACTGTTGTGGTGGTGGTGGTGATGGTGTTGGTGGTGGTGGTGGTGATCCTCTTATGATTTTTCAACCAAGAAATGACCATGACTATGGTCATACTGAAGATGCTGATTTTGGTGGTGGAAACCTCCCTGACTTTGGTGATGGACACACCCCTGACTTTACTGGTAGACATACCCCTGACTTTGGTGGTAGACATACCCCTTTTAGTAGGCATGCTACAGATCTACCACACAACATAGGTAGACAGTTTGGTGGTGTTGCCTCTTCAAGCTCTTGTTCTGCATGCAAATGCCAAGAGTGTAAGGAAAAACACAATGGAGTGATTGATGCTATTAAGGGATTAACTAATGCTATAAAGGAATTGACATCTAAAAGGGGTGTCATCCCATCAAGAAAGATTACAGAGCCATTCACTCCATTGCAGGTTAAGATTAAGAGGACAAAAAAAACAATTTCCAAGGCAATTTCAGATATTAAATCAAGGAAAATTACAACTCCTCTTTCTTGCACTGTTGGGGAAGTTCCAAGAGCCATAGGAGAGCAAGGAGAGCTGAAGAAGGTAAATGTCTACAAGTTGGTGTCTGCCACAAGAAAGGCAAAGCTGAAAACTCTGATGAATTCAAAAAAGGCCCCAAAAATTTACTCTATGCATAAATTTGGTCCACAAGACTTCAAGAACATGACTGATATGAAGTTTTGGTATGTGGACTGGGTAAGTTACTTTTACTAACCTTCTATTTATTTAATGATTTTGTACTTCTTATTTAGATGATCCATCTGTTGGAACAGATGTCTTATATGTTGCAACAGATGGGTAATCTGCTGCAACATATGATCCATCTGTTGGATGAAATCAAAGCAGTGACCTACTGTTTTGATTTCATCCAACAGATGGATCATATGTTGCAGCAGATTACTCATCTGTTGCAACATATAAGACATCTGTTCCAACAGATGGATCATCTGTTGGATGAAATCAAAGCAGTAGACCTACTGTTTTGATTTCATGCAACAGATGAGTCATCTGTTCCAACAGATGGGAATAGATGACTCATCTGCTGCAACTTATCAAGTATATTATAAGTTGCTAACTTATATAAATTGTATTATTATTTCAGTATGTTGATGAAATTCTTCTTCTCATGCGGGAGAGACATCTAAAATTCATTCAATTCTATGATCTTGGAGATAGAATAATGGACCTCAATTTTTATGGTAATTTCCTCTGTCGGTACAACAAACTCAGTGAAGAAGCAACAACTCCTGGTGGAAAAAAATTAGAGGAGTTACTTGCTGAGTTTGAATGGGATGATGACATGATTGACTATGTCAGAGGAAAGAGACCATATCCAGGTGCCATGGATTGGAGAGAGGCCAAGAGAATCATAGCAGTAATGAATTTGGAGAAGAAGCATTTTGTGACTGTTGAGATCAAAATAAGTGAGGGAGTCATGAATGTCTATGACTGCAACATACCAGTGTTTGAAGAGTTTCAATTTCTGATATTCATGGAGGGTTTGTTGGAGTTGTTCTAAGTTGTTGAAGCAAAGTGGCCTAATGAATCACTTGCCGAAAAAATTGCTCAACGAACGATGGGCTTTTGAAGGTCGAAAACAGAACCTTCCAAAGAATGAGACATTTGCCGCGTGCGGGTCATACTCGCTTGCTTTCATTGAGCATTTGATAACCGACACTTCTATGATAACTCCTAAGACTCTAATGAATGATAATTCAGTTGCAAGAATGCAAGAAGTTTGGGCCGCTGGGGTGATTTTTAAGAGTTTGGAGCCCTGATATGGGTTGCATTTTGCAGACAATATTTTTTATTTTTTGTATTTTATTTAATTATATTATGGGCTGTAATTTGCAGACAATCTTTTTTATTTTTAGTATTTTATTTAGTTATAATATATATTTGGTGATGACAATATTTCATGTAATTATTATGTAATTCATTGAGATTGTAATTGAAGTTATTAATTGAAAGCTAATTATGATTAAATAACTTAGTTTATTACTAATCATGAGTTAATTAAGCAATTCACATCAAATAAGTCAACAGATGAGTCATATGTTGCAACATATGAGTGATATGTTGCAACATATGAGTCATATGTTGCAACATATGACTCATATGTTGGATGAAATTAAAGCAGTAGCTACTGCTCTGATTTCATCCAACATATGACTCATCTGTTCCAACAGATGAGTCATATGTTGCAACATATCACTAATATGTTCCAACATAATAAGAGTAAACCAACAGATGAGTCATATGTTGCAACATATGAGTGATATGTTGCAACATATCACTCATATGTTGCAACATATCACTCATTGTAATTGAAGTTGTTAATTGAAAGCTAATTATGATTAAATAACTTAGTTTATTACTAATCATGAGTTAATTAAGCAATTCACACCAAATAAGTCAACAGATGAGTGATATGTTGCAACATATGAGTGATATGTTGCAACATATGAGTCATATGTTGCAACATATCACTCATATGTTCCAACATAATAAGAGTAAACCAACAGATGAGTCATATGTTGCAACATATCACTCATATGTTGCAACATATCACTCATTGTAATTGAAGTTGTTAATTGAAAGCTAATTATGATTAAATAACTTAGTTTATTACTAATCATGAGTTAATTAAGCAATTCACACCAAATAAGTCAACAGATGAGTCATATGTTGCAACATATGAGTGATATGTTGCAACATATCACTCATATGTTGCAACATATCACTCATTGTAATTGAAGTTGTTAATTGAAAGCTAATTATGATTAAATAACTTAGTTTATTACTAATCATGAGTTAATTAAGCAATTCACATCAAATAAGTCAATTGATCCCTCTATTTAGGGTCACTACACTTAGTTGATCATGTAATTATTATGTATTCATTGAGATTGTAATTGAAGTTGTTAATTGAAAGCTAATTATGATTAAATAACTTAGTTTATTACTAATCATGAGTTAATTAAGCAATTTACATCAAATAAGTCAATTGATCCCTCTATTTAGAGTCACTACACTTAGTTGATCATGCAATTATTGTGTATTCATTGAGATTGTAATTGAAGTTGTTAATCGAAAGCTAATTATGATTAAATAACTTAGTTTATTACTAATCATGAGTTAATTAAGCAATTTACATCAAATAAGTAAATTGATCCCTCTATTTAGGGTCACTACACTTAGTTGATCATGCAATTATTGTGTATTCATTGAGATTGTAATTGAAGTTGTTAATTGAAAGCTAATTATGATTAAATAACTTAGTTTATTACTAATTATGAGTTAATTAAGCAATTCACACCAAATAAGTCAACAGATAAGTGATATGTTGCAACATATGAGTGATATGTTGCAACATATGAGTGATATGTTGCAACATATGAGTCATATGTTGCAACATATGAGTGATGTGAATTGCTTAATTAACTCATGATTAGTAATAAACTAAGTTATTTAATCATAATTAGCTTTCAATTAACAACTTCAATTACAATGAGTGATATGTTGCAACATATGACTCATATGTTGCAACATATGAGTGATATGTTGCAACATATGACTCATCTGTTGACTTATTTGGTGTGAATTGCTTAATTAACTCATGATTAGTAATAAACTAAGTTATTTAATCATAATTAGCTTTCAATTAACAACTTCAATTGCAATCTCAATGAATTACACAATAATTACATGATCAACTAAGTGTAGTGATCCTAAATAGAGGGATCAATTGACTTATTTGATGTAAATTGCTTAATTAACTCATGATTAGTAATAAACTAAGTTATTTAATCATAATTACCTTTCAATTAACAACTTCAATTACAATGAGTGATATGTTGCAACATATGAGTGATATGTTGCAACATATGACTCATATGTTGCAATATATGAGTGATATGTTGCAACATATGACTCATATGTTGCAACATATCACTCATATGTTGGATGAAATCAGAGCAGTAGCTACTGCTCTGATTTCATCCAACATATGACTCATCTGTTCCAACAGATGAGTCATATGTTGCAACATATCACTCATATGTTGCAACATATGACTCATCTGTTGGGTTACTCTTATTATGTTGGAACATATGAGTGATATGTTGCAACATATGACTCATCTGTTGGAACAGATGAGTCATATGTTGGATGAAATCAGAGCAGTAGCTACTGCTTTAATTTCATCCAACATATGAGTGATATGTTGCAACATATGACTCATCTGTTGACTTATTTGGTGTGAATTGCTTAATTAACTCATGATTAGTAATAAACTAAGTTATTTAATCATAATTAGCTTTCAATGAACAACTTCAATTACAATCTCAGTGAATACACAATAATTGCATGATCAACTAAGTGTAGTGACCCTAAATAGAGGGATCAATTGACTTATTTGATGTAAATTGCTTAATTAACTCATGAGTAGCAATAAACTAAGTTATTTAATCATAATTAGCTTTCAATTAACAACTTCAATTACAATGAGTGATATGTTGCAACATATGAGTGATATGTTGCAACATATGAGTGATATGTTGCAACAGATGAGTCATATGTTGGATGAAATCAGAGCAGTAGCTACTGCTTTAATTTCATCCAACATATGATTCATCTGTTCTAACAGATGAGTCATATGTTGCAACATATCACTCATATGTTGCAACATATGACTCATCTGTTGGTTTACTCTTATTATGTTGGAACATATTATTTCCAATATTTGTAGTAACATATTTAATTATTCCCAACAGATTTTACCATCTTTTGTAATATATAAATCAGTTAAGTTCACAAACATCACCGATTGAAATATCATAAAAAAGTACTAAAAGTTCAGAATAACAATACTATTACTATTACAAGAATGGAGAAAATGAGTGCAACATTAACAATTATGGAGCATTCGATCTGGGCATGTAGTTCTTTTGTGGCCAACCGTCTTACATATAGAGCACTTATTTTTTCTTGTTGGAAATGATTCTCCGACTCCACGCCTCCTCTTTTTTCGCCTTCTTCCCGGTTTGCTTGGGTCAATATGTGGAAGAGATATTTCTCTCTCTAAAATCTCCAAAGGAACATTCCAAGATTCTTCAGAAGGCACAGGATGAATTTCCTCACAGTATGCAATGATGTATCTCTCCACCGTATAATATGAGGATAAGTACTCATAAATCCGCCTACCAAAATCTTCACCATATTGGACTCGAAGCGCTGCCATAGCATGTGGACAAGGTATTTTATCCATGTCAAATACTCTACATGTACAAGATCTTGCTTGCAAATCGACCGTAGCAACTTCACCATGACCGGTGACACTGAACTTGTAGTTGGCACCCATTTCAGGGACAAAGATGGTTGGTGAGTTGATGAACTCCGTACGCCTCTCGTAAAATTTTTGTGCAAATCTCCTATTTATTTCATTAAATAGAGCGACAATGGGAAATTCTCTTTCAACGTCGAACATTGCATTCACCGACTCAGCTATGTTTGTCGTCATAATGTTATATCTATACAAATAAATAATCACCAGTAAGATATAATTGACAATAAACTCAAATAAATCACTCAATTTATAATATTATACCTATTTCCCGGACAGAATGCTCTACTCCACCTGTGGAATCCAACACGTTCAAGATGTTCGGCTGCTCCTGGTACCATGTCTCTTATTTGATTGAAATGGTCATTGGACTCATCAATTTTGTACGCTTTTGCTGCTTTATAAAAATGAGATACGACCTTCGCATTGTGAAAGTTGTTTCGAATATTCTCCCCAAGGTGCCTGATGCAACAACCATAATGAGCTGTAGGGTAGACAATTGAAACCATCTTCTTGATACTTGGATGCCTATCAGAAATTATGCACAAATCAGCAGTATCATCTAGATAGCTTCTCATTTGTTCAAAAAAATATCGGTATGAGGCATCGCACTCCTTGTCAACTACACAAAAAGCACGCGGAAAAATATGATTCTCCGCATCTTGTGCCACAGCTGACAATAAAACTCCTTCATACTTGCTCCTCAAGAATGTCCCGTCAACGGCTATGACTCTTCTCATTTGCTCAAAACCACATATCCAAGCTCCATAGGATACAAAAAAGTACTTAAACTTTCCATTTTCATCAATTTTCAATGCTGTCTTACTTCCTGGATTTGCGGACTGAAGCATATAACGGTAAGCATCAAGCATTGCATACCCGTGCTCATGTGTTCCCCTAATCAAAGACTTTGCAATCTCTATGCCCTTCCAAATCTTCCAATAACTCACCTTAACACCCAATTCTGTACGAATTTGATGTTTCATGTCTTGTGTAGATGGGCCTTTACCTTCGGGGAACCTATTTTTGAAAATTTCACCGATGACTTTTGCTGTGGCGTACGGATTATGACTCGTGATATGCTCAGAACCACACGTGTGATACTTTACATAGGTTGTAATACAGAATCTATCAGAACTTAAAAGCCTCACAGCCCTAATCCACCATTTGCACTCCTGATATACACATCTAAAACAATACACATTACGCGAATTAATCACCTTCTTGAGTCTAAAATCTTTTTTCAAGCAAGCAATTTTCAACGAAGTTGCTAGTTCTTGCTTGTTCTTGAATGTCATTCCCTTATAAAATCCTGTTTCATCCTCTTGTACATGGATAGACTGTGTTGATTGAGAATTGCCCACTGTATTGCTCCCAACATCAGGTGTAGGAGTTTGGTCATCCCCACAGCTTGGACCATCCAATTCTGCCCCACTTCCATTATCTGGAATATTCATATCTACCCTATCCTCCAACTCATCATTTAACATATCTTGTTGGTTTTGAGCTAAATTGGGGTTCTCTATCGGCTTTTCAATTACGTATACCCTTAAAATGGGCCTAGCTGCATCACTCAAATAAGCACGCAAACGAACTTGATCCCTTATCTTAAAAGGCAAGACCCTCTGATTTTCAAAAGAGCTGTGCATGTAACTGATGACAAGATCTTTCGGTTGGCAATTTAATTCACAACAACTGATGATTAAGTTAACAAAATCATCATACAAAATATCTTGTTGGACTGTCATCGCTATCGTTTCTAACAAGTCACCATCCTTCCAACGCCAAATAAATCGATTGTTCTTCTCGATCCATTCACCATGACAATCAACCCCTATTGTTATTGATTCCTCCATAAATGATACCTAAAGAGTTTTGTTAAAAAAAATCAATAATAGTATAGTAAAGTTGAGTATCTATATAAAACAATAAAATTATATCATTGTCCCAACAAACATGTTGGATACATGTTCAGAACCAGAAGCTTAATCCAACAGATAAGTCATCTGCTGCAACAGATGAGATATATGCTGCAACAGATGAGTTATATGTTGCAACAGATGACCTATCTGTTGGATCAAGCTACTGGTTCTGAACATGAATCCAACAGGTAAGTCATATGCTGCAACAGATAACTCATCTGTTGCAGCATATAACTCATCTGTTGCAGCAGATGACTTATCTGTTGGATTAAGCTTCTGGTTCTGAACCAGCTTTGCCAGCTAATGTAATATGAATCCAACAGATAGATCATCTGTTGCAACAGATGGGTCATCTGTTGGATACGCTACTGAAAATTGCAGAAAAACAGCAGATATACCCAGATGAGAAATTGAACTAAAAATCATTATTTTTACTTACCAAAATCACCTATGAAGCAATGCCCAGTGATTACGAACAAATTTGGTCCAAAATTTTGGTCCAGTACCAGCAGTTGTGGCAGCAGCAACAACAACAATGGAGGGCAGGGGAGTAGAAGAAAAAGAAGATGATGATGATGAAGAAGAAGAAGATGATGATGAAGAAGAAGAAGAAGACAACAACAACAACAACAACAATGGAGAATGCTCTGAAAATGGCGAGAGGAAGAGAAGCAAAAAGAAGGGGAGGCGGTCCTTTTTTCCCCCTCCCATTTTAGGTAATTAGGGTTTTATTTAATTCTCCCAAAAGGGGAATGGGTCCCATGGGTCAAAGTGTAAAAATAAAAACTTGAGGGCAACTCAGAAAATGAGTCAAAACTCATTAATTCCTAATCTAATTTTTGTCACCTCTACTCAATTAAAATAACTTAAGTCACTACAACTTAAATTTGAAACATTTTTGTCACCCTTAATTCATTCACCCTAGTAACTCTATGGTTAAATCAATATCAACTCATGTGTTAGCCTTCTTCTCATTAACTAGGCACAAGCGTTACAAAGCTTATTATTTATTAAAAATAAAAACAAATAATACTGACAAGAAATAGTTTGAGAAAGTCATACACATCGAGTTATGACTCGTTATATGAATCGTATTTAAGCATTTCATAAAACTTGTTGCGCCAAGACTATACCTTGGTCAACTCTTGCTATGAAAAGTTCAATAATTGACTCATCCTCGCTCATTTGACACCTCATAGTGGCTTCCTGTACAACTGCCTTAAATCGAAACCTCTTTAACTTACCCTCGATTATATTGTCAATTAAATAACATCCCCCACTCCATTTGAAAAGAGGCAATCAGTGCTATGAGAAACATTTACTTGTGTGTATATTTGTTACAGACAAAGCGTTCATCATAAAAACAGGTTACAAACCTAAACATGACAGGAAAATTCGTACAACACATACCACAAATTTAATTTATACGCGTCGTCAAAAAATATTCACACTATGACATCAGCTTTGCTTATTATATTTGCAAGATTAGAAATCTATTTTCTTAAGGAGGTTTTTCAGTAAATATCCTCGGAGTTAAACCGATTTCTTCATGGCATATTCCTCACCACAAGAACAGGGCATTTGGCATTGTGAACACAATAGTAGCTGACACTTCCCAGAAATGCCCTGTTTCCATATATCCAAAAGAAAAACCTACATTATTATCTGAAAAATAAACATTAATAATAATAATAATAATAATAATAATAATAATAATAATAATAATAATAATAATAATAATAATAAGACTCTTTTTTCTTTCTTAAATTTTTTATGCCTCGATTGTACTGAAGCCCGAACAATTTTAGTTGCTCAGTTGGTTGGTCACTTGAATTTTCACCTTATTGGTTAGGGTTCGATTCTCCACCTTGTAATTCCCTCCTCCATTTCCCCTTCTCCTACCCCTTTAATCGTTTAAAAGAAAAATATTGAAGCCCCAACTTAATCCAGATTTGCATCAGGAAATTACATGGAGTGTCCTCAAAAGTGAGTGGTCTTCAATTTATGCCCCTCATAAGAAAAGTCTTTAAAAAATACCCTTCCTTCTTTTTTATGTATAGAACATATACATTTTTGCCCCTCTACACCATAACTCTTCATGTTAATTTGTCTCTAAACTCTTAATTTTCATTTTTCTTTTTTCTTTTATCTTTTTAATTATTTTTTTTTCTTTTCTCAATTTTTTTTAATTCTCGTTTTCTTTTTTCTCAACCTTTATTTTCTTTTCTTTTTTCTTTTTTTCTCTTAACTTTTTTTTTGTTCTTTTTTTTTTCTCAACCTTTATTTTTTTTTATTCTTTTTTTTCTCTTTTTTCTTTTTTTTCTCAACTTTTATTTTTTTTCGCTTTTTTTTAATCTTTATTTTTTTCTTTTCTCTTTTATTCTTCTTTTTTTTTCTTTTTTCTTAACCTCTATTATATTTTGCTAATGAACAAAAAAGTTGGATAATTCGCAAAGAAGATCTTCTTTCTTTGAAATCGAAGTAAACTTAAGAGCGTGCTTTGTTGTTTGGAAGTCCTTTAGAACAAGTCTTTCCTCTAAGACATGTTATAGAACATCTCATAAATCCAGACACAATGAGGTAGTGTCAAGCCTTGCTCGTGGAGCATAACTTGTTGTTTGAAAAATTCTTGAGCTAAGTCTTACCTCTAAGGCAAGAGTTATAGAGCATCTCATAAATTAAGACACAATGAAGTAGTGTTAACTCTTGCCCATGGGGCATAACTTATTTTTTGGGAGGCCCTTGGGCTAAGTCTTGCCTCTAAGACAAACGTTATAGAGCATCTCATGATCAAGACATAATGTGCTAGTGTCAACTCTTGCCAATGAGGTGTAACTTGTTGTTTGAAAGTCTTTGAGCTAAGTCTTGCCTCTGAGGCAAGTGTTATAAAACATTTCATAAATCAAGACACAATATACTAGTGTCAAGTCTTGTTCATGGGAGTAATTTGTTGTTTGGAAGTTTTTGGACTAAGTCTTGCCTCTAAAGCAAGAATTATAGAACATCTCATAAAAAAAATAAAGGTCAAAAAAATTGATTAAAAAAAAGAGAAAAGAAAAATTAAAAACCAAAGAAAAAATAAAAAAATAGAAGTTGAGAGAAAAAAATAAATATTGAGAAAAAAAGAAAAAAATGAAGAAAAAAAAGGCAACAAAAAATAAAGGTTGAGAAAAATAAAAAAAATAAAAAAATAAAAAATAAAAGGAGAAAAAAATAGAATTGAGAGGAGAAAAGAAAAAAAATAAAGATTGAGAAAAAAGAAAAAACGTAGAAGAAAGAATAAAATAAAAAATAAAAGAAAAATAAAGGTTGAGAAAAAAAGAAAAAAAATAGAAATAAAAAAAGAAAAAAGAAAAAAGAGAAAAGAAAAAAGAGAAAAAGAGAAAAAGAAATATATATAAAAGTTGAGAGACAAATGAGCATTGAGAGTTATTTAAAAATATTTGAGGTGTAGAGGGGCAAAAAGGTAGTTGTTCTATACATAAAAAACAAGGAAGGCTATTTTTGTAAGACCATTTTTATGAGGGGCAAAAATGCAAAGCCACTCCCTTTAAAGGACATTTGTGTAGTTATCCCGATTTGCATAGTAGTAAAAGCCCATTATACAATTCGGAGTTTGAACACGAAACTTCTAGTTAAGGAAAATAAGATTTTGTTTATGCGCAAAATTTAAATCCAAAACCTTTAATTAAAATGAAAAAAATCCTATTTGTCCAATCACCATGGACAATCTGGTGCCTTGGTGGTCAGTAGAAACTAGAACCTAATTCTAAAGACACCCAATATTATGCTTCTTCTTTTCGTGTTGCTATTGTAAGTTCATTTATCTCTTTTGTGCCGAGAGTCTATTGAAAATAATCTCTCTAACTTATAAAGATAGGGGTAAAATCTATGCACATTCTATCCTCTTCAAATCAGGGGCCACTCAACCATTTTAGTGACCTAAAGCCAAAAATGAATCGGAAGCCTTAAAGTTTTGAATAATAATAATAATACTTTTTTTTATTTACAATCTATTCTTCTAAAAAAAATTTAAGATGCAAAGTTGTTAATATATTTCTTAAAAAATTATTTTGAGATGCAAAGTTGTTTCCTTCTTTTTATATAAAAAAGATTTACTTTTTCTATAAATAGTACTCTCTCTATTTCAATTTGTTTATCTGATTTTAACTTGACACGAAATTTGGAATTTAATAAGAAAGTAAAAGAAACCTTTGAATCTTGTAATTTTAAAGTAAAGATGAAAACGAACGGTACAACTTTTTTTATTTTTAAAAATACCTATAATAATCTTATTATTACTTGAAAAATAGGGCTCAATTGAGGGACCTAAGGAAAGTGCCCTTTTTTCCAAAGTATAGAGCCGCCCCTGCTTCAAATCTCATTTGTGGGACTACCTAGAGTTCGAAAACAAGACCTCTCGTTAAGGGAAACACCCTCAACATGATTTTTTTCTATACTCAAACTCAAACACGAAACCTTTGATTAGAGAGGGAATTAAAGATCATAATCATCCGACCCCCACCCCCACCCTTGGTGGTTATAGTAGAACCTAATTCTAAAGACACTTTAATATTTCTCAAAAATGTTAGATGCTATAAAAATGTCAAGACTGACCTTTGTAGAACACCCTTGTTATTGCTACCTAGCACAAGCAAATTTACATGAAGCTTCTCAGCTGCTTCACATATAGTCTCTTTGGGATCTCCCACTTGTGTCACTGTCTCAGCAACTATCTGCACAAATCAGTTTATCACAAGTAAATTGAATTCCCTGTTCAATCACTATATAATTATTAGAATATCATTCTTTGGTAAATGATCACTATGAGCGAGCAAACAAAATGAATCAAGAATCTTCTTTCGTCGTCATCGATCAGTACTGTTAGCGAAAGATAATTCATGATTCTATTTTATCATCGATCCAATATACCCCTTTACGTTAATGATACTGATCATGTGAAACTACAAGAGTTGATTGAATGTATACCTCATATTGAGTGCAGACATCCTTAGCTTTGTTGAGGAGTGCATTGGCTACTTTCCTTCGATTTTCTTGTACACTTGCCATTAGTTCTGGAGCTGCCACCCCCATAAAGTAAAAACATTTCAAAGGGCAAGAGATATTTTCAACAAATCAAAATCAAACGAGAAAGAAAAAGAACATTAAATTAAGTTTGGTATGACTAAGGGTGTGTTCGGTATGAAGGGAAATATTTTCCAGATTCTCATGTTCGATTAGTTAAATATTTTAAAAAATATATTTTACATACTAAAGTCACTTTTCAAAAGTGACTTGAGTCATTCTTTAGTATCAAAATACTACTTCCCTATGTTTCAATTTGTTCGGTCTATTTTGACTTGACACAAAATTTAAGAAAATAAAAAAGACTTTTGAATCTTGTGGTCATAAATTAAAAATATGTCAAATGTATCAAAATGCTCTTTAATCTTGTGGTTTTAAACATGCCATGTGAAAAGTTAAAAATTAAAGAATCGCTAAAAAGAAAAAGAGACATTCTTTTTGAAATTGACTAAAAAGAAAAGTAGGTCAAACAAATTGAAACAGAGGGAGTAATAATTTAACACTAATAATTTTAACACTAAAAAATTCAAAAGTCTTTTGAATATTTTCTACATACTAAAGTCACTTTTGAATATTCAAAAGTGACTTTTGAGCTTCCTATCAAAGTCTTCCTTTTTAATTTAACACTAAAAAATTCAAAATCTTCCTATCTCGGATTTTTTTTAATCGATTTTTCATGTTATTTTAGTTCTCTGTAATAATATTCTACCTAAAATAATAATGACATTCATTATAACAGTACATTCTTTATAAAATTATCCTCTATAACAGCCATACTCAAATACGGTATAATAATATTTTATAAAAAATATATTATGTATAATAAAATATTAAAATATTTATGATAATCATTAATATCATTATCATTAATGTCATGCATATAATAAATTTCAAGTACAAATATCTAAAAGAAAAAAACATATTTAAATAATGCCCATCAATTATGTCATAATTTCACGAGGAAAAACTATTGATATTTGTCTTTTTATATTCACACTCTTTCTATATTTTTTTGGTTAAATTGATTAACAAATATATTTTTCTTTTTTGTTACACAAAATCATTAAACTGATTTATTTTTCATACTTTTATTTATAAAAGCTAAATGAAATTTAAATGTCAAATATCAATATACATATATAACAATACCACATTATAATAATTATGAAATGTTCAGATAAACACTGTCACTATAAAAAAGTTTTACCGTGTATATTGATTAAGGGGGAAAAAAAGATCTTAAATCAAGAAATTTAAACTTGAAAAGGACTTCCTTACTCTTCCCGGGACACCAAAACATGACTCCCCATTTACAAATTCATGACTTTTGTTGTATCAAATACGTCCTTATATAAAGACAAATCATATGTTGATAAGCAAAGAAGAAACTAAAATAAACTTACAGGTAACACCAAAAGAAGAAGCATAGATATATCCATAATCAGAAATGGGCTGGGCAGTGAATAACACAACTTCAGTATCCAGCAAAGACTGATAAAGATTTTCTATGGCCCATTTTAATGCATAGAAACTGCATTCACTTTCATCAATAGCCACCATCACTTTCTTCTTCTTTTTCTCTTCATCTCCAACACTTTTTCCACCTTCTTCCATTTTAATTTGTTTTGATCTATTGATAATTTGTTAAAATCTACTAATATATATTCTTCTTGAATATATACAATACTTATCTATAAATATATGAAAGAAGACAAAAAAGTAGCATTAGTTCACTGCACTTTGACGTTTAAAATGTTTTGTCCTGCCATGTGGTGACTAGAGCTCTCTTTGTTGTCCTGCCTAGTTGCCACGTAGGGAAAACCGAATGCAAAACACAGCTTCTGTCCGCTCGTTGAATTATTTTTTTTTTAAAAAGAAAGGCTCAAAAATACATTTCAATTTTTCAAGTTTCATGACGACTAAATTATATGGCGCGTGAATTTTCTATCTAAATTATCATTAAATATTTGTTGAAACACATTTTAATTATTAATTATTCATTTTTTACTTAAGATATCATCAAATATTTATCAAAATATACTTTAACTATCAGTTATTCTTTTTTCCTATCTAAAATATCATTATTGTTCAGATAAAAAAAGTGAACAACTAATAATTAAAGTGTGTTTCGATACACATTTGATGATAGTTCACGTAAAACACTCACACACCTGATAGTTTAGGTATGGAATTCAAAAAATTAAGATATTTTAAGTATATTTTTGACCCTTCACTCTTTAAAAGATGAGTTGTTTGTCACGCCTCAAAACAGAGGCGCGGGCAAGAACCGTATGGCCACCTGATACGAGTAATCTATGACAAATATGAAGTCACCAACCAATAAACGAGCGGAAAACTAGCACGTGCTGCATATATATATATACACCATAGAGTCATTTGAACAAAAACTGTACAATTTGACACTAGATAATGTCTAGGAAGCCTCTAAAGAGTATAACATACTATACTACTAATAACCAGTTAGGACAGGCCCGGACGTACCCAACTAGAGATCTATACACATACTGGCTCCAAATGGAGATGAAGCTCACCAAAATATCGGCCTAAGGTAGCAAAAGAACCTAATGCGGGTGCCTGCTCCCCTGTGAACCTGACCCTGTATTTATAAGAAAATACAGTGCCCCAAACATAGGGACGTCAGTACATATACAACATGTACTGCTATATAAAGCAGACAGAATAACAAGTAGACAAACATGGAAGCTCATATCAATCGAATGTCAAAACGAAAGAATTATGAGCATACAAATAATAGATGTACGGTATGAAACTGTAACCTATGCACCAACTTTATAAGTTGTTCATATAACGTTCAAAGAAGCATTTATTATAATATAGCCCCTATGGCTTGCCTATGTGACGTATTTACACTATATCTAATACAAATGATCATGTGATGGCCTACCAAAGGTGATCCAGGTCACATGTAAAGCATATGTTGCTCAAGTACTTATTGCTATGATTTTATACACCTAACTATAATCACAATCTGATACGAGGTACGCCCTTTGAGGGCTCACTATAAGGGTCTGCCCGCATGCCACATATGGCATGTATTGGCTTGAGTCAGGAGAAACTAGTGCATGCTGTTCTGGCTGATTCCAAATACAAATAGTGCCACGAGGGCGGGTACGCCACAATGTTCGGGCTCACTATAAGGGTCTGGTCTCAATCCTGTGCACAGAATCACGTCGCGTAAATGTGTCAAGTAAAACCTATGAATACCCTCCCGTCGCTATCTTTTATCGAGTAACGCCTTAACAGGCCTATGGCATGTAATCTATGGCAAAGATTGTCAGAGTATTAAGTTAGATCTCTATATATAATACTTAACTTTTAGAATATAATATCACTATCCAAACTCTAGTTCTTGCTTTAACTTATCGTTATATCAAATAGGTTGTCACATAAGCTAATGTACTTATGCTATGACCATTTATTTCATTTATAATATGTGACACATATATAAGACCACATCGTGTGAATTCTAAAGATTTCAAGTAAAAACACTTACGGTCATATAAAATATTAAGAAAGTTGACGCGAAGGGAGTAATAGGAGTACATATAAATTTTAATAATTAAATAAGGGAATGACACCTAAAGCAACTAAAAACTTTGTTTTCATTTTTCATGTAGGCTATTTGACATTTATAAAGGGAACATATGACGTAGAGTGGTGCCTTACGGCGAAGAAAGTTTTAGCTTTACATACCTCGGGTGCTTTCCTAGCTAGTAGTGGTACCACGAGCTTCCAACAATCCAACACACCTCGTGTAGCCCCTATGCGATCAACCCAATCAACTACGTACACAAAACATATATGTATTCATCAATAACCCATAAATTTAGCTAACAATTCACTCTTCACTTACATCCAAAATTAATCAAATCTCTTAACCATAGTTTAGAGTGAGTTTCTTATTTTCAACTTACCAAATACAATATTAAGTCTTTCAATTAGTAGGAATTTCCAAAAATTCCATCTTATTCATCTTTTTCCCTCCTTTAAAAACTCCAATAATCAAGACTCACTTTAAGAACTAATAAAAATTAAAATCAAATATTCTCAAATACTTATTCATAATCATACTCGAAAGCGGGGTAAAGAATTTACCTCTTAGAATCCAAATCCCAACTTTAGCTCTTGAAGATTCCTTGAGTTTGACACCAAAATTCACTTAGTTTTCAAGCTCCTTAAAAGTGTGAATATAATTTTTTTTGGAGTTAAAAGAAAGAAGTAAGAAGGAATAGAGAAGTGAGGTTAAAAGTAGTACCACTGTTGCTGCGTTTTTTTCCCCAGCAACCAAGATGCTCCTTAATTGATATCTCCAAGTGAAGGAGGAAGTGAAATTGAAAGTACTAGTACATGTACGTTTTCCCCCCAACTTCTCCCTAACTTGCTTTCTTCTTTATTTCTTTTCCTTTTGTACATGTACCCCTGCACTTTCCTCTTTTTCTTTTTATTCTTTTTCCTTCCTTACTCTTTTTAATTCATTAAAAAGTTGGGGCCCACAACATCTTTTAACTGATAGAAGGCCAATTCAATGGAATCTGTCTCCGATACCCGCATTACTTTACAAATACTATGAGTCTCATCAATGAATTATTGAGGGTCCTCTGCAATGCTAGAGCTTGTGAACACAGGTGGATTCATACGGAGGAAATATTGAATCCTAGATCTGGCCACCTCTTCTTGAGTAGCAACAGGGACCTCTACATTCTGTCTCTGAGCCTGAGCGGCTACCAACTGTGTGAAAACCTATATCGCTCCTCTAAGATCCTGCTCTAAGGCACCTGGTAGCGGTATAGGAACTACTGCTGGAACTCCTGGAGATGCATGAACCCCTGCAGGTCTTTCTGTTTTGGGCACCTGAGAACCTGGAGGCATAGGACTCAACAAACTCTATTGAGCCCTAGTTTGATCCCCTAATACTGGAGACTGCCCTGCAATGGTTGCCTCCTGAGTTGTGCTCGTAGTGACCCATTGGGATACTTTATCCTTATCTGTAGCAGACATGATCTGTATCACAAATAAGCAGAGTATGAGTCAAAATCAACTTTCTATGACTTAGCTCTATCGCACTATCTAGATTACAAATGAAGATCAAATTCCTAAATGCCCATGTAGTCCCTTAATTATAAATATGGCGCGCAACACATTGATAAGTAAGGTCCTACTAGACATGGCTTCCTAGACTCCCTGGGACAATTGAACCTAGGCTCTGATACCAAGTTTGTCACTCCACAAAATAGAGAGGCGGACAAGAACCGTATGGCCATCTAATACTAGTAATCTATAACAAATATGAAGTCACCAACCAATAAACGAGCGAAAAACTAGCATGTGTTGCATATATATATACCATAGAGTCATTTGAACAAAACCTGTACAATACAACACTAGATAATATCTAGAAAGCCTCTAAAAAGTACAACATACTATACTACTAATAACCAGATAGGACAGTCCCCGACGTACCCAACTAGAGACCTATACACATACTGGCTCCAAATGGAGATAAAGCTCACCAAAATATCGGCCGAAGGTAGCAAAAGAACCTAATGCGGGTGCTTGCTCCCCTATGAACCTGACCCTGTATTTATAAGAAAATACAGTGCCCCAAACATGTACTGCTATGTAAAGCAGACAGAATAACAAGTAGACAAACATGGAAGCTCATGTGAATCAAATGTCAAAACGAAAGAATTATGAGCATACAAATAATAGATGTACGGTATGAAACTGTAACCTATGCACCAACTTTATAAGTTCTTCATATAACGTTCAAAGAAGCATTTATTATAATATATCCCCTATGGCTTGCATATGTGACGTATTTACACTATATCTAATATAAATGATCGTGTGATGGCCTACCAAAGGTGATCCAGGTCATATGTAAAGCATATGTTGCTCAAGTAATTATTGCTATGATTTTATACACCTAACTATAATCGCAGTCTGATACGAGGTACGCCCTTTGAGGGCTCACTATAAGAGTCTACTCGCAGGCCACATATGCCATGTATTGGCTCGAGTCAGCAGAAACTAGTGCATGATATTTTGGCTGACTCCAAATACAAATAGTGCCATGAGGGCGGGTATGCCACAATGTTCGGGCTCACTATAAGGGTCTGGTCTCAATCCTGTGAACAGAATCACGTCGCGCAAGTGTGTCAAGTAAAACCTATGAATACCCTCCCGGCGCTATCTTTTATCAAGTAACGCCTTAACAGGCCTATGACATTTAATATATGGCAAAGATTGTCAGAGTATTAAGTAAGATCTCTATATATAATACTTAACTTTTCGAATATAATATCACTATCCAAACGCTAGTTCTTGCTTTAACCTATCGTTATATCAAATAGGTTGTCACATAAGCTAATGTACTTATGCTATGGCCATTTATTTCATTTATAATATGTGACACATATATAAGACCACATTGTGTGAATTCTAAGGATTTCAAGTGAAGACACTTATGGTCATATAAAATATTAAGAAAGTTGACGCGAAGGGAGTAATAGGAGTACGTATAAACTTTAATAATTAAATAAGGGAATGACACCTAAAGCATGTAGGCTATTTGACATTTATAAAGGAAACATGTGATGTAGGGTGGTGCCTTACGGCGAAGGAAGTTTTAGCTTTACATACCTCGGGTGCTTTCCTAGCTAGTAGTAGTACCACGAGCTTCTATTAATCCAACACACCTCGTGTAGCCCCTATGCGATCAACCAAATCAACTACGTACACAAAACATATATGTATTCAACAATAACCCTTAAATTTAGCTAACAATTCACTCTAATGTTCTTCACTTACATCCAAAATTAATCAAATCCCTTAACCATAGTTTAGAGTGAGTTTCTTATTTCCAACTTACCAAATACAATATTAAATCTTCCAATTAGTAAGAATTTCTAAAAATCCCATCCTATTCATCTTTTTCCCTCCTTTAAAAACCCCAATAATCAAGACCCACTTTAAGAACTAATAAAAATTAAAATCAAATATTCTCAAATACTTATTCATAATCATACTCGAAAGTGAGGTAAAAAATTTACCTCTTAGAATTCAAATACCAACTTTAGCTCTTGAAGATTCCTTGAGTTTGGCACAAAAATTCACTTAGTTTCTAAGCTCCTTAAAGGTGTGAATATAATTTTTTTTGGAGTTAAAAGAAAGAAGTAAGAAGGGATAGAGAAGTGAGGTTAAAAGTAGTACCACTGCTGCTGCATTTGTTTTCCCAGCAACCAAGATGCTCCTTAATTGATATCTCCTAGTGAAGGAGGAAGTGAATTGAAAGTACTAGTACCTGTACGTTTTCCCCCCAACTTCTCCCTAACTTTCTTTCTTCTTTATTTCTTTTCCTTTTGTACATTTACCCCTGCACTTTCCTCTTTTCCTTTTTATCCTTTTTCCTTCCTTACTCTTTTTAATTCATTAAAAAGTTGGGCCCCACATAATTTAAAATTTTCAATTGTTATTCCTTTTTTCTTGCCAACCTTATAAAGTATCGTAGGAAAGGACAAGGTGGTCTCATTAACAATAAACACACTAGTATGCAATAATATATACTACACTTCTCTTTAAAATATGCACCCCGCGACTCTTTATAGATTAAGAGTCATGTGCATTTAAAGCGTTAACTTATTTTCGAAATTTCTCGAGGCCCTACATTTTTTTTTTAATTTGCTACATATACACGCTACTATAGGTGTTTATTACTCAACGAAATGATAGTTCAATAATTATATATGTTGTCAGAGATTAATTTGGGACACATGTATCTGATTCGGGTGCTAGTATATCTTAAATGCATGGGCGTTAAAAGTGATCTATTTTACTAGTTAATATTTTCTAAAACTGAAATGCATTAAATAAGGAGAAAATCATGCCTATAACTATTTCTCAAGATCCTACATCCATGAACAAAACACAGAGCAAAAAAAAAATTCTAGATCTCTTCTATCAACCCTTCATCACAATAAAAAGAAAATTCAAGTAACTGTATTCGTGATTCACTTAATATGTGATTTTTAATTGATAATATCAACAATGACTCTTTGTATTTATATTTTCACCATGTATCTGTGTTTCACAATTTTATGTATTTGTTTATATTCGGTGTATATGTATCCAATATCAATGTTATCCAGTGTATTCAATATCAATTTGATGTATCCAGAATCAATTTTATCTCGTGTATTCAGATAGATGTATCTGATATCAAAGATACAATGTATAGATACATATATATGGTGTCAAATATATACCAATACATTCATTAAATAAGTCAGTATCCAATTTATCTATGCATAGATACATACTTAGAAAAAAAAAATGATACATAGATACACTTATGCACAAATATACAATATATTTGTGCATGTTTCAAGTAATCCTTTTATTGAGATTTTGCCTTTTTCGTCAAGACATTGAATGCAGAAAGCTAAATTGAAAATGGAAAAAGAGAAGAGCCAAACAAAAAGTCGTGTGATTGAATAGCTATATTAGAAATGTTTGCTTAATTATGTAATTTTCTTAAATCAATACTGTAAGAAGGAAAATCATAGGCCTCAATTGATACCAATGGTTCTCAGTACATAAAATTAATTCCACCTATAAAAATAACAGAAAATGATACTACAGATCCAATCAGATTTTTCTCATCTATATTCACCAAAACTTTTCAGTATGCCTCATGACCTCTCTTGGTAGTCAAATTGTTCATTTGTATGTACAAATCAGGAGAATTTTAACATCAAAATTCATCAAACTCGTGAGCTGTTATGTAAACTTTAATTAGAGCTTTGTATGTATTCTTCGAAATAATAAATCTCAATTTGTTTAATGTAAATCTCAAAAAGAGGGAAACTCTTAGAAATGGAGCAGGATTGAGAAAAAGTAGCGAGATTAGAAAAAAGAGATTGAGTGAAAAATACGAGATAGAGTAATTTTAGACTAAAAATAAGAGCAAACAACACAAATCACACTAATTTCATTGCTAATTACTCCCTCTCACACTAGTTTTGAATATTACATTATATACCATTCAAATCATGCATGTATCTGTCAAATTAGATACATATCAAATAGATACATGCGCAATAAATTTTACGAAATGTAATAAAAACTCATTAATTAAGGAGTGAATCACGGTATAACGACTTCTGATAATATCGAGTATCCATGAGTTAAAAAAATAGATCAAAAACTCGAATTTCTCTGTCAATTTTGATTTGTTTCTTCTCTAGAATTTCAATTCATTTCTTCTCTATAATTCATCTTCAATTTTGAATTGAGTTTTATTTTTTAATTATGTCAAACTTACTGTATCTGAGATTGACAATGACGAATATGAAAATATATATGATAAATATAAAATTGATAAAATTATTATTCAGGATTATGCTTTATACGATAATCTGGTTGACACAATTTCATAACATTTGAAAATTGATGATTCTAGAAAAAAGATTCAAGTTAAATATATTATTGAACAAATTCAACCCCGATAGAGATTTGAAATGAGATAGAGATAGGACTATTTATGGAGTTAAAAAAATAGAAATCTGATTTTGATGTGTATCCGTTGTGCATAAGAACCATCTTATTTTCGAATTCTTTAGTCATAAATAAACAAAAAGGTTTGTGCAAATCCTAAATCAATTTGAAATTAAAGGATTGTATAAGAAAACTTCAAATTAATTTTTTTTAAAATTAAGATACATGAGATAAATTGGGATGAAATTTGTTACTAACCTCAAAAATAGAAGTAATCGATCTACCAATTGTCATGGTGGTCAATAATGAATGGAAGATTGTGGGGGAGAGAAGAAGAAAGAGAGAGTGCACGTTTGAAGAGTGTATGCGTGATTTGGGGGGATTAGAGAGAGTGCACGGTTGATGAATATATACAAGGGGAGAAAATTTTGTCTATATATAAGAAAAGTGTATCTGATAGAAAATTATTAACTAATGGTAGTATATGCAATTATTTTAAAGAAGGAAGGTATTTAGTATTTATGGTAAGGATATTTTATTATTTATGTTGTTTTTTTCTAACAATATACTATATAAAATTTTATAGATACACGAATACACTATTGTACAGATACAGAGATATATGATTTTTATAAATACATAATTAATAAATAGACACATAATTATTGTTCAGTTACAAATATACAGATACATTGTTATTAAATGTGCATTGATATTATGATTTAAGATATTACACATGCCTAGATACATAGTTTGATATCTCAATAATATATGAAAATATAGTTAAACAAACTAACTACTGATATATAGTAAGGAAAATCTAGTATTTCTTACCTTGTTGCGTTCATTTCTAAACAAGCCTTCCATGAGAGTAAAGTATTTGGGTGTCGGATCACCGACTCGCCAATTCAAGATTTTAAGCATAATATCAGCTTTGTCAATGACTAATTCATCATCAACTTGAGAACAACATTGATAAAATCATATTTGAAGTGTGTACGGCATGCCAAGTAATCAGTATAATTTCTTTGTGAAGTTCATGATTTATGTAGAATTTGATCAATGCTTCAAAAGACAACTTTTCTTAGAGAAATTAGCTACTGTCGATTAGATAAAAATCTCTATCATAAATGGTAATGTAGCGACTCAAAAGTTTTAAACTTAGACTTATGCTAATTATTCTTAAAGTTTTTGGTCAGTAGGCGAAAAATGTAAGTTAATCTGGAAAAAAATTCAGCTTCCACACCTTCATGATTCAAGTCACAGTTCACGATATGAATCATGACTCGTTGACTAAACCATGGAAACAAGCCAGAGTCTCTGACAATAATTCCATGATCAACATCTTGGACCACGACCCGTGGAGTGGACCACGAGTCGTGAGTCCAGTCGTGGCCTTGATCTAAAGAACCCCGAAATAAATGTCAAGGTTGATGGCTTGGAGAACGATTTGTGGAGTGGACTACAAGTCATGGAGTCCAATTGTAAATTCTATTTAGAGAGTCAGCCGAGCTGGCCTTGAAACGATGAGTCATCTCACGAACCATGAACCCTTTCATGGGCCGTGAAATAATCCATCTGATGAATTTTCTTGAAATTTTAAATATGCATCTTAAGAGTATTTTATACTTTTTCTGGCCCTAGAACCTCTACCCCATGACACTTAAGCACCCAATAAAGGTTATTCTTCAGCATAACATCGATATTATTCCTTAGATTCTTATTCTCCAACTCTCCAGCACCTAGAGCTTCAAGCAAAAGAGCATAAAAAATAATAGCAAGAATTCTTCTCAAGATTTCCATTCTCAAGGTTCTTCTTTGTAGGTATGTAAGAGTTTAGTGAGGAAATTCTTTCACCCTCATGCCCATAGTTTGAGTTTTCATCAATTATGTCAAAGATAGGATTTTTCAAACTCAAAACTCATCTACTTACATCTTGATTTATTTTATAAATAGAAGTAGAACTTGATTATAACATTCTATGGGTAATCATCCTTATGCTTAGTCAATTATAAAAAATTTCTTCTTGAAATCTTTCTAAAAGGTATTTTCTCAAAAGTTGCATCTTTAATTTGTATTGGCTTTCTCCATGTTTAATTGAACTATACTTTTGAAAGAATGATATAGATAGCATGATGATTTGAAACTTGATATTTCATAGAATTGAGCAAAGACTTTTATTGACTTTAGTCATTTTCATAGATATGATATGAGCATGAAATTTTATTTTGGGAGAACTATTTATGTAACACCCCAAAAGTTTCTAAGTTAAAAACTCAATCATGGTCAACTTCAAATGATCATTACTCCTAGAATAAAAAGAATTAGGTGGTCTAGTAATCACCAAGTTAAAGATCTTTGAGTTTTCTTTTCAACGCCACTGACTTTGCGTTAATCAGAGTCTAGAGTAAGAAGTTATTTATGTTTTATCAAGAAGTGTCTGTCTGTCAAAAATGACAGACAAGAACCACGGACCAAGTCTACGAATCGTGAAAAAAGACCCGAGGACCAGTAGAGAGGCCTAAGAACTATGGATCAGGTCCACGAATCATGGAACAGTCCATGATCCATGATCTACCACCATGGAAATTAGGCTTGCAGCCTTGCAAAAACTCTGAGAACCATGGACCAGGTCCACGAGCCGTGGACTGGTCTATGAACCAGGTCCATGGACCGTGGAATCTGGTTTCGAAAAATTTTAACAGCTTTTCAGTTAAGTTTTTCCAGGGGTATTTTGGACTTTCCCTCTTATTTAACTTCGATAATAAGTCATTTTAGGCTTATTTTAATAAGTCTTAACTAAATTTAGTTCAGTTTTCCCTCATTCAATCCCTTCAGTCTTAGAAAGAAATAACAGAAGAAGTTTTCTCTCCACCAACCTAGGGCTTTCTCCTCCAAAGCTTCAGAACTCCATCCCCAATCCACGAATCACCTTCTACCAGGTATGTGGGTATTCAATAAAGGTTTAGTTCACCCTTAAGCCCAAACCTCCAGTATTTTCTTCGAATATTCATGGTTTATAAAATTAGGTTTCCTACCTAATTATGTAAATTATTCCAGAATTTAGTCTTTATGATTCCTACATGATTTATATCTTATTTTATATGAATTGTAATATGTTTTTAATAATTTACACGAGTTTTCACTATGAGTTGAGAAATCAAGAATTTAGCCCTAATATGTAGTATTTTCTCATGAAATGGTTTATCTCAGAATCTAATTCAGAATATTAGTATTAATATTTTAAATAAAGTTTAGTCAGCTTTCAGTTGTAGTTTTCAGAAAATAATAATTTCAGATTAGTATAGTTCTAACACAGAAACGCAGGACCTCAGTTTAAATGAGCTAGCATATCCGTTTCGGGAGTACTACTTAGCACCGAGTTGACTAGGGTTCAGCGTACCTTAAAGTCCCAGAACTATATGCCTCTATAGGATTATTTAGCCCCTCAGTGGGCCTTAGTTAGTGATCACGCCAGTTATGCCTTTATGTCCTGGCAAGGTATATTGGGTCCTCCCGATGGGGCGTATACATCAGATTCCACATCTAGCTCATGTAGTTTATGTCGGTTAATAGGTTCTCCCACAGAATTAGCTTCAGTAGTGAGTACTAGTCCCTCAATTCATGTTTTTACAGCTTTTCATTATGCTTTTCAGATGACTCTTGCATTTCATATTCTTATGCATGATTTCATTTTGGGCCTATGTACAACAGTTTAGATCATAGTTTTAAATAGCATGTTAGAATTTTAGTCTGCTCAGTTATTTGCACACCACGCATGCTCAGTATATTCAAATTAGTGACGCACACTCTATATGTTGCATCCTATCATGATGCAGGTTCAGGTTCTCAGATTTAGGCTCGCTATCAGTTTGACTCAGCGCCCACCCAATGATAGCCAGTGGTGAGTCCTCATCATTCAAGGACACATTTTAAACTGATTTTTCATTAGTCATTTAGTTTTCAGTAGTTGGAGTTAGCTGGGGGCTTGTCCCAGCAACTCATCAGTAGTAGAGGCTTTCAGACATAGAGTTAGATTTCAGCTTATTCAGTTATATTATATGTCAGACTCATATATTCATTTATTCAGAGATTTTCAGTCTATACTTCTGAACTTTTAAATTAGATTCAGTATAGCTTTTTCCTAGATGTTTATGTTAATCAGAATGCTTAGCTTATGCCAGATCAAGGGTTAGCTTGGGGTCAGCTGTGGCTCTAAGCACCATGTTATATCTAGGGCATAGGCTAGGGGCGTGATAAATTTTGTATCAGAGCATCAGGTTCAAGAGTCCTAGGGTGTCTAAGAGCCATATTAAGTAGAGTCTTTTTCATGGGTGTGAAGTGCGCCACACTTATGACAGAGAAAGTCTATGAGATATTTTTAGGAAACTCCACTTCTTTCATGTTATATACCGTGCGATAGAGTTTAACTCTATTTCTACCTTCTAATCTGTTTTCTATGCATTTCATATCAGGTCTCCTTGAAGAAACAACACTCATAATGCTAATGCAAATCCTCTGGTTCCATACCACGAGGTCACTAACGCAGAATTCAGGAATTCCATTCATATCTTGGCACAAGTTGTGATTGCCCAAGCTAATCAGTAGCCACATGTTCTCACTAACCCAAATAGTGGGACAGCTACTGCCAGAGTTAGGGATTTCATCCGCATGAATCCGCTGAAATTCTTTAGGTCGAGAGTAGATAAGGATCTGTAGAACTTCATTAATGAGGTGAAAAAAGTTCTCGATGTGATGCAGGTTTCAGGGGTTGAGAATGTTGAGCTAGCATCTTATCATCTTAAAGATGTGGCTCAGATATGTTTCACACAGTGGAAGGACAACAGGGGCTGGATTGTAGCTCCTATGACTTAGGATTATTTTTCTCGAGCTTTTCTGGACAGATTTTTCCTAAGAGAGTTGAGAGAAGCTAAGGTAGATAAATTTGTGAATCTGAGGCAGGGGTCCATGTCTGTTCAGGAATATGGCTTAAAGTTTATGCATCTCTTTAGGTATGCTCTAGCAATGGTAGCCGAGCCAAAATCCCAGATGAGTAAGTACATTTTGGGTATCTCTGACTTGGTTAAGAAGGAATGCAAGATAGCAATGTTGGTCGGAGATATGGACATCTCTAGACTCATGACTTATGCTCAACAGATGGAGGAAGAAAAGCTTAAGGATATAGCAAAGGAAAGTAAGAAGGCTATAATAGTTAATTATCACTATCATAACAGAGGTCGGGCCGTGGAAATCGCTCATAGTTTCAGTAGAGATCTTCAGTTCCAGAACCTTCATCAGCTAGTTCTCCATCCCCTAGGCCTTGACAGGACTAGAAAAAGAGAGCATCAGGCTCTAAGTCAAAAAGTAGTGTTTCAGGTAGTCGTACTTTTCTAACATGCCCTAAGTGTGGTAAGAATCATCTAGGTGAGTGTTTTGCTAGCAGAGAGGGGTGTTTTGGGTGTGGCCAACTAGGCCATAGGCTGAAGAAGTGCCCCTCAGCTAGACAGGGACAAGGAGGTAACCGAGCTCAGTTTACCACTTCAGCATCTCTAGCAGGTCGCACAGTTCAACATGATACTATCATTGGCATGGGTAGCGGTCAGCATCAAAACTGTCTCTATGCTATGTAATCACGTTAGGATCGGGAGAGTTCACTAGACATAGTTATTAGTATGTTCTCAGTCTTTTCTCTTGATTTTTTATGCTTTGTTAGACCCAGGGGCTTCACTATCTTTTGTAACCCATATATTGCATGCAAATTCAGAGTCAGTCCTGAAGTACTCTTAGAACCCTTCTCAGTATCCACCCCAGTCGATGAGTCAGTCTTATCTAAGAGGGTATACAGAGATAGCCCAATTTTAGTCCTTCATAAAATCACTTCAGCAAACTTAGATATGATTGACTTTTATGTCATTCTCGGCATAGATTGGCTACACGCTTGTTATGCCTCAGTCGACTGTAGAGCCAGAGTCATAAAATTCCAGTTTCTTGATAAGTCTGTCTTAGAATGGGAGGATAGTCCTCCAACGTCAAAGGGTCATTTTATATCTTACCCTCAAAACCATAAGGATGATCTTAAAAGAGTATATCTACCATATAGTTTGGATCAAGGATTTAGAATCCAAAACTCCATCTCTCCAGTCAGTCCCTCCAGTCAATGAATTTCTTAAAGTGTTCCCTGAGGATCTACCCGGAGTCCCTCCTGAGTGAAAGATCTACTTTGGGATAGACCTTCTTCCAGATATGCAATCTATCTCCATTCCTCCTTACAGGATGGCTCCAACAGAGCTTAAGGAGTTGAAAGATCAGCTAAGAGACCTTCTAAATAAGGGTTTCATTAGACCCATCATCTCTCCATAGGGTGCTCCAGTTCTCTTTATGCGTAAGAAAGACGATTCACTCAAAATGTGCATTGACTACTGCCAACTGAACAAAGTCACAATCAAGAATAAGTATCCATCCCCAAGATTAATGACTTGCTCGAACAGCTTTAGGGTGCTAGTTACTTCTCCAAGATTGACCTTAGATCTGGTTATCATCAGCTCAGAGTTAGAGATTGTGACATTCCAAAGACAGCCTTCATAACTTGGTATGGTCACTATGAATTTGTAGTTATGTCTTTTGGACTAACCGATGCTCCTGCAACCTTTATGGATTTGATGAATAGGGTATTCAAGCAATACTTGGATATGTTCATTATTGTCTTCATTGATGACATCCTACTTTATTCTTGGAATGAGAAGGAGTATGCAAACTATTTGAGAGTTATGTTGCAAACTCTCAAAGATCGCCACTTATTCGCCAAGTTCAGTAAATGTGAGTTTTGGCTGCAGTCAGTTGCTTTTCTGGGTCATGTGGTATCTAAGGAGAGCATTCGAGTAGATTCACAGCAGATAGAGGCAGTGAAAAACTGGCCTAGACTTACCTCTTCGACAGACATTAGGAGTTTCTTGGGTTTGGCTGGCTACTACAAGAGGTTTGTTGAAGGGTTCTCATCCACAGCTGCTACATTGACTAGGTTGACTCAAAAAAAGGTTAAGTTCCAGTGGTCAGATGAGTGTGAAAAAAACTTCCAAGAGTTTAAAACTAGATTGACCACAACTCTAGTTTTGACTCTACCAGAGGGTTTAGATGGCTTCGTGGTGTATTGTGATGTATCTAAAGTTGGCTTAGGTTGTGTTATGATGCAGCATAGTAAGGTCATTGCATATGCCTCCAGATAGCTTAAGATTCATGAGAAGAACTACCGGACTCATGATATTGAGTTGACAACAGTTGTTCTTGCCTTAAAGATAAGGAGACACTACTTGTATGGTGTCAATGTAGATGTCTTTATAGACCATAAGAGCCTCCAGTATGTGTTCACCCAGAAGGAGTTGAATCTTCATCAGAGAAGGTGGCTCGAGTTTCTCAAGGATTATAATATGAATGTGCTCTACCATCCGGGTAAGGCCAATGTAATGGCTGATGCACTTAGAATATTGTCCATGGTTAGTGTGTCACATGCTGAGGAAAAGAAGAAGGAATTAACTAAGGATGTTCAAAGACTCGCTCGCTTAGGGGTTTTCCTTACAGACACAGCTGAGGGCGGTATCATGGTTCATAATGGTTCACAATCTTCCTTAGTAGTTGAGGTGAAAGAGAAGCAAGATAGTGACCCTATCTTGCTTCAGTTAAAGGGTGTTGTCCATCAGCAGAGAGTAGAGGTTATGTGATAAGATCTCGATTAGAGAGACTAATCGAAATCAAATACGGAATTGAAATAAGCAAAATATATGTGGATTAACACTAAGAAATTACAATTATAGGCAACGAGGGACTTTATACCCTCACCTCCCAATTGATTACAATAACCAAATGATAAACCAACTTGAATCAACAAGGCAAAAGTACTCTAAATGAAACCACAAATGAGTATTCTCATGTAAAATTCAAGCAAAAGAAGTTATCAAGCAACCAAGGGAATCCACCCTTAATCATTCACATAAACTATTAGAAATCCACCCATTAGATTTCTACACTACATTAATTAATTGGGAATCCACCCAAGCTAACAAGCTAAAACTCTCAAAGAGATAATTCTATATCAATCAACAACTGAGGACCTAAAGGGAAGGAAACCCCTATTTATAGTTATTATATTAAGGCCCAAAAGTGACCTTGGAAGACTACAAAGTTGGCCCATGATGGGTCTTGTGCGAGCTGAGGTGCATTTGAGGTGCCAAATGCACCAACCAATGTGCTGGTCGCACCTTGATGTGCGGAGTGGTGTGCATTTTGCACCAACTGATGTGCATGTCGCACCTGGGTCGCACCACTGGGTAGATTCACTGGCAGTCTCTTCTTTTCTCCACGCGATCATCCAAATGTGGAATTACTTCACTTGTAGTGTAATGAGGCTCTTCCAAGCTCCCTTTTATGCTCCAAGGGTGAGTGTGGCTTGGATCCTCTTGTCTAGACCTTGAACTATAGGTCTAGCATGAATATTGTTGGGTGATATCATATCATCCTCCCCTTCTTGAAAAGGATTCATCCTCGAATCCAAACCTTGCAAAAACATAGGAAGGACAAACAACCACAAATTCCTCATGGTATGAGGGTTAGCACAAGAAATAGTAGGCCAAAGTGGCACATCCTCAGGGAACAACCAAACATTTCCTATTGTAATGACAATGAAGTCAATATATGGAGTACAAGGGAATTGGTTATTCCACTCAATGAAAAGATAGGACCATCCAAAGGGTGGTATCATTAAAAACTCACATACCCATAAAGGGTCTCCGGGGTCAAATGGATATGAGACCCACTTATCTTTGTCACACAAACAAGGGTGTGACCCAATAAAAAGCCTACCCCTCTCCAATGCATCTTTAAGGTAAACATAGACATCATCGAATGCAAAGAGGTAGTAGAGAAAGGTGTTTAGAATTCTAGTATCATCCAAGGTGTTTCTATATGAAAGAATACCATCAAGCCCAAGAAATGTATCAAGAAAACCACAACAAGGTGGAACACCTAAGGATGAAGTGATAGCATTTGGACATACTTCACCTTCTCTTTTCACATGATTCAAGTTTGCATAAGATGTATACTCAACACGCTCATGAATATCATCATATGCAAAAAGATAGTAAAGAAAGGTAAGAAGATCACTAGTGTCAATCATGGTTTCCTCATATGCAAGTTTATAATTAGATACAAGGATCCTAACAAGCATATTCTCACATGTTTGGACACATGACATCAACTTGCGATTTATCACACAAGTGTCACCTTTTCTTTTCAAACAACTCCTCAAAAGGAGGGTATCTTTCAATGGAGTCATGCTATAAGGGATGATGTGGAATCTATAAGAACCCAATTTTCTCCCAATCGAATGGTCTTCCCAAGAAGTTGGGTTCCTTCCATTTATAGCACTAAGCATACTCCTGAGAGTCTCATTTGTCACTTCTGTCATGACCCAAGCCATCATGGTGACACCAACCCAACCCCCGGATGAGCGAACCAGTAGAGTCCAACCCATAGCCTAGTCTAATAGCCTAAAACCAGCAAACAAAAATTAAACTAGCAATTCAATAAGCAAAAACCTTTCATTTAAGTAAAACTGTGGAAAATTCCCCCTAGAATCTCAAACTCATCGTACCAAACACTACCAATACTAGAGTACGAGGATGCAACCCCAAAACTTAAATAGTAAAAAAGAATAGTCTAAGCCCAAAATAATTGGGCTACAACTCAAAAGATAAACACCAAGGCGGCTTGGTCGAACACCTCACCCTTGATAGCTGGAACAATCAGGCCTAGAGGTGAGGTCGTGCATCAACCGCCGGAAGATTTCCTATACTCACAAGAAAAACAAGTAAGTGCAGTATCAGTACACAACCATCGTGTACTGGTATGATCATCATCCAGTTCCAAATAAACGGTGTATAAATCAGTACAACAAATCAAGTACAAGTACAGAAAGCATACAACGAGTCAACAGGATCCCCTAGACTACAAGTTTTTACTTAGCTTGTTCCCACATGAAATCCATCCTTGATAACCATAAACAATAGTCACATAACTAATAAATCATCCTTTCGTCTAGCCCGGACCCACCTTGGGATCCCCTCTAAACAACACCTAACTGTTAAACAGACAACTCGGCCTAATCCAAGACTAATTCAACAGACATAATAGGATTCCCGGTCACTCAAGGACCACCAACCAATATCACAAATCAATAAAGCAGCCCAGTCCACTCATAAAACCAATAACAGTCAATGCAATGCAACAAAATCAATGCAATGATGCAGTAAAATAAACTCGTACCAGGCGTGGTACCCTATCCAACCGTTAGTATTTCGTACCAGGAGTGGTACTCGAGCCAACCATTTGTTATACCTGTACAAGGCATGGTACCTGAGCCAACCATTTCTTATACCTGTACCAGGCGTGGTACCCGTGCCATCCATTAGTATACCTGTACCATGCGTGGTACCCGAGCCAACCGAATGTCAATAATCCACAGTCAAATAATGAACAAACAACTTGTAAACCAATAAGCAACACACCGTTCAATTCATAGACTGTAAAACAGGACCCTTAGACATTCTACAAAATTTCTCTAAGCAATGCAATTCATACAAACACTTAGATAAGAGTACAAAATATACAACATTCACAGGAATTGTAAGCCATCACCTACCTCGAAATGATCTAAGCTCTACTCAACCCGAGCTTTCCCGTGTTCCGGATTCCTTTCTTTTTCTTGGTCTAAAACAACATACAAGTACTTTGAATTAACAACAAGGCCTGCTCATTACTCGGATTACACTAAATCCCAGACCCCCAGGCCACCTATGATCATCCTACCCTTTTTTTCCTGGCTTTCCGCTATTAATTTCCCTAGTTTTATCATTTTCACAGATAAAAATAGAGAATTTAGCAATATGTGATCATAAAACCTTACTTTTAACAATGTCCAAGAACTTTCATGACTAGAATCCCCCTTCTTCCCCAGATTCCACCATCCCTAGGTTATTCCAACCTTTCCCCAAGTTCCCTCCTAGCAATTCTACCGCGTAGGAAAATTAGTACGAAGATTGGGGAGTAGAAACCTTACCTTAGGGAAGAAAAACAATGGAAAACGGAGGAAAATCACCTGGAATCGCCTTGCCCTTCTCCAAAAACAAAATTGTGAAAATTTAATATTTTGGGGAATGTTTCTGCATTAAATCTTATCATGCTCCGTGCTATAGCGGTCCGCTCCACTATAGCGGTACTGCTGTAGCGGAGTCGTCCGCTATGGCGGAGGCTTGACCGACATTGACTTCCACTGTAGCGGTAATTTCCGTGATATAGAAAGTCGTAAAACCTCCAAGATTAGTACATTTTACAACACACTTATTTTTTCGACGTCCTGAAATAACCCCTTCACGTCAAACTCGATTTCGGGAGTTCTACTTACCCGAATTTGATTTCAAAAAGTCCCCCGGACTCCTTTATGTGTTAGCTATGAGGAACACTATCTCAAAACAAGACATTCAACCCAATCCTGACCTGGATTTCCCTAGACCATACCTCGCTCCTAAACCGGCCGAGACTAGCCTAGCCTAGAATTTCAAACCCTCAAAACTGGAGTTTTCTAACTCAAAAGCTTGGCACGATTGGATTACCCGTAATGACTGACCCGGTCATTACAACTTCAAATTTTCCGACCCTATGAAGGTGACAAAAAGTCTTGAACATCTAAGGACTCTTCCACAAACAAGTAAGAAACTTAACATCCACAAGTTGTGGCTCACACAACTTAAGCACGAGTGTGTAAAACAAGGATGAAAGTAATAGTTAACACCCAAAGTAAGCAATGACACATTTACCCTAGGTTTCATAAACATGATATCACCCACTAGCACGGGTTCATCATATGCAAACAAGTAGTAGAGAAAGGATTGAAGGTCACTAAACTTATCCCAAGTGTTCTCACTTGTAAATCTATTTTTCAAACCTTGCATGCTAGCAAGAACTTCATCACACTTTAGAACACAAGGAAGTAAGATAAAGTTTTTCAAGTACAATTCACCTTCCTTTCTCAAACAAGCTCCCGAAGGGAATGTATCAACACATGGAGTTATGCCACTAGAGAGATTGAAGGAACTATGAGTTACATTCTCTCCCAAAAAGTTGGGTTCTCCCTATTCATGAGTCGTAGCATACTCCTAAAAGTATATCCTAACATTTCGACTTATCCATCCACATGAGTGTGACAAGGAGTAGGAAACAAAAATTGGGCATCAAGTATGCACCATGGACTCTTCTCAAAGAAACAAATAGATAGGGATTCTGGGTTATGGAGCTCACACAATTTAAGCATAGCATCAACAAACCATGAAGAGGTTTGAGACATATTGACACTCTCAAGGTAGTACACAATGTCATACAATTTTAGGGATTCGCCTACCTTAGGGAAAATGTCATCATGACTCTAAGGGTCACATAAAATAGGAGGCAATGGATACATACCTTGGGGTTGAGGTGTAAACTTGGCATGTTTGTGTCCCAACAATGGCTTGCAAGGCGTTCCCATCTCAAGCATCATCTTGGACCAATAGGATTGGTACTTCCTTTTCTTTCTCAAGTTGGAATCCATAGAGTTGGATCACATTAAGCTTTCAATTCCTTTTTGGTGAGGTGATCCTTTAGGAACCTCATCGGAAAGTATTCCTTCATGAACCTGCAAAAGAGAAGAGTTGGTACTAGATAAAATGCTAGTACTTTGGTTAGTGTGCACTACAAGATCTGTGTTGATGAGTCCCACTAAGGAGTGTTCCTCATCCATTCCTTTCAAACATTCACTTGGCTCCACATTAACAAACAAGTCATATTCTTCATTAGCCAAGTCTTTCTCCTTTTGTATAAGAAACACTTCTTTCTCATTCTTCTTAACTTCTTCCTTTAGGAGTACTTCCTGAAGTTCTCTCATGGTTTTATAATCCTCACTCACTTTATGGGGTGTCAAAAGTGCAAGACTGTACTTTCATCCTCCAAATACAAATGAGTATTTGTTAGACCCTTTGTGATATTGGGCATCCCTATCAACTTGCCACGGTCTTCCAAGCAATACATGACATGTTAGAATGTGCATCATCATGGGAATGACATCACACAGGACTTCATCTTGATAATTGCCAATGCTAAACTTTATGACTACTTGCTCGGTTACCTTTACCACACTCTTTGAGCAATTGAAGTTCATATGGATTGAGGTGCCTTTGTGTAAGGAGCTTCATTCGGACAACTGTCCCATTACTTACATAATTAGCTCTACTCCTACTATCAACAACCAAGGAACATACCTTCCCTAAGATCTTACACCTTGTATGAAATAGGTTCATACTTTGGTCAAGTTCCTTTTAGAAAGGTCCTCCATGATTTGTCTGAAGGAACAAGAGAAGTTCAAGTCTTCCTCCAATTTCTCATCATCTCCTTTTGGAATTTCTTCCCCATGCCTAATCTTAGGATCACTATTGTCAACCTTCACCTCACACTCTATCACATTGCTAGTACAAGATTCATCACACATGGATACAATTGGCCTCCAATAAGGACATTCACTTGCAATGTGCCCTCTACCTTGACATTTAGAACATTAAATGGTAGAAGGATGAGGGAAGTTAGGATTAACACAAATACATCCTTTAGCTTGTTCTTCCCATCTTGCCTTGTAGTGAGCTTGAGTAGCTTGACTACTATCTTTTGAATTTGAAAGACTCACTTGGATGGTATTCAACCCTCTATCTTGGTCCTCACGATCTCCATGATGATAACCATATCTAAAATCATATTGATCTCCATATTGATCATCATGTCGATCACCATATCTATCACCATATCGATCACCATAATAATCATCATATCGACCATCATATTTATCATCGTAGTGATCAACTCGAGATCCATACCCTTGCCATTGTGCACCTTGGTTTCAATCATAGCCTTCTGGTTGCACTCCTTCTCTTGGTGCACTATAACCATGTTGACCAAAATGTTAAGGTTCATCCTAATACCTATGAGCATGTGTCTCATCATCTATCTCTTTGTAGAAAGGATTTTGGTATTGTTTATCTTAGTAAGGCTCTTGGTTTGGATAGTGTGGTATATGCAAGGAAGTATGTGATGCATTTCGTAGTGGAGTTTGGGGTTGAGTTGCAACAAAGGAAGGTTTCCCTTGTAGGAGGTGATTTAGTTGGCGATTTGGGTAAGGTAGGGTTTGTCTAACATTACTCGGGAAGTTAGACATTTGGAAATGGGGATGTTAGATATATAGAGTGGGATTTTGAGTGGCTTGGGGGTAGCATGACTCATGTGCTTACCTCCGAGTGATCGTCATCAAGGAATTCAGATTCCTATTTGCTCCCGATCTATAGGTGGTATGAGGTGCACCTTTCGGGCTTCTAACCTTGCCATAAGCCATCCTATTATCATGAATATCCATCCTCCCATTCATCTTTGCCAATTGCCTTGCCGAATCAGCATAGGACTCCATATGATTCTTTGAACCTTCCCATTTAGGGGCATGTTCAATGGACATATACATTTGTGCCTGAAAAATGAACAAACAACGGTAGTAGTAAAGCTCCTCATGCCTCTCATATGTAGACGCTCACCTTACCTTCTATGGCTTCTTCCCGAAGTTGGTCTCAAACTTGCTTTGCTTTTACTTCATAAGGATTACTAATTCTTTGTGGAAGAATAGATTCTTGTTTAATCAAAGAAGGACGACTCAAAGTAAAATACGGATGGAGCCAAGAAGTTATATAACGAGTTTGTAAACGATAAAAGCTTTGAAATAAAAAGCACGAAATGAAAATGGACTCAAGAACTAATCACAACTAAGTAGATCAATTACTTGTTGATAATTAGCTTTAAGAGTTCTATTTGATAAGAAGAATCAAAAAAAAGAAACTAAGAAGATAGAACCTGAGAATTGTTGGAGAAAATTGAATTTGCAACTTTCAATATGTGCTAAGTGATGTGCATTTCGCACTTGCCATTGTGCTCGTCGCACATCATATTGCACACCCAAATCAGAAGACTAAATCTCCTTGGGCGAAGCTTGGTGCGTTTAGTACCTCCCAAATTTCCCATCACACATCGCATCGCACAACTCAAAATAGAACACCTGAAGCTTCCGATTTTTACACTTTTTCTGATTTCTCTTGTGCTTTTTCTCCTAGTACTTTCTCTTTTTGGTAAATTCATTTTGTACTAACACAAGTACTCTTTTCTTTTGTTTCTTCTTTGGATTAAAACACCTTTTTCAACCTTCTTCTTCTTCAAGACACCATTAACACCAAGAACATGAAGAACAACCCAAAATATGAATCTTAAGATTTTGAACTCAGATTTTCTTCAAATTTGATATTTGAACTCCCCTTGGCTAGGAGGACAAAGTCCAATATATTTTAACACCAATTAAAACCCAATCAAACCCAGATTTGAAATTCTTTTTCTTCAAGGTATGAAGAACACCATGAACATGAAGAACATTCAAATTTTGAACCCAATGGATTTCAACTCCGATTTGCACCAAATTTGAGATTTGAACTCCTTATGATAGGGAGAATAAACCTCAATACTTTTGAGCCTCCAATTTTACCCAGATCTTAAGCCCACTTGTTGGACCTTCAAGCTTTTCTTCACTCAACAATAGTGAAAACTTCAAATCTTCTCCAAACAAGCTCAAATTTTAGATCTAGACTCAATCAATACTAGAGAACACAATTCTAGTATTAGAAACTCAAACAAAACACAAAATCAAAATTTTTTTTTGGAAATTTTCTCAAAAGCATTTTTCACACAATTTTTTTAAAATTTTCAGATTTATGAACCTAGGATTAAGAATTGTGGGAACATCCTTTAGCCTAAGCTCTGATACCAAATGATAAGATTTCAATTAGGGAGACTAATCGAAATCAAATGTGAAATTGAAATAAGCAAAACATATGCAGATTAACACTAAGAAATTGCAATTATGGGCAATAAGGGACTTTATACCCTCACCTCCCTATTGATTACAATAACCAAATGATAAACCAACTTGAAAAACAAGGCAGAAGTACTCTAAATGAATCCACAAATAAGTATTCTCATGTAAAATTCAAGCAAAAGAAGTTATCAAGCAACCAAGGGAATTCACCCTTAATCACTCACCTAAACTATTAGAAATCCACCCAATAGTACTATTAGGAATCCACCCAATAGATTTCTATACTTCATTAACTAATTGTGAATCCACTCAAGCTAACAAGCTAAAACTCTCAAAGAGATAATTTCATATCAATCAACAACCGAGGATCTATAGGAAAGGGAACCCCTATTTATAGTTATTACATTAAGGCCCAAAAGTGACCTTGAGGCAGCGGATTTTGATAAAGGCTCACATCTCCAGCTATTCTATTCATTTGGGTGCCACTAAGAGGTACCATAATCTACAGAAAGTCTATTAATGGAATGGCATGAAGAGGGATATTGCAGACTTTGTGGCTAAGTATCCTAACTGTCAGCAAGTTAAGGTAGAACATCAGAGACCAGGAGGGTTGACTCAGGATATCAATATTCCTACTTAGAAGTTGGAAGTGATCAATATGGACTTCATTACAGGCTTATCGCGTACTCATCGACAGCATGACTTTATTTGGGTGATAGTAAACAGGATCACTAAGTCAGCCCACTTTTTGGCTGTCAAGACTACAGACTCAGCAGAGGACTATGCCAGGGCTCTATATCCGTGAGATAGTCAGGTTGTATGGAGTTTCCTTATACATCATCTCAGAGAGGGGTACTCAGTTCATATCCCAATTTTGGAGGTTGTTTCAGAATGGTCTTGGTACTCAGGTTAATCTTAGCACAACTTTTCACCCGCCAATAGATGGTCAGGCAGAGTATACCATCCAGACCTTAAAGGATATATTGAGGGCTTGTGTGATCAATTTTAAAGATAATTGGGATGATCACTTACCTCTTATGGAGTTTGCCTATAATAACAGTTTAACTCTAGCATCCAGATGGCTCCATATGAGGCACTTTATGGGAGGAGGTGTAGATCACCTATAGGCTAGTTTAAGGTAGGTGAAGCAGCATTAATAGGGCCAGATTCAGTCCATGAGACTATAGAGAAGGTTTAGCTTATTAGAGAGAGGTTGAAAGCGGCTGAAAGTCATCAGAAATTCTATATAGATATGAGAAGAAGAGTGCAAGAATTTGAGGTTGATGATTGGATTTTTCTGAAGGTATCACCCATGAAGGGTGTGATGAGGTTTGGTAAGAAAGGGAAGCTTAGTCCTCGATATGTAGGACCTTACAGGATTCTGAGGAGAGTTGGCAAGGTGGATTATGAGTTAGAATTGCCCACAGACTTAGCATCAGTGCACCCATTCTTCCATATATCCTTGTTGAAGAAATGCATTGGTGATCCCTCTTTAGTTGTGCCTTTAGAAAATGTGGGCGTGAAATAAAATCTCTCTTATGAAGAGGTCCTAGTTGAGATTCTTGATCGTCAGGTTCAGAGGTTGAGGAACAAGGAAGTTGCTTCAGTTAAAGTCCTTGGGAGGAACCAATCAGTTGAGGGAGCTACTTGGGAAGCAGAAGCAACTATGATGACCAAATACCCCTACCTCTTCCTTTCCGATTCAACTTCAGCTTGAGGTAATAGTTCCTCTTTAGCTTTCTCAGAATCCCTCATGTGTGTCTGTCATGACCCAACTACCGGGCCGTACGGGCACCTACTCTAATCCACCTAGATAGGAGAACCCTTACCACCCAAACCAACAGGCAATGCGAAAAAGAAAATAACCATTAAGTAAGTCCCTTTTATATATGAGAAATCCTTTTACAAATATTTGGAAAATCTTTATACAACAACTTTCAAAAAATAACAACCTTTAGAACTTGCAAAAATTTATTAACAATATAACACAACCTCCTCAGAACCTAGTCTAAGATGGTATAAGAGCTTCTACAAGATGAGCTTATAACATAAGATGGACAGAACTCCACCATAGAAGTAAGTAGGAGTTGCTGGAAGATCACCGCAATCCTGAACCTGTGAAACATCACCAACCCTGCAACCAGACTATACCCAAAAAGGTATAGCAAGAGTAGAATCAGTAATAAAACACGTACTAGTAGGCATTATCGGCTGACCCGAATTCACTCCTACCATCATATAAAAATTAAGATAAAATGCACAAGGTAAATGCATCACCTCTTTTCAACATCACTTTTATCAATCCTTCATTTCGGAACCGACCTTCCTAACCTTTTGCTGCCAACTCCACCACCCTAGCCTTGACCCTGACATCTAGGAATTCCCAAGTCTCACTCATAAATAGACTTCTCAAGTCGCCTTGTCACCTAGACTTCCCAAGTCTCACTTTAACCTTTACCCCAGTCAACTACCTTGACTAAATATCCAGACTTAATTCGGCCAACTGCCCCACCAAACCACTTATGCCCGTAGTATTACCTACCAATGTCTGGACCTTTCCAAGACCTCTAGGAGAACTTTTCAACCTAATTATATTAACCAGTAACTACACCCCAAACTCTCAGTCTTTCTCCCAATATACCAATCATATAGAATCCTACTAATGACCATTGACACCTTCAATGACAACAACATAGTTACATCTAAATCCCTTTTGTTACATCACATAACCCATACCCTCCAAGGATCCTCCATCCACACCTAAGTATTCAACAGACTACCCCGGTCTACACCAAGACCCACCATTGGCTTATTAACCATAATAATTCCTGACTGTCATTAGTACACTTAATGACAACAATTTGTGAACTTATAACCTCTTTTACATAGTTCGGACCCACCCGGATCCCCCTAACACATCTAGGTGTTAACATGGCAAACCCGATCTACACCAAGACCAACTAATAATCAACATAATAACCCAGTCTATACTAAGACCAACTAATAACCAACATAATAATCTGGTCTACACCAAGACTAAACTAATAACTAACATAGTAACTCGGTCTACACCAAGACCAACTAATAACCAATATAATAACCCGGTCTACACCAAGATCAAAGTAATAACTAACATAATAACTCGGTTTACACCAAGACCAAACTAATAACCAATATAATAACCCAGCCTACACCAAGACCAAACTAATAATATAACGACCAGGTCCGTTATTACGGGTAGTCCAATCGTGCCAAGTTTAGAGTTAGAAAACTCCGAGTTTGGGAGTTTGAAATTCTGGGCTAGGCTAGCCTCAGCCGATTTTGGAGTGAGGTAGAGTCTAGGGATATCCAGGTAAAAATGTATTTAGGTGTCTTGGAGTGAGCTATTTTTCCACATAGCCAAGACATAAAAGAGTCTAAGGGACTTTTCAGAATCGCATTTGGGTAAGTAGAACTCTCGGAATCGCGTTTGACGTGAAGGGGTTATTTTGGGACGTCAGGGGAAACAAGTGTGTTGTGAAATGGACAAAACTAGCAGAGTTTTGGACTTTCTATCTGTGATGAGCGCTGTCACGCGCGATAGCAGCCACCGCTATAGCGGTAGAAATTACTGCTATAACAGTGGTTAAAGGGCAGTAAACCTACTTAAGACCGCTATAACGGCAGCCTACCGCTATAGCAGGACCACTATAGCAGAGCAGGGACCGTTATAGTGGGCCGATGGGTTTTTAATACACAGCTCCCAAAATATTCAGTTTTCACAAGTTTGTTTTGGAGAAGGGCTGGGCGATTTCCAGGAAATTTTCTTCATTCTCCCATAAAAAATCTTCCCTAAGGTAAGGCTTTCGTTCCCCAAACATGGTAATACATTTCCTATGCAGTAGAATTGCTAGGAGGGAATTTGGGGAAAGGTTAGAATAACCTAGGGATAGTGGAATTCGGGGAAGGAAGGGGATTCCAAGCATGTGTGTTCTTGGGCAGTGATAAAAGTAAATGATCATAGGTTGTTTAATTTCCTGATTTTATCCATAAAAATGATAGAACTAGGGGAATTAACGATGGAAAAACCCGAGAAAAGGATGGGATGATCATGGATGGCCTGGGGTTTGAGGATTTGGTATAGTCCGGGTAATGTGCAGGCCTTATGTGTTAATGGTATGTATTATGTGTTGTTTTTACACTATGAACGAGAGAGGAATCTGAAACACGGAAAAGCTCAGGTCGAATAGAGGTTGGAACATTTCGAGGTAAGTGATGGCTTATGATTTTCTGTGAATGTGTATATTAATGTACTCATGTATAAGTGATTGTATGCATTACATTTCTTAGGGAAATTGTGTGGAATGTCTAGGTTCCTGGTTATAATCTGTGATTGAACGGTTTACTTGTTGGTTTTACAAGTTGTGTGTTCATATATTGACTATATATTGACAAGTTGCATTACATTACTTCTTGATGATAGTGTGGAGTCTCCTCCTATTGAGTCAGTCCCAGTGGTTTCTGACTTCTTAGAGGTGTTTCTAGTGGACTTGCCTGGTATGCCTCCGGACAGAGACATAGATTTTTGTATTGATTTGGAGCCAGGCACTCATCCCATTTCCATTCCTCCATATAGAATGGCTCTGGCAGAGTTAAGAGAACTTAAGACTCAGCTGCAGGAACTCCTAGATAAGGGATTTATACGTCCCAGTGCTTCACATTGGGGTGCCCCGGTCTTGTTTGTAAAGAAGATGGATGGTAGTATGCGGATGTGCATAAATTATAGGCAGTTGAATAAGGTGACCATTCAGAATAAGTACCCTCTACCCCGTATAGATGATTTGTTTGACCAGCTTCAGGGTGCATCATTGTTCTCAAAAATTGACTTGAGATCGGGTACCATCAGCTAAGGATTAGACTTGAGGACATTCTGAAAACTACTTTTCGGACTTGGTATGGACATTACGAGTTTCTAGTAATGTCATTTGGTTTGACCAATGCGCCGGCAACATTCATGAGTTTGATGAATGAGGTATTTAAGTCTTACTTGGATTCTTTTGTTATCGTGTTCATCGATGACATTTTGATCTACTCTAAGAGTAGGGAGGAGTATGCTAATCATCTTCGTATTGTGTTGGATATCTTGAAGCACCAAAAGCTTTATGCAAAATTCACTAAGTGTGAGTTTTGGTTGACTTCTGTGGCATTCTTGGGGCATGTAGTGTCAGAAAAAAGGGTGATGGTGGATCCCCAGAAAATTGAGGCAGTCAAGAGTTGGGTTCGGCCTAGCTCTGTGACTGAGGTGAGTAGTTTTGTTGGGCTTGCGGGGTACTATCGAAGGTTTGTTAAGAATTTTGCTTCTATTGCTACTCACCTGACCAGGTTGACACAGAAGGAGGTACCATTTGTGTGGTCCACCAAGTGCGAGGAGAGCTTCCAAAAGCTCAAGACACTTTTGACCACAACCTCTATTTTGTCCTTGTCGGTTGAAGGTAAAGATTTTGTTGTTTACTGTGATGCTTCACATTCTGGTTTGGGTGTTGTGTTGATACAAGATAGGAATATGATAGCCTATGCATCCAGGTAGTTGAAGGTGCATGAGAGGAATTACCCGACTCACGATTTAGAAATGGCAGCGGTGGTTTTTGCTTTGAAAATCTGGAGACACTAACTTTATGGTGTCAAGTGTGAAGTATTCATAGATCATCGCAGTCTGCAGCACGTTTTCACTCAGAAGGATTTGAATCTGAGGCAGTGGAGGTGGATGGAGTTATTGAAGGATTATAGGTGACCATTCAGTACCATCCGGGTAAGGCTAATATGGTGGGAGACGCATTGAGCCAGAAAACTGTTAGTATGGGTAGCTTGGCTTATTTGGGGGCGTCCAAACGACCATTGGCTAAGGAGATTCGGGCTTTGGAGGCCAAGTTCATGCACTTGGGTGTTTCAGATCAAGGTGGGTTATTGGCCAGCATTGAGGTCAAGGCCACCTTCATAGAGGAAATAAAGGCAAAACAGTTTCAGGATCCGAAACTGGGTAAGTTGCAAGGTAAGATAATATCTGAGGAATCCAGAGATGTCATGTTAGACTCTGGTGGAGTGTTGAATTTTAGGGAGAGGATTTGTGTTCCTCGGGTTGACGATATAATTCAGAAAATCTTGACAGAAGCTCATGGTTCGCGGTACTCAATTCATCCGAGTGTGACCAAAATGTACAGGAACTTTAGGCAGCGTTACTGGTGGCCCGGGATGAAAAGGGACATTGTAGATTTTGTGTCCAAATGTTAGAATTGCTAGCAGGTGAAGTATGAACATCAGAGACCTGCAAGACTACTTCAGAGAATGCCAATTCCAGAGTGGAAGTGGGAAAGGATAGCCATGGATTTCGTGGTGGGTCTTCCCAAGACATTGGGGAAGTATGACTTAATTTGGGTCATTGTTGACAGGCTGACCAAGTCCGCTCATTTCATTCCGGTCAGGGTAGATTACAATTCGCAGCAATTGACTAAGATCTACGCGAAGAAGATTGTGAGACTGCATGGGGTACCACTATCCATCATTTTAGATAGGGGTACGCAATTTACTTCTAAGTTCTGGGGCAAGTTACATGAAGAGTTAGGTACACAACTAACTTTTAGCACAGCCTTCCATCCTCACACTGATGGTCAGTCGGAGAGGACGATTCAGGTACTAGAGGACATGCTGAGAGCATGTGTAATGGACTTCGGTGGTCATTGGGACTAGTTTCTACCATTGTGCGAATTCTCATACAATAATAGCTACCACTCTAGTATCGATATGGCACCGTTCGAGGCCCTGTATGGGAGGAACTGCAAATCACCGGTTGGGTGGCTTGAGGAAGGTGATGTGACGCCTCTGGGCGTAGACTTAGTGAAGGAAGTGTAGGAAAAGGTAAGGGGAATACAGACCAAGTTGTTGACTGCTCAAAGCATGCAGAAGGAGTATGCAGATCGCAAGGTCCGGGACATGGACTTTCAGGTTGGTGAACAAGTATTGCTAAAAGTACGCTAATGAAATGGGTTATGCGGTTTGGTAAGAACGGCAAGCTTAGCCCTCGGTTCATCGATCTGTTTGAAGTGCTTGATATTTTAGGGCCAGTGGCTTACAAGTTAGCACTACCACCTAGTTTATCGGGCGTCCATCCGGTATTCCATGTATCTATGCTCAAGCGATACCATGGGGATGGGGACTACATCATCAAGTGGGATGAGGTACTTTTCGATAAGGGTCTTCGTTATGAGGAGGAACCGGTTTTGATTCTTGCTCGGGATGTCCAGAGGTTGAGGAAAAGGGTGATTGTCATGTTAAAGGTTCAGTGGAAGCATCATCCAGTTGAGAAAGATACTTGGGAAATCGAGAAGGACATGCGGGACAAGTACCCTCAACTCTTTGAGGATTCAGGTACTACACTTCCTTCCTTTTATTTCTGTAATTTTGGGTTTGATCATTCAGGGACGAACGATGGGTAAATTGGTATCTGTTGTAATGACCGGGTCCATTTTTATGGGTAGTCCAATCGTACCAAGTTTTAGAGTTAGAAAATCTAGGTTTGGGAGTTTGAAATTTTAGGCTAGGCTAGCCTCGGACGGTTTTGGAGTGAGGTAGAGTCTAGGGAAATCCAAGTAAAAATGGATTTAGGTGTCTTGGAGTGAGCTATTTTTATATGTAGCCAAGACATAAAGGAGTCTGGGGGACTTTTCGGAATCACATTTGGGTAAGTAGAACTCTCGGAATCGCGTTTGACGTGAAGAGATTGTTTCAGGACGTCGGGGGAAACAAGTGTGTTGTGAAATGGCCAAAATTGGTAGAGTTCCGGACTTTCTATCCGTGATGAGCGTTGTCACGCGCAATAGCGGCCACCGCTATAGCGGTAGAAATTACCGTTATAGCGGCGGTCAAAGGGCGGTCAACCTACTTAAGACCGCTATAGCGGCAGCCTACCGCTATAGCGGGACTGCTATAGCAGAGCGGGGACTGCTATAGTGGGCCAACGGGTTTTTAATGCAGAAACAGCTCCAAAAACATTAAGTTTTCACAAGTTTGTTTTGGAGAAGGGCTGGGCGATTTCCAAGCGATTTTCTTCATTCTCCCATCAAAAATCTTCCCTAAGGTAAGGCTTTCGTTCCTCAAACTTGGTAATACGTTTTCTATGCAGTAGAATTTGCTAGGAGGGAAATTGGGGAAAGGTTAGAATAACCTAGGGATGGTGGAATTCGAGGAAGGAAGGGAATTCCAAGCATGTGTGTTCTTGGGCATTGATAGAAGTACATTAAAATGATCATAGGTTGTTTAATTTCCTATTTTTATCCGTAAAAATGATAGAACTAGGGGAATTAATGGTGGAAAAGCCCGGGAAAAGGGTGAGATGATCATGGATGGCCTGGGGTTTGGGGATTTGGTATAATCCGGGTAATGTGCAGGCCTTATGTGTTAATGGTATGTATTATGTGTTGTTTTTAGACCAAGAACAAGAGAGGAATCCGGAACACGGAAAAGCTCAGGTCAATTAGAGCTTGGAACATTTCGAGGTAGGTGATGGCTTATGATTTTCTGTGAATGTGTATATTGATGTACTAATGTCTAAGTGATTGTATGCATTACATTGCTTAGGGAAATTGTGTGGAATGTCTAGATTCCTGGTTACAGTCTGTGATTGAACGGTTTACTTGTTGGTTTTACAAATTGTGTGTGTTCAAATATTGACTGTGGTTGTTGACATTTGGTTGGCTTGGGTACCACGCCTGGTACAGGTATAACAAAATGGTTGGCACGGGTACCACGCCTGGTACGGGTATATCATTCGGTTGGCATGGGTACCACGCCTGGTATGGGTTTACTTTATTGCATCTTGCATTGTTTCATTGACTATTGTATTACATTGGTTGTTATTGGTTCCGTGAGTGGACCGGGTTGTTTTACTGAATGTGATACTTGTTATTGGTTCCGCGAGTGGACTCGGTTGTCTAGTTAAAGGTGCTATTGTTAATGGTCCTTGAGTGGCTGGGAACTGTTGTATAACTGTTGTGTTGGTCTTTTTTTAGGTCGGGTTGATCAATTACCTTTGGTGTTGTCTAGAGGGGATTCCAGGGTGGGTCCAGGCTAGACGAAAAGGACAGTTATGGTTACATGTTTGTGGATTAGAATTGTAAGAGATGGATTCATCCTTGGTACAATGACTTTCATTTCCTAGGTGGGAATTTCCGCAGGATTATATTAATGATTAGTTTTGGTTACTTTGATTTCTAGTTTACATTTATGCTTGTTAGTTTTAGGCTGTTAGTCTAGGCAAGAGGTAGAACTCTATTGGTTCGCTCATCCGGAGGTTGGGTGGGTGCCACTCACGACGGGTTGGGTCGTGACAAATAACCAACATAATAACCCAGTTTACACCAAGACCAAACTATTAACCAATATAATAACTCGGCCTACACCAAGACCAAACTAATAACCAACATAATAACCCGGTCTATGCCAAAACCAAACTAATAACCAACATAATAACCCGGCCTCTCAATGACCAAAAATGCAATAACACAATTCATAAACACAACCCGGTTCACTCAGAGAACCATTAATAAAGATGTAATAATACAATAAAATAAACCCATACCAGGCGCGGTACTCGAGACAACCGTTAGTGTTATCCTGTACTAGGCGTGGTACTCGAGCCAACCATTAGTATTCCCGTACCAGGGATGGTATCCGATCCAATCATTAGTATTCCCGTTTCAGGCATGGTACCCGAGCCAACCATTAGTATTCTCATACCAAGCATGGTACCCAAGCCAACTGAATGTCAACCCAATCCACAGTCACAAAAAATGAACAATCAACTTGTAAACCAACAAACAAAATACACAGTTCAATTCACAAGACTGTTAAACAGGACCTTTAGACATTACTAAATCATTCCCTAAGCTATGCAAATATCAGACAATTACTTAGACAAAAGTACATAAAATACAGTGCATACAGGAAGCAATAACCATCACCTACCCAATTCTGGGTACACTATGAACCGTTAAATCCCGTCCGAAGACTAACCCTGATTCACCCCTTTAAACATGTCATTAGATTCCTTTATTCCTGAACCTCTTCCTAGGACCAAGATACAACATGGGAAAACCTCCCCTAGCCTAAGAAACACAGTCATTACGATATTCTAATTATACCAATTCATTTTCTGGAACTTCCATTCCTTGCACATTAGTTAATTACTAACCCTTTCCGGTTCCCAAACCTTCCCGAAATCCTAGTCCCTAAATTTCATTTGCAAAAACATACCAAATAAGTATACACCTAGAATATCACAAAGCACTATCACAAATCTACTAGTTCCAGTTCAACCAAACGACCCAACAATCTTCCTCCAGACTTCGTGCCCGAACGCCTAGATATGGATTCTCCCTTTTATTCTACACAATAAATAGGAAATGAAAACAGGTCAAGAGTTTAATCAACGAAAAACCTAGTCTACCCGGACGCAAAGCAGCTGCAATTTGCAATTTTTGGCTCTGTGAAGGCCCAAAATCCATGGTTCTGCATTCTTTCAGCTGGAATCCCTCCTTCATATGGCTCCCAAGCTTTGAAGCAACCTAGGAGGGTTTTTGGAGCAACCCTCATATATTTTTGACTAAAGAAGGGAGAATGGGATTATAAAACCCATTTCTGGGATTTCTGGTTCCGTCATTCCGCTATAGCGGACTGCCAACCGCTACGGTGGTACCTCTATAGCGACCTAAATCCCTCTATAGCAGACTCAATTTTTCAGCACAGACAGTCTTCAGTAAAACAGTCATAACTTTTTACTCGGGAAGCGTATTGACAAATGGTCGGTGACGTTGGAAATAAAACTCAGAGATCTTTAATTTGGTGGGTATTAAGACCCCTAACTCTTTATATTCTAGGAGGAATGCACGTTGAAGTTGACCCTAGTTTGAACTTAGCCTGAAACTAAATCGGTAAGGAAACTTTCAACTTAACTTTGTGCTAGGAGTATTGTATGAACTTAGTACATACCAAATGTACTCTCATACTAAAGAATTAATCCTAACTCTTATTACGAATGAGAGGCACCTGCCTTGATCCCAGATATTTTCAGTAACAATGGAACAAGTCGTTACAGTGTCCCCCTCAGTTTCATATTCCCTCAGTTTTCTTGCATTGTATGCATGTTTTTCCGTGTCCCTAGAACCTAAATTATCTATAAATCAGCTCTTAGAACTCGGTTGGTAGGGATTGTATCTCTTTCCCTCAAAACTCAGCTTAGTTAGCCTTCATTCGAGGATGAATGGTCCCAAGGGGGAGAAATTATAACACCCCAAAAATTTCTAAGTTAAAAAATCAATCAGGGTCATCTTCAAACGATCATTACTTCTAGAATAAAAAGATTTAGTTGGCCTAGTACCCACGAAGTTAAAAATCTTTGAGTCTTCTTTCCAACGCCACTGACTTTGTGTTAATTAGGGTCAAAAGTAAAAAGTTATCTATAATTTACCAAGAAGTGTCTGTCTGTCAAAAATGACAGACAGGAACCACGAACCAGGTCAACTGACCTTGGAAACAGACCCGAGGACCAGTAGAGGGGCCTGAGAACCCCGGACCAGGTTCGTGGACCGTGGAATAGTCAATGGGTCGTGATCTGCCGCCATGGAAATCAGACCTACAACCTTGCAAAAACCCTGAGAACCACGGACTAGGTCCACGAGCCATGGAATGGCCCAAGGACCAGGTCCACAGACTGTGGAACCTGGTTTCAAAAAATTTCAGCAGCTTTTTCGTTTAGTTTTTCCAGGGGTATTTTGGAATTTCTCTCTTATTTTAACTCCGATAATAAGTCATTTTAGGCTTATTTTGATAAGTCTGAATAAAATTTAGTTCAGTTTTCCCTCAGTCAATCGCTCAAGTCCTAGAAAGAAAGAACAAAAGAAGTTTTCTCTCCACCAACTAGGGCTTTCTCCTCCAAAGCTTCAGAACTCCATCTCCAATCTAGGAATCACCTTTTACCAGGTATATGGCTATTCAATAAGGGTTTAGTTCATTATTATGTCCAAACCTCCAGTCGTTTCTTCAAATATTTATGGTTTATAAAACCAGGGTTCCTGCTCAATTATGTAAATTATTCCAGAATTTAGTCTTTGTGATTTCTACATAATTTATATCCTGTTTTATATGAATTGTAATATGTTTTAATGATTTGCATAAGTTTTCACCATAATTTGAGAAATCAATAATTTAGTCCTAATATGTAGTATTTTCTCATGAAATAGTTTATCTCGGAATCTAATTCAGAATATTAGTATTAAGATTTTAAACAATGTTTAGCAGCTTTCAGTTGTAGTTTTCAGAAAATAATAATTTCAGATTAGTATATTTCTAATACAGAAACTCAGGACCTCAGTTTAAATGAGCTAGCATATCAGTTTTGGGAGTAGTATTTAGTATCGAGTTGGATTAGGGTTTAGCGTACCCTAAAGTCCCAGAACTATGTGCCACTATGGAATTTTTTAGCCCCTCAGTGGGCCTCCGTTAGTGATCACTCTAGTCATGCCTTTATACCTTGGAAAGGTATATTGGATCCTCTTGATGGGGCATATACATCGGACTTCACGTCTAGCTCACGTGGTTTATATCGGTTAACAGGCTCTCCCATAAAATTAGCTTCAGTAGTGAGTACTAGGCCCTCAGTTTATGTTTTTACAGCTTTTCATTATGCTTTTCAGATTACTCTTGCATTTCATATTCTTATACATGATTTAATTTTAGGCCTATGTACCATAGGTAATATCACAGTTTTAAATAACATGTTAGCATTTTTGTCTGCTCAGTTATTTGCACACCCCGCATGCTCAATACATTCAAAGTAGCGATGCATACTCTATATGTTGCATTCTATCATGATGCAGGTTCAGGTTCTCAGATTTAGGCTCGTGATCAATTTGACTCAGCGGCACCCCAGTGATAGCCAGTGGTGAGTCCTCATCATTCGAGGACACAGTTTATGCTACTTTTTCATTAGTCATTTAGTTTTCAGCATTTGGAGTTAGCTGGGGGCTTGTCCCAGCCACTCATTAGTAGTAGAGGCTTTCAGACATAGAGTTAGATTTTAGCTTATTCAGTTATATTATATGTCAGACTCATATATTCATTTATTCAGAGATTTTCAGTCTATATTTTTGAACTTTTAAATTAGATTCAGTATAGCTTTCGCCTAGGTATTTATGTTAATCAGAATGCTTAGCTTATGCCAGATCAAGGATTAGTTTGGGGTCACTTGTAGCTCTAAGCACCATATTATGTCTAGGGCATAGGCTCGGGGTGTGATAATTTAGCATCGAGTGGGCATGAAATTAAGTTCACATGCCCCAAAATTATATGCCACCGTGTTAAGCTCACACCATTAATAGCCCAAGAGGCTTTATGAATCCATAGTATAGATAGGCTTTGCACACTAGCAAGGTATAGAGCAGCCCATCCAATCGGCTTAGAGGTTAGCCATCACAAGCTCAAGTAATGAATTGTCGGTTATGAGAAACTCCTCAAAACTTAAAGAGATTTATAAATTTTTTTACAACAAATGTGATTTTGACTACTTTTGCACATATTGGTATGATTTAGCTTTCAGATATGCAATTCTCAACATATGCTTTAGATTGTGGGTCAGAGATTCCTTTATTATATTATCAATTTATGAAGAGGTTTTAAATAATCATTGTTCATATTTTAGGCTTTCATCGTATGGATATAGACTCTGATTACCTATTGGTTTTGCTCTATTATAGTCTTTAAATATGTCCTGCTTTTATGTTCTGTTGATCTTACATACCAATATAGTCCATTGTATTAGCACTCTTTTTGTACTACATCTTATCATAATGTAGATACTGATTTTCAGGCTCAGGATCACAATCAGACTTTCCGTTAGCTCTCATATTAATCCAGTTGGTGAGTTCTCTTTGCGTCCAGAGGGCTTAGATTTATTTTCAGTTATTAGACTTTTCTTAGATATGGTTTTAAATGTAGTTTGTGTGTCTTGTCCCGGTAAACTTGTTTTATTTTAGATATTAGAGGATCTATCAGACAATAGTATGTAGTTGTGGTCAGTCTATTTCAGATAATTCAAAATGTTATTCTTTAAAAAATTATTTATTTATCATTTCAGAACTAGTATTTGCTTATCATATTTTTTCAGCGTTCGATTATGTTCATGAGATGTTTAGTAGTAGAATTTTCAGGTCAAAGTTCTGCTCAAACCACTTGTAATTTCAAGTGTCGATCACACCTAAGGTGTAGACTTTACAAGCAACATCACTCTATTATGAAAATATGAATTTGTGAATGAAGTATAGAATGATAATTTTTACGGCGTCTTCATTGTTGTTACTCCACCTTTTATATTCAATACATTCGATCAGATGGGCTTTCTTGATAGAGGCTATATCGTTAAAATACTTGTCCATAAGTCTACTAGGAACACTATAAAGTCAAAATCATCTTCACTACCTGTGCATTTTAATTTGATAATAAACGCAAACTCAAAAATAATGGATCAAAGAATAATTTCATTCACAAGTATTTAAAATTCCTTCTTTACTTTTCGAGTCATCAAGCACCGGTCAATTTATGCTTCAAATGTGCATGTGAGTATATTAAGATATACTTCAAAGAAAATTTTATTGAACAATGCAAGTTATTGTTTATTGAGATTGTTCTTTAAATACTTGACAATATCATCATTTTCTGAGCTACTCATGCGCAGAGCATACATAGGAGAATTTTTCACAAAATATTTAAATTTATGCTTAGAAATATTATTTGTCAGTGTTGTAAGACACAATCAGATATATTTATATGTAGGCAGAGACATTACTATATGCCAGTCATATTAGTCTAGGTACAAATTCATAAACAGATTATTATACTAGATACATAAATACATAGATATAATATGTATCATATTTATACATTAATTCATACAAATATATTTATATTAGATGCAGGGGCTAACGGATACATTGATATGTATCAGATGAGAAAACTAACATCCAGTTCATTATTATTCAAATACATTCTTATGTATCGTATACATGGAAGATCTCATACATGACAAAAAGATACATTTATATATATCAGATAAAGAAACTAACATCCCATTCACTATTATTCATATACATTCCTATGTATCAGATACACAGTAGACCTGATACATAATAATCAGTTCGAATACATTGTGAAATATTTTTGAAAGATAAAAATTAAATAATTTTCTATGATGGAACAAAATTTCATAGCAACTGAACATATGTACAAAAACTTATTCATAGCAACATATAATTTCAAGTATAACTGATAGTCTAGTGTTTACCTGATCAGCGGAATCATCATCTTTCTCATATACTCTTTTGTCTTTGGGTATTTGCTTATCTGGATTTTGATTACTTGTTTTTTAGTGTAATTTTTCATGTAATTGCTTCATTTTAAATGAATTGTTATAATATTTAGATTCATTTTTAGAAAAAAATTCAAAATTACTATCTCGAATAATAGGAGTAGCAGTCGCAAAAGACCCTACAAATATGTCTGATTGAGTAATACACAAGTCAAATGACGGTCTATCTTGAATCTATTATTGGTTATCTGGTATACCTCGACTACAAATCCTCTTATTCTTGGATTCTTTAGCCATCAATGGACTAAATTTTTTTGGTGTAAATCCTAAATTGATTTGAAATTAGAAAATTATAGAAGAAAACTTAAAATTCAAAATTTAAAAAATCCAGATACATGAGATAAATAGGAGTGAGATTAATTACCAACCTAAAATTAGAAGTATGGAATCAATCAATTGTAATACTTTTTTAAAGCTAAATGGGTGGTCCAAAAGCCCCTTTTAATTGCTAAGAAAGAGAAAATTTTACACGGGAAAAGCCCAATAATAAAGTTCATCTCATTTCTGAGACCCGGCCAAAACAAAACAATAAAAATCTAAGAGCTAAAGACAAACTGCAAAAAGAAAGAAAAATGAAGAGGGGAAAGTGGAACCAGCTACCAGCTTCTTCTTCTTCTTCTTCGTTGTCTTCTGGATCGAGATATCGATTTGTTCTTGAAGAAGCTCCCACTACTAAAAAAAAGCTAAAAAGAGATGGTCAAAAGGGACGCTTACCGTTGTTTTTTTGGCCAAAAGCGACGAAAAAGCAACGGCGTCACTTTCGTAAGAAAATGGCCTATCGCTTTTCCAAAGATGGACAGTGTCGCTTTAAAAGCGACGGACTGCATCGCCAAGTAAAAAAGCGACGATTTTTTTTTAATTATTTTTTCCAGAAAAGCAACGGACACCGTCGCTTTGTTCTTGAACTTGAAGAACAAAGCGACGGACAGCGTCGCTTTTCCTGGTAATTTTTTTTCAGAAAAGCAACGTTGTCCGTCGCTTTTTCTAGGTATTGTTTTAAAAAGAAATTCAGAAAAACGACGGACAAAAGAGATCCTGTCCGTCTCTTTTCTGCATTTTTTTCAGCTGCAAGAATCTGCATTTTCAATATGCCCACCTTCCATTTACAAAACTAATTCAAAATAGCCCAAATCAGCACTAATTGCTGGCACAACATTCATAATAAGATTCAATCATAACAAGAAACTAAATACGAAGTAATAATATCACTAAACACATAAAAGGTCCACCAAAAGGACCTATAAATTATTCAATAACTTAAAAAAGTGTCAAAATGTCAAAAAGTATAGGGAAATGATAGCAAGCATTAACCTAAACTAAGGTTCACAAAGACAAACCTAAACTAGCAAGCTATTCAAGGTTCACAAACTAACATTAATGTAATAAACTAACACTTAACTTTAAAAAGAACCTATATAATTCAAGTACCTAATTCAAGAACCTATATAATTCAAGTTTAAAAAAAGAACCTAAAGTTGAAAACTTCTTAACTCAAAACTAACAATTTAAACTAACAAACTTAACTTAAAATAGCTTAACTTAAAAAAACTAAGATTCAAGAACCTAATTCATGTTAATAATCTAATTTCAAATTCAAGTTCCAAATCCTAATTCCAAATTCAAGTACCTAATTCAAAGTTCCTCATTTTCTTAACAATAACACTTATAAATATTCACATAACTCACACGACTAACCTAAACTAATTAAGGTTCACAAGTCTATCATAAACTAACAAGCATTATTCAGAGTTCACAAAAAAGAAACTAAAGTTGAAAACTAATTCAAGAGTATAAAAACTAAACCCAAAACTAATTCAAAAACCTATTTCAAATTCAAAGTTCCCAAATTCAAGTTATAATCTAATTCAAGAATCTAATTCCAAATTCAAGTTTCAAATCCTAATTTCAAATTCAAGTACCTAATTCAAGAACCTAATTTCAAATTCAAGTTCCAAATTCTAATTCCAAATTCAAGTACCTAATTCAAAGTTCCTCATTTTCTTAACAATAACACTTACATATAAATATTCACATAACTCACAAGACTAACCTAAAATAATTAAGATTCATAAGACTATCCTAAACTAATAAGCATTATTCAAGGTTCATAAAAAAGAACCTAAAATTGAAAACTAATTCAAGAATATAAAAACTAAACCCAAAACTAATTCAAAAACCTAATTCCAAATTCAAGTTTCAAATCCTAATTCCAAATTCAAGTTCCAAATTCAAGTACCAAATTCAAGTTCAAAAAAGAACCTAAAATTGAAAACTAATTCTTAACTCAAAACTAACAATTTAAACTAACAAACTTAACTTAAAGAGAGCTAAGATTCAAGAACCTAATTCAAGTTAATAATCTAATTCAAGAACCTAATTTCAAATTCTAATCCTAAATCCTAATTCCAAATTCAAGTATCTAATTCAAGTTCAAAAAAGAACCTAAAGTCAAAAACTAATTCTTAACTCAAAACTAACAATTTAAACTAACAAACTTAACTTTAAAAGGCTCAACTTAAAAAAAAACTAAGATTCAAGAACCTAATTCTAAATTCTAATTCCAGATCCTAATTCCAAATTCAAGTTCCAAATTCAAGTACCTAATTCACGTTCAAAAAAGAACCTAAAGTTGAAAAGTAATTCTTAACTCAAAACGAACAATTTAAACTAACAAACTTAACTTAAAAAGGCTTAACTTAAAAAAACTAAGATTCAAGAACCTAATTCAAGTTAATAATCTAATTCAAGAACCTAATTTCAAATTTTAATTCCAAATCCTAATTCCAAATTCAAGTTCCAAATTCAAGTACCTAATTCAAGTTCAAAAAAGAACCTAAAGTTGAAAATTAATTCTTAACTCAAAACTAACAATTTAAACTAACAAACTTAACTTAAAAAAGCTTAACTTAAAAAAATTAAGATTCAAGAACCTAATTCCAAATTCTAATTCCAAATTCAAGTTTCAAATTCAAGTACCTAATTCAAGTTCAAAAAAGAACCTAAAGTTGAAAACTAATTCTTAACTCAAAACTAACAATTTAAACTAACAAACTTAACTTAAAAAAGCTTAACTTAAAAAAACTAAGATTCAAGAACCTAATTCCAAATTCTAATTCCAAATCCTAATTCCAAATTCAAGTACCTAATTCAAGTTCAAAAAAGAACCTAAAGTTGAAAACTAATTCTTAACTCAAAACTAACAATTTAAACTAACAAACTTAACTTAAAAAACCTTAACTTAAAAAAACTAAGATTCAAGAACCTAATTCAAAAAGTTAAAGTTGAAAACTAATTCAAGATTCTAAAACAAAACCCAAAACTAATTCAAGAACCTATTTCAAATTCAAAGTTCCCAAATTCAAGTTAATAATCTAATTCAAGAACCTAATTCCAAATTCAAGAACCTATCTAATTCAAGAACCTATATAATTCAAGTTCAAAAAAGAACCTAAACTAAGGTTCACAAGCTAATAGCAAGCATTACCTAAACTAAGGTTCACAAACTAATAGTAAGCCTAAACTAAGGTTAACAAGCTAATAGCAAGCATTACCTAAACTAAGGTTCACAAACTAATAACAAGTCTAAACTAAGGTTCACAAACTAATAGCAATCCTAAACTAAGGTTCACAAATTAATAGCAAGCCTAAACTAAGGTTCACAAACTAAAGCAAGCCTAAACTAATTAAAGTTCATAAATTAAGAATATAATCTAAAAATGAATTTTTCACTATCAATTTTTTCATATATCAATTTTCACTATCAATTTTTCAAAATCCTAGTCTAGAATTCAACAATAACAACAACAACATATACACCCTAGTCTAAAATTCAACAACAACAACATACCATAGTCTAGAATTCACTATCAATTTTTCAAAATAAAAATACCCAAATTAAATCCTAACCTTCAAATAAACAAAACAACTAAACTCAAAATCGGAGGAGATTAGAGAGAGGAGGCTGACGGTGGAGGGAGCGGCGGTGGAGGGAGAGGCAGACCAGTGGCGGAGGAGAGGAGAGGTGGAGAGGAGGAGAGGAGGAGAGAAAAGAGAAAGAGAGAAATGAGGGAAAGAGACCTCGTCGGATCTCTGTATAATTAAAGAAGCGGCGGACAGTGTCGCTTTTGTCCGTCGCTTTTTAAAATGAGTTGACCGCTTATTGACCGAAAAGCAACGGACAAAAGCGACGCTGTCCATCACTTTTTTATTTTTTTTAATATAAATTAAATTTTAAAGAAAGCGACGGACAACATCGCTTTCTTTAAAATTATTTTTAGTTTTTTTTAATAATTGCGACGCTGTCCGTCGCTTATAATAAAAAATAAAAAATAATTATTTGTAAATAATTTTTGGCACAAAAATCCACCAAAAAAAGTGACGGAAAAAGAGACGTTGTCCGTCGCTTTTGTAAAAAAATAATTATAAATTAAAAAAAAATAGAAAAGCGACGGACAACGTCGCTTTTTCTGTCGCTTTTCAAGAGCGACGCTGTCCGTCGCTTTTCTATCCGTCCCTTTTTGAGCTATTTTTAGTAGTGTCCATGACCACGGGAGCTAGAAACTGGACTCACTCTTCATTCACACGATCATGAATGGAAGATTATGGGGGAGAAAAGATGAGAGAGAGAGAGAGAGAGTGCACGGTTGAGGAGTGTATGCGTGATTTGGAGGGGAATTAGATGGATAGATACACAGAGAGAAAATTTTGCCTAATTTTAAAAAAAGTGTATCTGAGTTGAAATCTGATAAGAAATTATTAACTGATGAGAGAATATGTAATTATTTTAAAGTAGAAAGAGATTTAGTAGTTAGGATAAGAATATTTGATTTTTTACATATTTTTCCCTATATTATATAAGAATCGGAGTTGTGGGCATGCACGGTATATGGACCTTGCGAGTTCTCCATGTACTCTAACTATCTGATAGAAAAAGTGATTGTATACACAACATATGCATATGCATTTTATTTTATCATCATTATATTACATCACATATTGAATTTAAGTTATAAAATGGTAAAATGATCATGTAAGTGACTTATTTTCCTCCTTGTTTAGTTGAGATGATCGAAATAGGTGGTAAACTATGGTTGATATTTATTGTGAATTTCTCTAATACTAGAATATTGCTTTTATATTGATTATTGTTGTATTTTGCAGCTAATTATCTTTGATTTGAGATTTTACATTTGATGTATGTGACTAAGTGTTGAAAATGGACAGTGTAGAATCAACTCTCGCAATTATTTCATGTAAGCGTTAATTGATGATGTTATTGAATACATGTATTTTTTTCATACTCACCTTTATTTTTATTCACCTTTTGCATGCAGGTTCAGTTTCAGATTTTGGTGGCAGTTGATTCAACATAGGAACTGAAGTTTCAGACTAGAGTTCAGGGAGAGCTTTTCAGTCGTTTGCCATCACTGAATTCTGGATTCCTATACTTTTACTGTCCGTTCATTCTAAACAACTTGTAGACTTTCAAACATGTGTATTTGAAATCCTAGATACTCTTGTATTGATGTCACCAAATCCTTTGAGTTTTCATTTAATTTCTATTTTGTTATGACTTTGGTTTTGATTCTCTATTCTAGTAATGTTTAAATAAATTTCTGTTCATTTATACTTTTTTCTCATTAAAATAATTTATAAATGAATAGGGTTTTGCTCACGATGTAGGCTGAGTTTTCTCACGGCCTAATGGGCTTTTTATATCGTGACAGTCACCTCGGACAAGTTGCAATATCGGGTACAGTGCATCCAATGACTTATTGGAGCCAAATTATTCCCAACTCATTTTGGACTCGATTATTTTATCTAAGACTTTTTCTAAACCTATAAATAATCCTTAAACACATATTCTTACACAACCTTTGACCCAAAGAGCTAGGGTTGCAGTGGAGGTCAGAGTCTATTGAGTTTTACATTTTCTTTTTCATACTATTTGTGTTTGTGGTTCTTTGAATGATTTGTTATATTTATTTTATATATATGTGGAGTTAAACTTCTGGTTCTAGAGTTATGGTTCTTTCATGTACATTGTTAATCGATTATTAATTTTAATTAAGTAGTTTATCATATTAGCTTATTTCTTTAATTCAAATCTTAATTATTTGATTTATCTATCATCAATCAAATACTATATATGCATCTATAGTTGAGCGTGACGCGAAAATATTGATTGCATATAGGGTTGAATAGAGTGAGTTTTTAATCATGGGTATTAGGGAGCTAATTGTTGGTTAGGATGGATATATCTAATCGTCTTGCTTAATTATTATACAAGAATTTCAAATGCATTCTTGTAAATTTTGATTATGATAGACATATAGTGTTAGGTTAACTTGAATAGGCATGCAATTGACCGACATAATATTACGAGTAAAATTAATCATATAAATCAATAATCCATATGAATTAAAGAGTTGAATCAATTGAATAATGCAACGTGAATGTTAAATAGCCCATAGCCCTAAATCAATTTCATTTTATCGATAACTTAAAACTCCACGCTTTCTTGGTTAAAGTTTATTAGTTAATTTTCTCTTTATTTTAGTTAGTTTATATTATAAATATAGATTTTATTTCTTTTTTAGATAATTAGAATTTATTTAATTTAGTTAATCGTTAATCTCAATTTTTTGTGAGTTTGACATTTGAGTTTTAGTTACTTTATTACTTGACGATCGCGTACACTTGCGTATGCATTTGGCCGCAATAACTATCCATTACATGTTATTTCCATATGAAATATAGGATTGAGTATTTCTAAGAAAAATCCTGCCCACTACTTGGTGAGGTCAGTGATGATATATCACGCTCTGAGCCTATACCCTAGATGTAATACGGTGCTTAGATCCATAAGTGATCCCAAGCTAACCCTTGATCTAATATATATTAAGCATTTTGATTAATAAAAATAACTGAGCGGAAGCTAAACTGAATTGAAAAGTAAGTTTAGAAATATAAACTTAAAAACTCTACATATATATATATATATATATATATATATATATATATATATATATATATATATATATATATATATATATATATATATAAGTTTGAATTGTAAAATGACTAAATAAGCTAAAATCTGACTCTATGTCTGAAAGACTCTACTACTGATGAGTTGCTGGGACAAGTCCCTAGTTAACTCTAAAATACTGAAACTAGAAGGAACTAATGAAAAAGAATCATTAAATATGTCCTCGAATGATGAGGACTCACCACTGGCTATCACTGAGATGGCGCTAAATCTAGCTAATCACGGGGTTGAATCTAAGAACCTGGACCTATATTATGATAAGACGCAATATATAGAGTATGCATTAGTACTTCGAATATATTGAGTATGCGGGATGTGCAAAGTAACTAAACATACTGAAATACTTATGTTGTTTAAAATTGTAACTGAACTATAGTACATAGACCTAAAATATAATCATGCATAAGAATCTGAAATGCAAGGATATTTTGAAAAGCATAATGAAAAGTTGTAAAACTGAACGGAGGGCCTAGTAAACACTACTGAGTCTAAATCTCTGGGAGAGCCTGTTAACCGACATAAACTATGTGAGCTAAACATGGAGTCAGATGTATACGCCACATCAAGAGGACCCAATATACCTTGCCAGGGTATAAAGGCATGACTGGCATGATCACAAAACTGTGGCCCAACTGAGGGGCTCAATAATCCTATGGTGGCATGTAGTTCTGGGAATTTAGGGTACGCTGAACTCTAGTCCAACTCGGTGCTAAGTACTACTTCCAAAAACTGATATGCTAGCTCATTTAAAACTGAAGTTCTGGAATACTACGTCAGAATTAGACTAGTCTAAAATCGTTATTTTTTAAAAAGTATTGAACTAAAAGCTGACTAGATTCTTGTTAAATACCCAATACTAGTAATCTAGGTTAAATCCTGAAGAAAGCTCAATGATGAGAAAATACTACAACTAGCGTTAAGTACTTGATTTCTCAAACCTTTGTAAAAACTAATGCAAATTATTGAAATTGAAGTAAAGTTTATTAAAATAGGATTCTAAATCATAAAACAAGTATAGAGAGTGAATTCTATAAAATCCACATGATAGGGTAAGAAACCTAATTTCTAAAACAATGAATTCAATGTAAGAACCTGAGGTTTTGGGCATAATGGCGAATAAGATCCTTACTGAATACCCACATACTTGGTAGAAGAAGATTTCTGAACTGGGATGGAGTCCTGAGGCTTTGGAGAAGAAATCCCTAGGTTTGAGAGCATTCTTTCTCTCTTTCTAAACTTGAATCGATGGAATAAATGAAAACTAACTAAGTCTGATTAAAACCTCTTAAAATATACCCAAAATGACTTAGTGTAAGATTTAAAAGAGTGGAAAAAAGACCAAAATACCCCTGATTTAAATAAAAAAAGTTGTAGAAATTTTTCCACCGGAAGGATGCCTGATGGACCACTGGACCTACCACGACCCGTGGTAGGGACCATTGATTTTGGACCGGCATGGATATTCTTCTGGACTGTTCCCACGACTAAGGCCCATGGTGCGTGGCCTTGGCCGTTGAGCTGATAGAGGATGGTCGAGCCACTGGTGGAACCCCACGGTGGGTTCCCATAGTGCATCGGATTGGTGATGGCCGTGGTGATAGCCCATCGAGGCTGAGGTATTGGGTCGGCTCCCAGGATGAGGTCGATGGCCTATGGGTCCTACCATGGCCGTAGGGCCTATATTTTACAGAAAACAGCCTAATTTCTAAGTTTGAACGCTGGTTCAAATTTTGAGATATCACAATATCTCTCACTTGGGATCATTTATCCTCGAATGAGGACTAAGTAAGCTGAGTTTAGAGAGAAAGAGTTGCAGTCCCTAACAACTGAATTTTAAAAGTTTAAATAATGGCACAACAACTGAGTTCTAATTGAAATATGACTGGACTGAGGTTGTAAAACATGAATGAATGCTAGGAGCATGAGAATAACCGAAGGAATAGAACTGAAGGAATATGCTAAGGAGAAAACTATTACATTAAGCAAAAACTAAATCAGAAGAGAAGAGGTAGGGTTACTTGGCCATCATGGTTGATTCTGCTTCCGAAGTAGCTCCCTCGGCTGTCTGGTTCCTCTAAAAGACCTTCATCAAAGCGACTTCCTTATTTCTTAAATTGTGAACCTGACGATCTAGAATCTTAACTGGAACCTCTTCATAAGAGAGACTATTACTCACACCCACACTCTCTAATGGCACAACTAAAGTTGGATCACTAATGCACTTCTTTAGCAAGGATATATGAAAGACTAGGTGAACTGTTGCTAACTTGATTGCAACTCTAACTCATAAGTCACCTCACCAACTCTGCTCAGAATCCTGTAGGGACCTACATATCAGGGACTAAGCTTCTCCTTCTTATCAAATCTCATTACTCATTTCGTAGGTGAAACCTTCAGAAACACCTAATCATCAACCTCAAACTCTAAGTCTCTTCTCCTTACATATGCATAGGATTTCTGATGACTCTGAGTTGCCTTCAATCATTCCCTGATGAGCTAAACTTTTTCCATAGTCTCATGAACTGAATCTGGCCCTATCAATGCTTTTTTACCTACCCCAAACCAACCTATAGGTGATCTAAACCTTCGCCCATAAAGTGCCTCATAATGAGCCATCTTAATGCTAGAATGAGCTATTATTGTAGGCAAACTCTATAAGAGGTAAGTGATCATACCAATTATATTCGAAATCAATCATCCAAGCTATCAACATGTCCTCTAGGGTCTGTATGGTACACTCTTCCTGACCATCTATCTGTAGATGAAATGATGTTCTGAGATTTATATATGTACCAAGACCCTTCTGAATGACCTCCAATGCTGGGATGTAAACTAAGTACCCTTATCTGAGATGATAGACAATGGAACACCATGTATTCGGACTATCTTATGAATGTAGAGTCTGGCAAAATCTTTTGCTGAATCAGTAGTCTTGACATGCAAAAAGTGGAGTGACTTAGTAATCCTATCTACTATCACCCAAATAGACTCATGTTGTCAGCGGGTATGAGGTAAACCTGTAATGAAGTCCATATTAATCACTTTCCACTTCCAAGTAGCAATATCATTATCCAGAGTCAAAAACCCTGGTCTCTGATGTTCTACCTTTACCTGCTGGTAGTTAGGACACTTAGCCACAAAGTCTGCAATGTCCCTCTTTTTGCCATTCCACTAATATACTTCCCACAGGTTATGGCACATCTTGGTGGCACCGGGATAAATGGAATATCTGGAGCTGTGAGCTTCTGCCAAAATCTATTATTTCAGCTCATCCACATTAAGAATACATAACCGACCCTGGTAATGAAGCACATCATCTCCCCCTCGGGAGAAAACTCTACTCTCTGCTGATGGATAACACTCTTTAATTGATGAAAAATAGGGTCACTATCTTTCTTCTCCTTCACCTCAACTACCAAGGAGGATTTTGAACTATTCTGAACTATCACACCACCATCCGTTGAGTCTGTAAGGCTAACCCTTAAACAAGCAAGCCTATGTACATCCTTAGCTAATTCTTTCTTTTCTTTTTCAACTTGTGACACACTACCCATATACAATCTGCTTAGTGCATCAGCTACAATATTGGTCTTACCTAGATGGTAAAGCACACTCAATCCTTAAAAAGCTCAAGCCATATTCTCTGATGAAGATTTAACTCCTTTTGAGTGAATACATACTGGAGGCTCCTATGATCGGTAAGCACATCCACATGGATACCATACAAGTAATGTCTCCAAATATTTAAGGCAAAAACAATTGTTGGATCATGAGTTGGGTAGTTTTTCTCATGGATCTTAAGCTGTCTAGAGGCATATGCAATGACCTTACCAGGCTGTATCAGAACACAACCTAAGCCAACTCTAGATGCATCACAATACACAATGAAACCATCTGAACCCTCTAGTAGAGTCAAAACTGGAGTTGTGGTCAATTCCTGGAAGTTCTTCTATCTGACCACAGAAACTTAACCTTTTTCTGAGTCAGCCTGGTCAATGGGGCAGCTATAGATGAAAACCCCTCAGCAAACCTTCTGTAGTACCAGCCAAACCCAAGAAGCTCCTAATGTATATCGGAGAAGTGGGTCTAGTCCAGTTCCTTAATGTATCTATCTTATGTGAGTCTACTCGAATAACCTCCTTAGACACCACATGACCTAGAAAAGAAACTGACTGCAACCAAAACTCGCATTTACTAAACTTAGAGAATAACTGGCAATCTTTGAGAGTCTGCAACACAACCTTCAAATGGTTTGTATGCTCCTCCTCACTCTGAGAATAAACAAGGATGTCATCTATGAAGACAATGATGAACATATTCAAGTACTATTTGACTACCTTGTTCATCAAGTCCATAAGAGCTGCAGGAGAATTCATTAGTCCAAAAGACATAAGTATAAATTCATAGTGACCATATCGAGTTTTGAAGGCTATCTTTGGAATGTCATACTCTCTAACTCTGAGTAGATGATAACTGGATCTGAGGTCAATCTTAGAGAAATAACTGGCACCCTTAAGCTGTTAGAACAAGTCATAAATTCTGGGGATAGGATACTTATTCTTGATTGTGACTTTGTTCAGCTAATGATAATCTATGCACATTTTGAGCAAACCATCTTTCTTACGCACGAAAAGAACTGGAGCACCCCATGGAGAGATACTGGGTATGATAAAACCTTTGTCTAGGAGGTCTCTTAGCTGATCTTTCAACTCCTTAAGCTCTGCTGGATCCATTCAGTAAGGAGGAATGGATATGGGCTATGTATCTGGAAGGAGATCTATCCCAAAGTTAATCTCCCTCTCAGGAGAAACTCTGGGAAGATCCTCAGGAAATACTTTTAGAAACTCACTAACTACATGAATTGACTGAATAGATGAGGTCTCATACTCGAAATCCTTAACCCAAACTATATGTTAAATGTAACTCTTTGAGATTATCTTCCTAGATTTGAGGTAAGATATGAAATGACCTTTTGATATTGGAGGACTACCTCGCCATTCTAAGACAGGCTCATCTAGAAATTGGAATTTTCTGACTATGGTTCTGCGGTTGACTGAGGCATAACAGGCATATAGCCAATCCATGCCAAGAATGACATCAAAATTTGTCATATCTAATTCTACTAAGTCTGTTGAAGTGATTCTATGAAGGACTGAGATTGGGAACTTTCTGTACACCCTTTTAGGTAGGACTGACTCACCAACTTAAGTGGAGACTCAGAAGGGTTCTAGAAGTTTTTCAGGAGTGAATCAAAATTTTATGCAACATAAGGGGTCACAAAAGATAGTGAAACTCATGAGTTTAATAAAGCATAAACATCAAAAGAGAAGACCTACAACATACCAGTGACTACGTCTGGTGAACTCTCCTGATCCTGACGAGATGACATGGCATAGAGATGGTTTTGATGCTGACCGCTGCCTGTACCAGAAGTAGTACCCTGCTAAGTTGTGTAACCTATTGGAGATGCTGAAGTGGTAGACTAGGCACGATTTCCTCCTTGTCCCTACCTGGAAGAGGGTCACTCCTTCAATTTATGTCCAAGATGACCACAATCAAAATACCCCTCTCTGCCAATAAAACACTCAACAAGATAGTTTTACCGCACTTAGGGCATGCTAGAAAAGTACAGTTACCTGAAACACTAGCCTATGAATTAGAGCCTGATGCCCTTTATCTCTGGTCCTGTCGAGGTCTGGGAGATATAGCACTAGTTGATGAAGGTGCTGGAGTTGAAGACCTACGCTTAAACTGAGACCTATTTCCAGCGCCCGACCTCTGCTGAGAGTAGTCAAAATTTCCTATTTTGGCCCTCTTAGTTTCCCTCTTTATCTCCTTAAGCTTCTCTTCCTCCATTTGTTGAGCATAAGTCATGAGTCTGGATATGTCTATATCTCCGATTACATGGATGTCTTAAATTCCTTCTTAATCAAGTCAGAGATACCCAAAATGTACTTACTCATTTAGGCCCTTGGCTCGGGTACCATTGCTGGAGCATACCTAGAGAGCTGAGTAAATTTCAATCCATATTCCTGAACAGACATGGACCCTTGTCTCAGATTTATAAATTCATCTACCTTAGCTTCTCTCAACTCTCTCCGGAAAAACCTATCCAAAAAAGCTCCAGTAATGCAATCCCAAGTCATAGGAGTTGTATTCCTGCCCCTGCTGTCATTCCACTGTGTGAAACAAATGTGAACCACATCCTTAAGTTGATAGGATGCCAGCTCAACACTTTTGATCCATAAAATCTGCATCACATTGAGAACCTTCTTCACCTCATCAATGAAGTTCTGCGAATCCTCATCTACTCTCAACCCAAAGAACTCTGGCAGATTTATGCTGATGAATTCCCTAACTCTGGCAGCAGCTATCCCACTATTTGGGTTAGCAAGAACATGTGGCTGCTGATTGACTTGGGCAGTCACACCTTGTGCAAATATCTGAATGGAATTCCTAGATTTTATGTTCATGACCTCGTGGTCTAGGACTGGAGGATTAGCATTACGAGTGTTGGCTCTGCGAGGAGGCATGATCTAAAATGCATAACAAACTAATTAGAAAAGGGAAAGAGAGTTATAATTTATCGCACAATACTGAATCATGAAAGAAGTGGAGTTTCCTAAAAATGTCTTATAGCTTCTCTCTCATAAGTTTGACATGCTTCATACCCATAAAAAAGACTATACTTGACGCGACTTTCAGACAACCTAGGACTCTTGAACCTGATACTTTGATGCTAAGTTTGTCATGTCCTGATCCTATGTCCTATATGTAATACGATGCTTAGAGCCATAAGTGACCCTAAGTTAACTCTTGATCTGGCATATACTAAGCATTCTAATTAATAATAATAACTGAGCAGAAGCTAAACTGAATTGAAAGGTAAGTTTAGAAATATAAACTGAAAATCTTTGAATATATATATATGTCTAAATTGTAAAGTGACTAAATAAGATAAAATCGGACTCAATGTCTAAAAGCCTCTACTATTGATGAGTTACTTGGATAAGCCCCCAGCTAACTCCAAAATACTAAACTAGAAGGAACTAATAAAAAAACATTATAAAATATGTCCTCGAATAATGAGGACTCACCACTAGCTGGCACTGAGATGGCGCTAAATCTAGCTAATCACGGTGTTGAATCTAAGAACCTGGACCTGCATCATGATAGGATGTAACATAAAAAGTATGCATCAGTACTTCAAATGTACTGAGCATGCAGGATGTGCAAAGTGACTAAACATGATGAAATACTGATATGTTGTCTAAAACTGTAACTGAACTGTAGTACATAGGCCCAAAATATAATCATGCATAAGAATATGAAATGCAAGGATATTTTGAAAAGCTGTAAAACTGAATTGAGGGCCTAGTATACACTTCTGAGTCTAAATCTGTGGAAGAGCCTGTTAATTGACATAAATTACATGAGCTAAATATGGAGTTCGATGTATACGCCCCATCGAGAGGACCCAATATACCTTGCAAGGGCATAACGTAATGACGAGGGTGACCATAAAACTGTGGCCAAATTAAAAGGCTCAATAATCCTACAGTTGCATGAAGTACTAGGACTTTAGGGTATGCTGAACCCTAGTCCAACTCGGTGCTAAGTACTACTCCCAAAAACTGATATGCTAGCTCATTTAAAACTGAAGTTCTGGAATACTGCATCAGAACTAGACTAGTCTAAAATTGTTATTTTCTGAAAAGCTGTTAACTAAAAGCTGACTAGATTCTTGTTAAAGACCCAATACTAGTAATCTAGGTTAAATCCTGAAGAAAGATCAATCATGAGAAAATACTACAACTAGGGATAAGTACTTGATTTCTCAAACCTTTGTAAAAACTAATGCAAATTATCAAAACTGAAGTAAAGTTCATTAAAACAGGATTCTAAATCATAAAACAAGTATGGAGACTGAATTCTATAAAATCCACATGATAGGGTAAGAAACCTAATTTCTAAAACAATGAATTCGATGTAAAAACCTGAGGTTTTGGTCATAAGGGCGAATAAGACCCTAACTGAATACCCACATACCTGGTAGAAGAAGATTCCTGAAATAGGGATGGATTCCTAAAGCTTTGGAAAAGAAAGCCCTAGGTCTGAGAGCGTTCTTTCTCTCTTTCTGAACTTGAATTGATGGAATGAATGAAAACTAGACTAAGTCTGATTAAAACCTTTTAAAATATACCCAAATGACTTAGTATAGGATTTAAAAGAGTGGAGAAAAGATTGCAATACCCCTGACTTAAAAGAAAAAAGTTGCAAAAATTTTCCCACCAAATGGCTACCCGACGGACCATCGGATCTACCATGGCCCGTGGTAGGGACCGTTGTGTTGGGATCGGCTTGGTTAGTCTTCTGGACTATTCCCACAGTTGAGGCCCATGGCTCGTGGGCCTTCCCACAGCGCATGGCCTTGGTCGTTGGGCTGACGGAGGCTGGTCGAGCCACTAGTGGAATGCCACAGTGGTTTCTTATGGTGTGTGGGACTAGTAACGGCCGTGGTGACATCCCATCGAGTCTGAGTTGCTAGGTCGGCTCCTAAAGCAAGGTCGATAGCCCATGGGATTTACCACAACCTGTGAGGCCTTTCCGTGGGGCCTGAATTTTATACAAGCCAGCCTAATTTCTAAGTCTAAATGATGGTTCAAATTCTGAGGTGGTACATGATACTTGCTAAGTACACATTGTTCTTTCATACTCATACTACACTTGATGTACCTTTTTGTTGATCTTAACTCGAGTAGTAGCGGAGTTCGGAATCGTGTTTAGAGATAGTTGTTCAGAGTTTCAGGGTGAGTTATTTGGTTCATCCGTAGTACTAGACTCTCTCTCTATCTTTACTTTTATATATATCTTGTTTTATACACTATATCAGATCCATACTTATTTATACTTCCTTTAGATTCCCTTCACTCATATCACCATATTTTAGGATGTTAGTTGTATCTCCACACTTTTATCATATCATATTGTTACTATGTAATTTGTTATCTTTGATTGCTTTCATTTATAATCTCTAATAAGAAAATTTTGTTAAAACTGACATTGGTAAGAAATCGAATTAGGGTGTAGGTGTCATCACGACATAAGAACTTTAGTTTGTGACAGGAGAACCTGCTCCTTGATACGGTCTCAAATTCATTATGTATAGTCTAATTCATTGTATTTGGCTTAACGAATTATATCCATCTTCTTCTATGAAGTACTATTAGGTTATTGATGTTCTAGTGAATAGAAGAGTTGTCGTAAGTTCTCAGTGATAAGAACAATTGTTTAACCGTTGTAGGTTCTTATAGTGAAGAACTGTTGCAGTGTCATAGCAAGTTCTTGAAGTAAATAATTGTGTGTTCCAAGTCAGAGTTGACTTGAGGACAATGTATCAGCTAAGTGACTATTGATGTCAAGGATTATAATTAAGTCATAGGTTGCAAGGATTTTTAATCTGAATGCAGACTTCATTGTGTAGTGAAGTTTGGAGGTAAAGTCTAATTGGGAAGATTGTGGAGTTTGCACCTTTTGGGTCAGTGACTTTCCATGTAAAATTTTATGTTCTTATTATTTCTGCATTTTATGTTTTTATCTTTAAACTAAATATACATAAGAACCAGGTTCATTAATGGGTTAGGAAAATTTTAAGAGTTTGGGAAAATATAGTATGACCCAATTTACCCCCATCTTAAGTCATTAAGGTGCATCCAAACTAACAATTGATATCAGATTGGATTCTCATATACAAGACTAACACCTCAGAGAGATCTTTATAGATGAGTGCATCACCTGGTATGAATAAAGTATAGTCCACTATAAGACCTCCATTGTTCAACAAATAGTACTACAATTAGTGGAAGGAAAGAACGGAGGATTTTCCAACTGCAAAAGATTATGAGTTGTGAAACATTATATGTAATGAAACGTTGGTCCTAATAAAAGGAGACGTCTTGAAGGAATCTGCTAAAGTTGTTTCTATAGACTATAGAATGATGCAGAAGAACGTGAAATGTTAAAAATATATTGATGTGTGGTCTTGGTCCTAATATGTATAATCGAGTCTCTGCTTGCTCAATTTCAAGCAAATATAGGATTCACTTCAAATTGCCTACGAAGGAACAATAAAAGTGAAAAAGACCATAATTAAATTGCTGATGAGAACTTATGAGCTTTTTTCCACACGGACAACAAGACCATACAAAATATGATTACCAGGTTCAACATAAACACGAATGAGTTAAACCCACTCAATAAGAATTTCACTATAAAAGAACTTGTTAGCAAAATCGTTAGAATTTTGCTTGCTTCCTAGGTAAACAAGGTGACTTCAATACAAGAAGCAAATAGATGGATAAAATGACTATTGAACTTATTAGGAATTTGAGGATTCTGAAAATGAAAAATATAGAATAAAGAAAAGAATAGTCGAAGAGGAATAAGACCTTGGTCCTTAAGGCTATTTCTGATGATTCAGAAGATGACTTAGACATCACCCTCTTTGCTAGAAAAAACATTAGGCTTAATGTCACAACCCAACTATCGGGCCGTGCAGGCGCCTACTCTAACAACCTAGATAGACGAACCATTACTACCCAATCCAACAGGTACTTGCGAGAAACAAAGTATAATAATAAATAACCTCATTTTAATACGTGGACCATTTACAACCTTATTTCAGAAAACATCTTTTACAAAGAAATATAGTAAACCCATTTTAAAACTGGGAAAATAACCCTCCCTAGAATCTAGTCAAAGCCGGTACAAGAGCTACTACAGGAGTAAAACAGAAATGTAAAAGGACATAGCTCCCTCCATGGAAACAGGAGTAGAAGCTGTTGAAGATCACCGTCGTCCTGTACCTATGAAACATCACCAACCCTGCAACCAGACTATACCCAAAAAGGTATAGCAAGAGTAGAATCAGTACAAACACACGTACTGGTAGGCATCATAGGTCGACCCAAATCCATTCGTACCATCATATAAGAAAATCAAGAGAAAGCATGTAATTAACTACAATAGTCCCATCCTCCAACATCCACCTTTACCAAACCCAATCTCAAACCGACCAGCTATTTATACCTCATACCTCAACCCTTCATATCCCTTCCACTACAAACTCCCTTACTCGGAGACTCTGCACCCTGACTCCTAGGACTTCCCAAGTCATACTAACCCTTTAGACTTCCCAAGTCACCTTAACCCTTAGTCCAACCACTAAGTCCAGACCTGGACTAACATTCCATGACTTAAGTCAACTCCCATGACTAAACACTCAGAAATAACCCAGCAATTTTCCCAACCAGACAAACTATATTCGTGTTACTACTTACAAGTGTACGAACCTCTCAAGGATACCTAGGGTAGTTACCAACATGATACTAACATCTAATAATATACCCCAGACCCCTTCCCCCATCTACCTTCTAACTCACATCACATGGATCAGGTTTAACACTCATTTTTATAATGACAATGACCAATACTATGACTAGGCTATAAGTCTCCTCCTTAGTTTATTAACCACATGAAATAAATTAACGACCATTGACAACACTCAAGAAAAATAACATATATCCTTTCCACTTAGTCCGAACCCACCAAGGATCCCCCTAACACTACCTAAGTGTTAAACATGCAACCCCGGTCCACACCGAGACCAAACTCATATTTAAATACAATTATCCGGCCTCTCATAGACCATATATAATAATCACAATTGAAGAATACAACCCGGTCCTTTCATGGAACCATCGTCATAATAAAATCAATGCAACAAATTAAACATGTACCAAGCGTGGTACCCGAGCCAGCCATTTAGAATCTCGTACAAGGCATGGTACCCGAGCCAACCATTTAGAATCCCATACCAGGTGTGGTACCCGATCCAACCATTATGTATCCTATACAAGGCGTGGTACCCAAGCCAACTGAATGTCACACTGAAATCTAACAGTCAATAAAGAATGAAAAAAAACACTTGTAAACCAACAAGCAACAAAATCTAGTTCATTTTACAAGTCATAAACCATTCCCTAAGCATGAAGCTCATACAATACTAAGCATTAGCACCAAAACACATATTGCACATTGGGAAACAACAACCATCACCTACCCCCAACTCTGGGTACATACACTCAATCATAAGTGTCGTCCAAAGACTAAGGCCCCATTCACCCCTTTGAATCATAGCAAGTATCTTCATCAATCCCAGACTTCTCCTAAGACATATACAACATGGGGAAGACACCCCCTAACCTTGGTATTTCGACCATTTTGTTATTCTACTCTTTTATACCAACTCCTTGTCAAAGATTCCTTTTTACTTAGTCATTTAATTACCTATGTAGTTCTGGTTTTCCGAACCCTTCTGACATTATAGTCCCTAAATTTTATCATCATACAAAACATAGTAATCATAAACAACTCAAGATATGACAGTACGTTAACCCAACTCAACATTTTCTAGTTCAAACCAATCCAACCACAACAATTCTCCAAACTCCATGCCCGAAGGCCTAAGCATGGGTTCCCCTTTTTGTCTACACAATAAATACGAAATGAAAGCAGGTCAATCTACTCAATAAAGAAACCTATCCTACCTGGATGCCAAGCAACTGCACAATAAAATTTTTGGCTCCATGAAGGCATTCCCTGCCGGATGACAAGCCTAAAACCTAAGTTTTCATATCCTTTTAGTCGAAATCCCTCCTCCTCATGGCTCCCAAGCCTTGAATCAGCCTAGGAGGGTTTTTGGAGTAACCCTCATATGCTTTTTAACTGAGGAGGAGAAGTCTTTTATTAAAAATTGTGTAATAGGCTATTGCCTCCCATCATTCTGCTATAGAGGACAGCCGTCCGCTACAGTGGTAGTGCTATAGTGGAATAAATACCACTATAGCAGTGTGACTTCAGCCCAGAGAATTTCAAAATCTAAAATATTTGTCACGTCAACCCCACTTAATTCAACACATTTAAATCGCTCTAAAAATTTGTGATATCGTGATTTCTGAAATAATGATGGATCAGATTATTACAATAGATACTAATTTACCCATCATTCATCCCCGAATGAGTTCGTAGGAAAGAGGAAAATCAAAACTGGTCCGGGACTCTCACAGTCCCACATGACCGCGTATTTATGAACCTACGCAAAATTTTGGACCTTCCCCTTATTTAATCACACTCGACCCAAATAGGAATATAATATAATCCCGCTATGATGAGGAATTCCTAGGTCACCCAAAGAAAATTTTACGTGACCCTTCCCGAGCACCCAAGAAATTTGGGGCCTTGTAGAATATTAGCGTGAAGAATTTAAAAGGACTAGGGGAAACCTTTCCTTTCCCAAATTAGACTGTTGTCCGCTATATCAGATATTATTCCACCATAGCAGTGCCGCTATAGTGGAATGTCGACCGCTATTGTGGTTGACATCAGTTGAAATAAGGGGGAAAATGGATTTTCACCCTATTCTCCACTATTTTCTTTCGAAAACACTCCCTTCTCTCTCGATCACCCCGCTCCCGACATCAGAATTACCAGGTAATAATCGATCCTACTTACTATTTTACTTTCCTGCATGAATTTAGGTAGGATTGTGGTAGAAAATAATGACTTTGGGTAGACATTGTAGTTACTTTTTGAACTAGAAAATAGGTTGGACTTTTATCGGATTTCCCAAGCATGAAGGCTTCACTTACGTTCACAATGCTTCCACAGCATTCTGGGCGTAGGGATTATGAAACTTTTGGCCAAAAATGGGCTAAGAATGGTGGGGGAGATGAAGGGTTGTTCTTGGATAAAACTTGTGATTTGGATGAAATTTAGGGGTTATAATGCCCAAATTATTGCATAAAACAGTGATAGGACACTTTGGACATATAGATCTAAACTTAGAATGTTAAAAATAGAGTTTTGGGTCAAGGGGCGCCATTGTTGCACCCCTTGGAGTTTCTAGGATGATGAATACCGCTATAGCGGTCCTACAATAGTGGAGAAATTCACGCTATAGCGATTCCCCTATGGCGGATGATCGTCCGCTATAGCGGAAAACCGCAAAGCAGTAGCTCCTCAGGCTATACTTAGAAAATTTTCCCCCTTTTAAAACTCATTCCCTTATGCTTTATCAAGTTCTAGTCCCACCTTCTTGCTGCATTATAGGTTATCACACCTAATGGTTAACGAACAAGTGCAAGCGTATCCCTATGTGAGGTTTCTTGACGATGCTAGCCAGGAAAGGTACCAGGACTACCGAAGGTTAGAATTTTTCTTTGAGAGAGGCTGTAAAATGATAGGGGTGGATGGAAAGGCAGCCGCTTTCCATCGCAAACTTCGAGAGTTTAACTGGGAATCACTGACGATGGCTCCCCCTCCTGCGTGAACAGGTTAGGTGCGGGAGTTCTACGCCATACTTCCCACCATTTGTTGGGATGAGCCCAACCCTTCACTATCCTAATCCAAGGGGTAGATGTCCCTGTGGTCTCTCAGACCATAATGAGGTGCTAGGAGTTCCTTGTGTTTCAAATACTGCCTACGAGGCTAAGGCCCGATTGTGGTATATGACTTGGCCTAGAGATACTTTGGTAGATGAGGAGTTCCGGGGTCAGGTTTACTAGCCCAGTGCTGAGGGCATCACTAGCACTTACTTTTCAGCTGATGCTAGGAGGTGGCTAAACTTGGTGGTCCGAAGGATTTGTCCATCAGTTAACACTACCGACGTGACTTATGCTCGGGCCTTGGTAATTGCTTGTGCCCTACAGGGAATCATTATGAATGTGGGGGATCATATCATCTCAGAGTAGAAGGACTTTTACCGGGGTCATCAAAATTGCCCCTATCTTTTCAGTTTGGTGTTCGAGTTGTGCAGGCGGATCCATGTGCCAGAGGATGACACTGATAGGGTGGTAGAGATGGATGATGCCTTCGACTCTCTCCGGGTGAAAGTGGTCTCTTCTAAGAAGAAGAGGAAGGTAGATAAAGCAGAGAGCAGCCAGCCTATCGAGGATGCTGATGATGATGAGGATGACACTCCTACCCCTTCCCAGCCTCAGCCCCCGTCACTAGCTGCCATCTAGGGGAGAACCTGGCCACTGTCAGCAGGTTCATGGAGGACATTACTGCTAGAGGTATAGCCCTCCCCTTTTTGCTCAGAAATTTCCAGCACTCCGCAGGGAGTTAGAGGAAGAGAAAAAGAAGAGGCGCTCCCGGGATCGCATGTTTTCCCGGATGTGGAAGACCATCAAGGTCATGTTCACATGTGTCTCCCCAGGTCAGGAGCTTCCCATACTTGAGCCCAAGGACATGCAGGAGTTTCCTTTCCTGAGGGATAATGAGGCATAGGCTCTCCCCTTCCCCCTTATTAGACTATTTACTGCTTTTGGGTTTTGCCCCTCTTTCGGGCACATACTAGACAATGTTTCCCTTTTCCTTCATTTTTAAGCACATGGATGCTGGTTTTCAGACAATTTCTCTTGTAAGCATGCTATGTTAGTTCTATAAATGATTTCCTCATTTTACATTACAGCTCATAGCTTAACTATCGCCTTTTAAATTTCCCGGGAAGAGATGAAAAATAGGGGAAAACAGGGCAGGCATTCTGTCTCGTCCCCTTCCGCTATAGCGATTGTCATTCCGCTACAGCAGTACCACCGTCGCTGAGAAAATCATGCCATAGCAGGATCACTATAGCGGTAAAGTTCTGATATGGTGGTCCCGACATTATCGATCTAGAAAATTTCAATTTTTCAATAAAATAATTCATCCTCCTTCCCGGTTATCATGGTTTAACCCCATAAATCCCTCCATGGTCCTGAACAACACCCCCACACCATTCTTAGAAAATCATATGTCAAAACTTAGCACCAATATGTCACCAAATCAACCCGAAATACAGATTAAAGTTGATCGTAACAACACCTCCCCGCTATCATGCAAAATTACCCTATTGTTCCCATGGTTCCCAACCAAGTCCCGACTGTCCTGAAACCGAAGCTTCCCTACAGTCATAAGTCTTGTCCCCTCGCCATTTAACCAATATTAAGTCCCTCCTTGAAAGTAATATGGAATTCGAATCCATACACACAACAATTTATCACCAACCAGAGCATACCACATTGAAATTATGACTACATTCAGACTCACATATTCACAGTCAGGAATTTAATTCTATACCAATGATTTAGTCACACAAACATTGTAACACACAAGTTTTCAATCTTTAAACCACAACAGAGTCAAACCACATATACTACTCTCTATTCGTCCCATGGATGGTTGTTAGTCGATCATACATGTCTTACCACAGCCTCTCAGGCCATATACCAATTAGAACCTTCCCGGTTCTAACTTCTCTTGCTTGTTTCACAACAGTCGGAGTCAAATGACATCATTTTCCTTGTCGAGATACCAATTGGAATTGAAAGATACCAATTGAACTCAACTCATACAAGCAAGTAAACGAATCGCACGAAAAGGAATGAAAGAAGAGAGTTGTTTCCTAAAATGCTTCATAACTTCCAAAAGATTAGATGTGGATGTCAACACACCAATCCGCGGGACTCTATTTGACATTTTTCTCTTGTATTGGGAGATCGGTAACCTAGGCTCTTATATCATCTGTCACGACCCAACTACCGAGCCATGCGGGCACCTACTCTAACCACCTAGATAGACAAACCCTTACCACCTGATCCAACAAGTACTTGCGGGAAACAAAGTATAACAATAAATAACCTTATTTTATTACTTGAGACCATTTACAACCTTGCTTCAGAAAATATCTTTTACAAAGAAATACAGTAAACCCTTTTTAAAACTGGGAAAACAACCCTCTCTAGGATCTAGTCTAAGTCGGTACAAGAGCTACTACAGGAGTAAAACAGAAATGTAAAAGGACACAGTTCCCACCATGAAAACAGGAGTAGAAGTTGTTGAAGATCACCGTCGTCCTGTACCAATGAAACATTACCAACCCTGCAACCAGACTATACCCAAAAAGGTATAGCAAGAGTAGAATCAGTACAAACACATGTACTGATAGGCATTATTGGTCGACCCGAATCCACTCATACCATCATATAAGAAAATCAAGGGAAGGCATGTAATTAACTACAATAATCCCGTACTCAAACATCAATCTTTACCTAACCCAATCTCAAACCGACCAGCTATTTATACCTCATACCTCAACCCTTCCTATCCCTTTCACTGCCAACTCCCTCACTCGGAGATTTTGTACCCTGACTCCTAGGACTTCCCAAGTCACACTAATCCCTTAGACTTCCCAAGTCACCTTAACCCTTAGTCCAACCACTAAGTCCAGACCCGAACTACCATTCCATGACTCAAGTCAACTCCCATGACTAAACACCCAGAAACAACCCAGTAATTTGCCTAACCAGACCAACTATATTCGTGTTACTATTTACTAGTTTAAGAACATCTCAAGATCCCTAGGGTAGTTCCCAACATGATACTAACATCCAACAATATACTCCAGACCCCCCCCCCCCTTTCTAACTCCCATCACATGGATCAGGTTTAACACTCATTTTTATAATGACAGTGACCAATACTATGACTAGGCTATAAGTCTCCTATTTAGTTTATTAACCACATGAAATCAATTAACGACCATTGACAACACTCGAGGACAATAATATATATTCTTTCCACCTAGTTCGGACCCACCAAGGATAACCCTAACACTACCTAAGTGTTAAACATGCAACCCCGGTCCACACCCAGACCAAACTCATATTTAAATACAATTATCTGGTCTCTCATGGACCATATACAATAATCACAATATAAGAATACAACCCGGTCCACTCATAGAACCATCATCAAAATATAATTAATGCAACAAATCAAACTCATACTAGGTGTGGTACCCGAACTAACCATTTAGAATCTCATACCAGGCGTGGTACCCGAGTCAACTGTCATGACCCAGACCGCAATGAGTGGCACTCACACAACCCCCGAGTGAACGAACCATCACTTCCCCAAACTTAACCATTCTAACAGCTCAAAACCAATGTGCAAAAAGTAAACTAGCAATCAATATCAATAAAACAACTCTATTATAATAACCCTGCGGAAATCCCCCCTAGAATCTGAAAGTCAACGTACCAAAACACTACCAAAACTAGAGTACGGGGATGCAACCCCAACAAAAGAAATAGTCTAATCCCGAAACAAATAGGCTACAACTTCAAAAGATAGAAATCAAGGCAGCTCACCCTTGACGTCTGAAAGCGTTGGGACTATAAGTGAGGTCGTGTGTCAACCGCTGGAAAATCACCTATACTCACAAAAGAAAAACAAGTGCAGTATCAGTACACAACCACCGTGTACTGGTAGGATCATCAGCCAGTTCCAAATAAATATGTATGAGCAGTACAACATATCAAGTAAGAGTAGATGAACACATGTAACAAGTAAACATGCATCCCTAAACTATAAGTCTCTTCCTAGCTTATTCCCATATGTAATCCACTTTTATCACCATGATCAACAATCAAGTATAATAATTAAACAATCCTCTTTATATAGCCCAGACCCACCCTGGGATCCCCTCTAAACAACACCTAAGTGATAAAAATGCAACCCGGTCTACACCAAGACCAACTCAAAATCAGATATAACAATAACCCAGTGTCTCAAGGACCATAAACAATTATCACATTTCAATAACATAACCCGGTCCACTCAAGAGACCCACAATTCAATGCATAATGCAATAAAGTAAACATGTACCAGGTGTGGTATCCGAGCCAACCAGTTAGTATTTCTCGTACCAAGCGTGGTACCCGAGCCAACCGTTAGTATACTCGTACCAGGAGTGGTACCCTAGCTAACCAAATGTCAACCAATCCATATTCACAAACAATGAACAATCAACTTGTAAACCAATCACGCAAAATACACAGTTCAATACACCAGACTATTAAATAGGACCATTAGACATTATTAAATCATTCCCTGAGCAATGCAAACATCATACAATTACTTAGATAAGAGTACACAAACATACAATGTGTACAGGAATCAATAACCATCACCTACCTCGAAATGATCCAAAGCTCTACTCAACCCAAGCCTTTTCGTTCTATGAAATTCTTGATTGTTCTTGGTCTAAAACAATATACAAGTACTAAATTAATAAACATGCCTATACATTACCCGGATTACACCAAATCCCAAACCCCAGGCCAACCATTATCATCCCACCCTTTTCCCAGGCTTTTCCACTATTAATTCTCCTAGTTCTAGCATTTTTCATGGATATAATTAGATAATTTAAGTCACATGATCATAATACAGTACTTTTAACCATACCCAAGGACTTCCACACCTAGAATCCCTCTCCTTCCCCGGATTCTACCATCCCTACGTCATTCCCAATCTTTTCCCAAGTCTACCCCTAGTGATTCTATAGCATAGGGAAAGTAGTACGGAGCTTGGAGAGTAGAAACCTTACCTTAGGAAAGCAAAATAATGCAAAACAGAGGAAAATCGCCAAGAATTTCCCTAGCCCTTCTCCCAAACGTGTTTGTGAAAACTGAATACTTTGGGAAATGTTTCTGCATTAAATCTCATCGAGCCCACTATAGTGGTCCACTCCACTATAGCGGTACCGCCATAGCGGAGTTGTCTGCTATGGTGGAGGCTGACCGTCGTTGACTTCCGTTGTAGCAGTATTTTCTCCACTATAGTGGAGGTCGCTCTGGCGGAGTAGTTGAAATAGAACAAAATGTCATAAAGTCTCCAAAATTGGTCCATTTTACAACACACTTATTTTCCCGACGTCCCAAAATAACCCCTTCACGTCAACCTTAATGCCAGGAGTTCTACTTACCAGAATTTGATTTCGAAAAGTCTCCCGAACTCCTTTATGCCTTGGCTAAATGGAAAACTAGCTCAAATCAAGACTCCCTTCCCAATCCTTACCCAAATTTCCCTAGACCATATCTCGCTCCTAAAATAGCAAAGACTAGCCTAGCCTAGAATTTTTAACTCCCAAACCCAGTAGTTTTCTAACTCGAAACTTGACACGAAAAGTTTACCCATAACGACGAACTCGATCATTATAATAGATACCAATTTACCCATTGTTCATCCCCGGATGATCAAACTCGAAATTATGAAAAAATAAAAAAAGAAAGTGTAGTACCTAAATCCTCAAACAAGTGAGGGTACTTGTCCCGCATGTCCCTCTCGGTTTCCCAAGTAGCTTCCTCAACCAAACGATGCTTCTATTGAACCTTTACCATACTGATCACCTTTGTTCTCAATTTTTGGACATCCCGATCAAGAATTAAAATAGGTTCCTCTTCATAAAGAAGATCCTTATCAAATAATACCTCATCCCACTTGATGATGTATTCCCCATCCCCATGGTATCGCTTTAGCATGGATACATGGAATACCAAATGGACACCTGACAGACTTGGCGGCAGTGCTAATCTGTAAGCCACTGGCCCTATGATCTCAAGAACTTTAAATGGTCTGATGAATTGAGGGCTGAGCTTTCCCTTCTTACCGAAATACATAACTCCCTTCATTGGTGACACTTTCAACATACCTGTTCACCAACCTGAAATTCCATGTCCTGGACCTTGCGACCTGCATATTCTTTCTGCCTACTTTGGACAGCTAGTAACTTGGTCTGAATGCCTCTTACCTTTTCTTGTGCCTCCCTTACCAAGTCTACGCCCATCGGCTTTACATCGCCTTCCTCAAACCATCCAATCGGTGATCTACAACCTCTCCCATATAATGCCTCGAATGGTGTCATGTCAATACTGGAGTGGTAGTTGTTATTGTACGAGAATTCACACAATGATAGGAACTGGTCCCAATGACCCTTGAAATCAATCACACATGCTCTCAGCATGTCCTCCAACACCTAGATCGTCCTTTCTGACTGACTATCAGTTTGAGGATGGAAGGTTGTACTAAAAGTGAGTTGTGTACCCAATTCTTTATGCAACTTACCCTAGAACTTAGAGGTGAACTGTGTACCCCTGTCTAAAATGATGGACAATGGTACTCCATGCAACCTCACAATCTTCTTCACGTAGGTCTTAGCCAATTGCTGTGAATTATAGTCTACCCTGACCAGAATAAAATGAGCTGACTTGGTCAGTCTATCAACAATGACCCAAATTGAGTCATACTTTCTCAAAGTCTTGGGAAGACCCACCACGAAATCCATGGCTATTCTCTCCTACTTCCACTCTGGAATGGACATTCTCTGAAATAGTCCTACAGGTCTCTGGTGCTCATACTTTATCTGCTGGCAATTCTAAAACTTGGACACAAAATCAGCTATGTCTTTCTTCATCCTGGGCCACCAATAAAGCCGTCTCAAATTTTTGTACATTTTAGTCACACCTGGATGAATTGCGTAGCGAGAACCATGAGCCTCTGCCAAAATATTCGGTATTATATCATCAACTTGAGGAACACAAATCGTCCCCATGAAATTTAGTAACCCGCCAGCGTCCAACGTGGCATCCCTGGACTCCCCATATATTACTTTACCTCGTAGCTTATTCAGTTGCGGATCCTGAAACTGCTTGGCCTTTATATCCTCTATGAAAGTGGCTTTAACCTCAACACTGGCCAATACCCCACCTCGTTCTGAAATACCCAAGTGCATGAATTTGACTCCAATGCCTGAATTTCCTTTGCTAGTGGTCGTTTGGACAATCCCAAACAAGCCAAACTGCCCATGCTAACAGTCTTCCGTCTCAATGCGTCTGCCACCACATTAGACTTACCCGGATGGTACTGAATAGTCACATCATAGTCCTTCAACAACTCCATCCACCTTCTCTGCCTCAGATTCAAGTCCTTTTGAGTGAAAATATGTTACAGACTATGATGATCAGTGAACACCTCACACTTGACACCATAGAGATAGTGTTTCCAAATCTTGAGTACAAACACCACCACTGCCAACTCTAAATTGTGAGTTGGATAGTTCCTCTCGTAAACCTTTAACTGCCTAGAAGCGTATGCTATCACATTCTTATCCTGTATCAACACAGCACCAAAACCTGAATGTGAAGCATCACAGTAAACAATAAAGAATTTAACTTCAACCGGCAAGGACGAAATTGGAGTCGTGGTCAGAAGTGTCTTGAGCTTTTGGAAGCTCTCCTCACACTTGTTGGACCACACAAATGGTACCTCTTTCTGAGTTAGCCTTGTCAAGTGAGTAGCAATAGATGCAAAATCCTTGACGAACCTCCGATAGTAACCTGCGAGCCCAACAAAACTCCTACCCTCAGTCACAGAGCTAGGTCAGACCCAACTCTTGACTGCCTTAATTTTCTGGGGATCTACCATCACCCTCTTTTCTAACACTAGACGCCCAAGAATGCAACTGAAGTCAACCAAAATTCACTCTTGGAGAACTTCGCATAAAGCTTTTGATATCTCAATATCTCTAATACAACCCGGAGATGTTCAACATGCTCCTCCCTACTCTTGGAGTAGATAAAAATATTGTCAATAAAAACAATGATGAAAGAATCCAAATATGACTTAAATACCCCATTCATTAAACTCATGAATGCCACCGGCGCATTAGTCAACCCAAACGACATTACGAGGAACTCGTAATGCCCATACCGAGTCTGAAAAGCAGTCTTAGGAATATCCTCGGGCCTAATTTTCAATTGATGATACCCTGACCTCAAGTCAATTTTTAAAAACACCCACGCACCCTGTAACTAGTCAAACAGATCATCGATATGGGGTAAAGGGTACTTATTCTGGATGGTAACCTTGTTCAAATGCCTGTAATCTATGCATATCTGCATACTACCCTCTTTCTTCTTTACAAACAATACCGGAGCACCCCAGGGACATATACTGGGATGAGTAAATCCCTTATCTAGGAGTTCCCAAAGCTGAGTCTTAAGTTCCCTTAACTCTGCCGGAGCCATTCGATATAGAGAAATGGAAATTGGGCGAGTGCCTGGCTCTAGGTCAATACAAAAGTCGATATCCCTGTCCGGAGGCATACCAGGCAAATCCGCTAGCAACACTTCTCGAAACTATGAAACAACTGGAACTGACTCAATAATTGGGACTTCACACTATCATCCCGGAGATGAGCCAAAAAGTCTAAACACCCTCTTCCCACTAGCTTCCTAGCCTGAACAAACGATATAATCTTGACAGGCTTTGGCCTATAAACACCCTCCCACTCTAGCCTATCCTTACCTAGAATCTCTAGAGCCACAGTCTTGGTGTTACAATTTAACACAGCATGATAAGGGGATAGACAAGTCATGCCCAAAATGACATCAAAGTCAACCATCCCCAGAATTACCAAATCTACCCAAATATGCAACCCCACAAACACAACATAGCAATCACGATACACGTGAGTCACAATCACAGACTCTCCTACTAGGGTAGAAACATGGATAGGGGAATCAAGGTTATCACATATTAAGTCCAGACCCGAAGCAAACTTCACATACACATAAGAATAAGTAGAACCTGGGTCAAAAAGCATAGAAGCCATCCTATCACAGACTAGAATAGTACCTGTGATCACCGCGTCTGATGCTTTAGCCTCTGACCTCCCTGGGAATGCATAACACTGAGCTCGGTTATCAATCTGAACTACTTCCCTTGCTAGCTGCGCCCCAGCCGTGCCTGTGCCACCGTTTCCCCTGTCTCTCTGGTCTCCCTGAAAGTTACCTTGTCCACCCTATGGATGACCTCTAGCATGATCACCTCTACCTACCGGGACCACAGCCTTAGACTGCTGCTGAACCTGGTTGCCAATCTGTCTGTGAGGGTATTCCCTGTTAAAGTGGACCAAATCACCACAATAGAAGCAACCACGATCAAATGTAGGCCTACTGGCAGATGTGTAAGAGGCTCCCTGGCCTCTAGGAGCTGAAAACTGCTAGGCCCAGATCACCTGTAGCAGCTGGCAAAGCTGACTGAATAGGACGGGCTGAGTATACCTGTTGATTCTGGCCCCTGGAGTATGAACCACCATAATTTCCCTCATTCCAGGGTTTCTTGGCTAATACCTTAGCCTGCCCCGCTTGCTTGAACCTTTCTAATTTCTTAACATAATCTGTCACTGTATTAAAGCCCTTACCTGAAGAAGTCATATGCACGGACAGTACCTATAGGTCAGTGTTTAGGCCCTTCACAAATAATCATACCCTCTCCTCTTCTGAACCCAACAACTGAGTAGTGTAACCAGACAAAGCATGGAACTTAGCCTTATAAGCAAAGACTGACATGCTTCTCTGTTCCAGATGCAAGAACTCATCCTTCTTTCTATCTCTCAAAGTACGAGGTACATATTTCTCTAAGAAGAGAGCATGGAACTCTTCCCAAGTCAAGGAAGGTAATGTCGATGGTCTGCACTCTACCTGAGACCTCCACCATTGCTTAGCATCACCTTGTAGCTGAAATGTGATGAGCTTAACCCCATGTTGATGTACGATACCCAACTTGTGCAACCTTTCATAGCAATCCAAGATAAACTCATAAGCATATTCCCTATCAGTACCCTGAAACGTAGGAGGTTTCAGTGGGAGAAATTTGGTCAGCATCTCATGTTCATTTCCTGTCATTACCGGACCAAGCATTGTCCTGAATAAATCACCGGTGCCTGAAGCTGCATCCATCCTAGGAGCTGTAGTGACCATTGGCTGAGTGCCCAGAGCCTGATTTGCAACACTCGTGGGGGTGGCTCCAGCACCAACCAAACCAATCAAGAAGTTCCAAGCCTGCTGAAATGCCTCAGGCGTCAAAGGGGGAAGGCCTGCACCTCCAGCTGGTGCTACCTCCGACTGCGCCTCACCATCCTCAGCAACAACCTCCACTTCTTAGACAACCTATTCCTGAGTTGGGGGAGGGGTTGTTTCTCGTACTCTTGTAGCAGCTTGAGCCCCACCACTGGCGAGTGTGGCTCTACCTTGTCCTCTGCCTCTTCTCCTGCCTCTACCATAGACAGCCGAGTCCACTGTTGGGACCATTGCTCTAGCTCCATTGCTTCTAGTATTAACCATCTGCGGGCAGAAGAGTGAATGAGTCAGATACCAATTTGTATCACCAGATACCAATTGGAATCAAGTTATAGCATGAAGGAAGAAAGAAGAGAGTTTTTCCTAAAGTCTTATAGCCTCTCGAGGACAAGTACAGACATCTCTGTACCATTTCGCAAGACTCTACTAGACTTTTTTTGCTATGATGAGATCAACGAACCCCTGGCTCTGATACCATCTTTGTCATGACCCAAACCACCATGAGTGGCACTAACCCAACCCCCGGGTGAGCGAACCATCACTTCCCCAAACTTAACCATTCTAACAGCTCAAAAGCAATGTGCAAAAAGTAAACTAGCAATCAATATCAATAAAACAACACTATTATAATAACCCTGCGGAAAATTCCCCTAGAATCTGAAAGTCAACATACCAAAACTAGAGTACGGGGATGCAACGCCAATAAAAGAAATAGTCTATGCCCGAAACAAGTGGGCTACAACTTCAAAAGATAGAAATCATGGCAGCTCGACGAAGCAGGTCACCCTTGATGTCTGAAAGCGCTGGGACTACAAGTGAGGTCGCGTGTCAACCGTTGGAAGATCGCCTATACTCACAAAAGAAAAACAAGTGCAGTATCAATACACAAACACCATGTACTGGTAGGATCATTAGCCAGTTCCAAATAAACAGTGTATGAGCAGTACAACAAATCAAGTAAGAGTACAGGAACACATGTAACAAGTCAACAGGCATCCCTAAACTACAAGTCTCTCCCTAGCTTGTTCCCACATGTAATCCACTTTTATCACCATGATCAACAATCAAGTATAACAATTAAACAACCCTTTTTTTATAGCCCGAACCCACCCTGGGATCCTTTCTAAATAACACCTAAGTGTTAAACATGCAATCTGATTTACACCAACACCAACTCAAAATCAGATATAACAATAACCCAGCCTCTCAAGGACCATAAAAAATTATCACATTTCAATAACACAACCCGGTCCACTCAGGGTACTCATAATTCAATGCACAATGCAATAAAGTAAACCCGTACCAGGAGTGGTACCCGAGCCAACCAGTTAGTATTTCCCATACCAGGCGTGGTACCCGAGCTAACCATTAGTATATCCCATACCAAGCATGGTACCTGAGCCAACCGTTAGTATACCCGTACCAGGCATAGTACCCGAGTCAATCGAATGTCAACCAATCCGCAGTAACAAATAATGAATAATCAACTTGCAAACCAATCACACAAAATACACAGTTTAATTCCCAGACTGTTAAACAGGACCATTAGACATTATTAAATCATTCCCTGAGCAATGCAAACATCATACAATTACTTAGATAAGAGTACACAAACATACAAGGTATACAGGAATCAATAACCATCACCTACCTCAAAATGATCCAACGCTCTACTCAACCCGAGCCTTTCCGTTCTCCAAAATTCTTGCTTGTTCTTGGTCTAAAACAATATATAAGTACTAAATTAATAAACATGGCCTCTACATTACCCGGATTACACCAAATCCCAAACCCCAAGCCAACCATGATCATCCCACCCTTTTCCCGGGCTTTTCCACCATTAATTCTCCTAGTTCTACCATTTTTCATGGATATAATTAGAGAATTTAATTCACATGATCATATTATAGTACTTTTAACCATACCCAAAGACTTCCACACCTAGAATCCCTCTCCTTCCCCAGATTCTACCATTCCTAAGTCATTCCCAATCTTTCCCCAAGTCTACCCCTAGAAATTCTATAGCATAGGGAAAGTAATACGGAGCTTGGGGAGTAGAAACCTTACCTTAGGGAAGAAAAATAATGCAAAATGGAGGAAAATCGTCTGGAATCGCCCTAGCCCTTCTCCCAAACGTGTTTGTGAAAACTGAATGTTTTGGGGAATGTTTTTGCATTAAATCCCATCGAGCCCGCTATAGTGGTCCGCTTCACTATAGTGGTACCGCCATAGCGGAGTCATCTGCTATGGCGGAGGCTGACCGTTATTGACTTCTGTTGTACCAGTATTTTCTCCGCTACGGCGGAGGTCGCTATGGCAGAGTGTCAATCACCGTGGCAGTTGACACGGAATAGAATGTCGTAAAGTCCCCAAAATTGGTCTATTTTACAACACACTTATTTTTTCGACTTCCCAAAACAACCCCTTCGCGTCAACCTTAATACCGGGAGTTCTACTTATCCAAATTTGATTCCAAAAAGTCCTCTGAACTCCTTTATGTCTTGGCTAAATGGAAAACTAGCTCAAATCAAGACTCCCTTCCCAATACTTACCCAGATTACCCTAGACTATACCTCGCTCCTAAATTGGCCAAGACTAGCCTAGCCCAGAATTTTCAACTCCTAAACCCAAAAGTTTTCTAACCCAAAACTTGGCACAAAAAGTTTATCCGTAACGACGAACCCGGTCGTTATATCAACTATTATGTATCTCGTACCAGGCATGGTACCCAAGCCAACCAATAAGTATCTTGTACCAGGCGTGGTACCCGAGCCAACTGAATGTCACACAGAAATCCAACAGTCAACAAAGAATGAACAAATACACTTGTAAACCAATAAGCAACAATATCTAGTTCATTTCACAAGACTGATAACCGGACAATTAGACATTCATAAACCATTCCCTAAGCATACAACTCATACAATACTAAGCATTAGTACCAGAACATATATTGCACATTGGGAAACAACAATCATCACCTACCCCTAGCTTCGAGTACATAAACTCAATCTTAAGTCCCGTCCGAAGACTAAGGCCCCATTCACCCTTTTGACTCATAGAAAGTATCTTCATCAATCCCGAACTTCTCCTATGATAGATATATATGGGGAAGACACCCCCTAACCTTGGTAATTCGACCATTTTGTTATTCTACTATTTTATACCAATTCTTTGTCAAAGATTCCCTTTTTACTTAGTCATTTAATTAACTAAGCAGTTCTGGTTTTTCGAACCCTTTCGATACTCTAGTCCCTGAGTTCTATCATCATACAACACATAGTAATCACAAACAACCCGGGATATGACAGTATGTTAACCCAACTCAACATTTTCTAGTTCAAACCAATCCAACCACCACAATCCTCCAGACTCTGTGCCCGAAGTCCTAAGCATGGGTTCCCCTCTTTGTCTACACAATAAATACAAAATGAAAGTAGGTCAATTCTACTCAATGAAAGGAACCTAGCCAACCTGGATGCCAAGCAGCTGCACAATAAAATTTATGGCTCCGTGAAGGCATTCTCTGCTGGATGACAAGCCTGAAACCTGAGTTTTCACATCCTTTTAGCTAGAATACCTCCTCCCCAAGGATCTCAAGCCTTGGAGCAGCCTAGGAGGGTTTTTGGAGTAACTCTCATATGTTTTTCAACTGAGAAGGTGTAATGACTCTTCCGGTCATTTCCACGTATACATTTTTCTTGTACTGTTAGAGCTTGTTTGTAGCGGCCCCAAGTCATTTAAGGCTTGTTGGGAGCGGTATTTCAGTACCGGGTCCATTTTTTTGGTCGTATGATAAGTTTTGAATTCAAGCAAGTCGGCAAAAGTTATCGTAAGTTTCTTTAATAAATTTTCTGAACTTTGGGTAAAATATCTCAGAGCTTTTCTCTCAATATATAGAGAGTTAGAAGTCCCACAAAATACCATATCAAAGGTCTACGAGTCTAGTTTCCAACGCACAAAACCTCACGTCCAACTGATCTTAGAGTAAAAAGTTATGACTGTTTTACCGCGGACTGTCTGGCAGAAATCGGGTCGCGAACCGGGTCGGGTCAAAACCGATTTAAAGCCTCAACTTCATGTTTAAAAACGTCATTTCAGTTCTGAAACAGTGAGAAAACATAAGGGAGGATTCCAAGAGAGTTCTTGAGTATCAAAATCGTGCGAGGATGAATTGCGAACCTAAATTTAAGAATTTTATTAGCATCGCGCGTATATTTGAAAATATTTTATTTTAAAGTTATATTTTTTATTACCTTTTTAAAGTATCCTAATGTGTATGAAAAATACTTTTGTTATGACATAATTGTGTATGTATTTATTTTATAAGGGTTTTATACATTGTAATATTTTAACGGAGATAGTATATTTAGTTATGTTGAAAATTATTATTATAATATAGTAGGTTTTGTTTGAAATAATTTTCTATGAATTATGATATATTCAAAAAGTTATATATATTTTACCACGAACTTATTCAATACCCGAATATATATATATAACGGGATGAGTAAGGAGGTGTTAAACCACCCCTTCCACGTGGAAGTGGAGGGGAAGGACACCAAGTTTGTTCACTTACTAATGTGCTGCCACATTCCCCTTTAGGACTTTAATTACCTATTATATTAATATGTATATAGCCATTATAATTGTCATTTGATAACTTATATAAACAATGGTAAGTAGTGCTTATCCTTGATTATCACTCATTCTTAAACTTTCAGTGAAATAGTACCTACTAATATGAAAAAATTCCCTTGCTGCATACATACGTATATGTGTCTACTCTTAGCACGTTGACGAGAGATTTTATGAGAAATATACTTTGACGAGTTATTCTATCACGGATCATAATCAATTATCTACGTCAAGTTATTCAAGCCCGAGTTCGAGTTTGACTTCGTGTTGGAGCTTTTTCGGAGAGGTTCAAGCTTGTCATCGGACGACAGGTAGGTTACGGTTTATTTTCCCTAGACTCCGCATATATAGGACAAAATTGTATTAATGGGCATCCTTGGGTTGGTTTATTAGGTTGGTACCACAGACCTCGACCGCTTTATTCATGTCCGCCTATTTTTGTTCCTCTGTTTCTTGTAGTACTTGCCAATATATTTTATTTACCCTTGTGGTCCTGTGAGGCCTTGTTGACTCTAGAACATAGAAGGTGAGATTTTGGGAATGTCCGTGAGTCCAGGGCATAGAATTATCCTTCTAGGCTGGTTATGCTTGTTGAGTACCTATGGGCCTGTGCAGGGTCGATAGGTTGATTGTGAGATGCTGGGCAGCTATTGTGTGTGATCATACCATTTCCATGCATTTAAAGAGGTTTTATCCATGTTTTACTACGGTTTGGCTACGGGCCTACTGGCACTATTTTCTAAACCTTGCATGGCCCCGGGGGCCTGTTTTTGATGGAAATGATTTGGAAATGGTTGTTTTAACTTGTGAATATTCCTGGGTAAAAGAAAGTAAAATTATGATTTAAATCACCAGTTTTATGATTAACGCTAGACTCGGCAGGGCCGGGGTGCTAGTTGAGTTTTCTTGTTACTTGATATAATTTTAGCCTCGGTCGGACCGAGCACCTGAGATGACTTTCTACTGTTTAGACCCGGTTACGCTCGGGCACCCTTGGAGGGGTTTTTGAGATACTTTCCAACTACTTCCTGGACAGGGTCTGGGCATGCATATTAGAGACTGGGTCTCTATCTTGAACCCGGACTTGCTTCCGGATGACATGTCTTGATACTGAGTTTTAGTATGGGGTCAGGGACCTCCATGGACCTTGCTATCCGGGCTTGGGGCTTCGGGCTGCGTGTACCGAAGGAAGGGTATACGGAGGAGTAGAGGTATACGGGCAGTGTCCTTCCATGGAACCTACCTGCTGGGCCAGATCGGCACTGGGGGAGGTACATACAGAGATACCATTTCACTTGAGATCTTCATGCATCATATCATTCATTGTTTGAGGCTCCACCCTTTTTTGTTGTTTATTGATTGTACGCTCCGGTAGTATAGGATGCCGGAGGGTTTGTTTTCACTTGTTTGTGTTCCTCGGTTGTATGGGTGGCCGGGGACAGTAGGTAGACTCTTGCTATTTACTTACAGAATTATTCCCTATTACGGTTAAGAATTAAATTGGTTACTGCTAAACTGTTAGTTTCTGGATTGAGATTGATATGATTAGTTGAGTTTGATTCATGTCTCTTAGCATGCCTATCATTACTCTTTCCCTCTTCTTACGCTTGAGGTTACCGGTATACCATCCATTTCGTAAACTTATTATGTATACACTGTTATTGCAAGGACCCCAGGTGCGTTATTTCTTACTTTCACCTGTGCCTATGGTGTATATACTCGGCTTACTGGCCTCACATGTGGTTCTGTTGTTTTCCCTCTGGGCTAGTTCCTGTGTACCTTTTGTTGATCTCTATGACTACTTGCTTCTATTCTGTCTGTTACTACGCTTTTATCTTATATGTGCCCAGTCGGCCTATGATACCTACTGGGTACCTTATGCTTCGCATTTGATGCTCACCCTACCCCCCTGCATCTTTGGGTGCAGATCCTAGCATGGGCCATCTCCGTTAGATCGCTGTGATTCGTGCTGGGAGATCCGTTGGGGACTACTTCAGACTGAGGGTGAGCTCTTGGCCATCGGAGCTTAGCTTTAGTTTATCTTTTGCCTTATGTACTCTATTAACATTCAGAGACATCTGTATATATTGTTTTGGATCGTTTGCACTCCATATATGTAGTTTTGGCTCTATACTATGATACCAGGTCTTGGGGTTTGGTTTAGTTTTTGCATATGTATATATATATATTCTTGTTATCTATTCTCTTCATCTTGTTCCCTTACTTTTGCTTATTAAACTACCCTCTCGCTTATTTGTTAGATAGTAGCCCATTACTAACTGTCCTGGGCTACGGGAATTGGTTCGCCTACTGGGGGTTGTAGGTGCCATCATGACCAAGAAATCGGGTCGTGACAACTTGGTATCAGAGCTTTAGGTTCACCGGTGTCATCGGTATAAGAACCAATGTCTAGTAGAGTCCTGCGGATTGGGGCGGAGACGTCCGTACTCAATCTTTGGGAGGCTACAGTGGCATTTTAGGAAATTTGACTCTTTCATTGCTTCGGTGTCGTGCGTAGAATCCTTGAAGTTTCTGAAAATCTCATTTGCTCTACCTCATTCTTTCGTAGATGGTTCGTACGAGATCATCGGCATCACGCGGAGATGAGCCTCCCACTCCAGCTAAGGGTCGAGGATGCCCTCGAGCAGTGGAACCTGCTAGAGCTGCTAGAGTGGAGATAGAGCCCGAGCAGCATGTGGATCAGGGGGCAGCCCATGTACCTCCAGCTCTAGCGCCAGCTCTAACGCCAGCTCCAGTACCAGCTCCAGTGCCCACTTCTGTGCCAGCTTCAGCCGCAGCTCAGTCCCCAGATATTCGGGGATTACTATTACAGCTTTTGGGTATGATTGGAGAGCGACCTTCTGAGGTAGCGCAGACATCCGCTCAGGGGGAAGCCCTGGGTACACAGAGTTCAGGAGCGCAGCCTGCTACTATGGCTCCTCGTGCGGAGGTCATTCCGGTCCCATCTGTTGCACAGCCTCTTGCTCCTCGCCCAGCTATGATAGAGTCAGAGCAGAAGGCGTTGGGTAGGTTTTTGAGGTTAGCACCTCCGAGGTTTGCTGGTACTTCTGGACAGGATCCACATGACTTTATTATTACATGTGAGGAGATGTTGCATCATTTGGGTTTGTTGGAGACTCACGGGGTTGGTTATACTACCTATCAGTTAGAGGGCCCAGCGAAGTTATGGTGGAGGGCTCATGTTGCTTGTAGACCACCATCGTCACCTCTTTTGACCTGGTCTGAGTTTTATGAGGCCTTTATGGCCAAGTTTCTACCTCAGAGTGATCGTGAGCGTCGCAGGGAGCAGTTTACTCACCTTATGCAGGGGTCTACGACTATCTCAGAGTATGAGACCCGTTTTCATCAGCTAGCACCGTTCGGAGCTATGATCATTCCTACCGAGGAAGATAGGATTCACAGATTTGTATGGGGTTTGAGGCCAGAGATCAGGCAGCCAGCTGAGATATTGATTGCCGGTGGTCGGTCATTTCAGGCTATCGTAGACTATGCCCGCACCGTGGAGGACTTACAGCGACATGATCAGGGGTCCAGAGATAAGAGGCCTCGACATCAGGGTGTCTACAGTGGTTCCAGATATGGTGGTAGAGGTCCTGGCCAGTGGAGACGGAGTTATCAGCCACAGCAGCACCAGGGTCAGTCTAGCCGACCGGTTCAGGCTTCCCTTTAGACTTTTGGTAGTACCCATTTCGAGCAGGGTCAGGGCAGCCATCAAGGCTATGACGGCCAGTCTTCAAGGGGTACAGTTTCTGTGGCATCAGCCCATGGTGGTTATACGGGATCTGCTGGTTCATCTCTACCGAGTAGGAAGCCACGGGCTTGTTTTACTTATGGTATGATTGGTCATTTTGCTAGAGATTTCCCTCAGCAGGGTACAGTTCAGGTCGCTGAGCCTTTACGAGCAGTTTAGCCCCTGGCTAGAAGGGGTGGTCATCAGGGTAGAGGTGGTGCTCCGCGCGGCAGAGCAGGTGGTAGGGATGGCGGTCGGGCAGGTGGAGGTCGTCGTCAGTTTTACGCGGTCCCTAGGAGAGAGGCAGAGGCCTCAGATGCTGTGATTACAGGTACGATTTCTGTGTGCCATCAGTCTGCTATGGCTTTATTTGATCCTGGATCCACTTGTTCATACGTATCTGCCTACTTTGTGCCTTGTTTAGGGTTGGCTAGTGAGCCATTATCTGTTCATGTTTCTGTTTCGACCCTAGTAGGAGATTCTTTAGTAGTGGATCGGATTGTGAGATCTTGTATGCTATCTATTGGTGATTCAGAAACTTGGGGTGATTTGATGATTCTTGATATGCTAGATTTTGATGTGATACTGGTTATCCCCTCATCGTGTGGTTTTGGATTGTTATGCCAAGACCATTACCATAGCTATGCCCGTTGTATCCCCGATTGTGTGGCAGGGTTCTGTTAGCCATGCACCATCTGGGATCATCTCTTGTCTTCGAGCTAGGAAGTTGATTTCCCGTGGGTGTTTATCTTATCTAGCATATGTCCGAGATGTTAGGCTTGACTTGTTGGATCCTAGTAGAGTTCTCGCCAGTGTTGAGGTTCATTCTACTTTGATTGATCAGATTCAGAGCCGTCAATTTGAGGATCAGCAGTTGTGTGACCTTCGTGATTGGGTTGTTCAGGGTGAGACAAGTCGGGCTACTCTAGATTTAGATGGGGTTCTGAGGTTTGATAGTCGTCTTTGTGTTCCGAGGATTACTGGTTTGATTCAGTTGATACTTCATGAGGCACATTATACTAGATACTCCATTCACCCTGGCACAACAAAGATGTATAAAGACTTGAGGCAGCTTTACTGGTGGAGTGGTATAAAGCGGGATATAGTGAATTTCGTATCTCGGTGCTTGAACTATCAGCAGGTTAAGTTTGAGCACATGAGACCTGGTGGTTTGATGCAGCGACTTCCCATTCCTGAGTGGAAGTGGGAAGGGATTACTACGGACTTTGTTGTTGGTTATCCTCGTACTTCTCATGGGTTTGATTCCATATGGGTGATTGTTGATAGGCTGACTAAGTCAGCACATTTCTTGCCGGTTCATACTTCTTATGGCGTGGAGAGGTTAGCTTAGATCTACATTCGTGAGATTGTTCGATTGCACGGGGTCCCAGCTTCTATCATTTCAGACCGCGGCACTCAGTTCACATCTCAGTTCTGGAGGGCTATTCAGCGAGATTTGGGTACAGAGATTCATCTTAGTATCGCCTTCCACCCTCAGACAAATGGCCAGTCCAAGAGGACCATTCAGATTCTGGAGGACATGCTTCGGGCCTGTGTTCTTGACTTTGGAGGTTCTTGGGATCAGTTTGTTCCCTTGGCAGAGTTTGCTTATAATAACAGCTTCCATTCGAGTATCGGCATGGCACCTTTTGAGGCTTTGTATGGAAGGCGTTGCAGATCACCGGTAGGTTGGTTTGATGGTTTTAGTTCTAGGCCACAGAGCACATATTTACTTTGAGATTCCTTAGACCGAGTCCGAGCGATTCAGGACAGACTTCGGGCAGCTCAGAGCAGGCAGAAGAGTTATGCTGATCGTAGGCTTCGTGCCTTAGAGTTTAGTGTCGGTGACTTGGTGTTTCTCCATGTATCGCCCATGAAGGGCGTGATGAGATTTGGTAGGCGGGACAAGCTTAGCCCCAGGTACATTGGGCCATTTGAGATTCTTCAGAGGGTTGGTAGTGTTGCCTATCAGTTAGCCTTGCCTCCAATGTTTTCAGCTATACATCCTGTATTTCATGTTTCGATGTTGCGTCGGTATGTCCCAGATGAGTCTCATGTGTTGCAGTGGGAATCAGTTCAGTTCGGTGAGGGTTTAGCCTTTGTTGAGGAGCCGGCAGCTATTTTGGCCAGAGATGTCAGGAGATTGAGGTCTCGAGATATCTCGGTTGTTAAGGTTTAGTGGAGTCACCATCCAGTCGAGGAGGCTACCTGGGAGACCGAGAGAGATATGCGAGCTCAGTATCTGCAGTTGTTTGAGCCTTCAGGTACCCCCTTGACCTTGACTTTCGAGGACGAAAGTCCTTTTTAGTAGTGGATGATGTAATGACTCTTCTGGTCATTTTCATGTATAAGTTTTTCTTGTACCGTTAGAGCTTGTTTGTAGCGGCCCCAAGTTATTTAAGGCTTGTCGGGACCGGTATTTCAGTGCCGGGTCCATTTGTTTGGTCGTATGATAAGTTTTGAAGTCAAGCAAGTCGGCAAAAGTTAACGTAAGTTTCTTTAATAAGTTTTCTGAACTTTGGGTAAAATGTCTCAGAGTTTTTCTCTCAATATATAGAGAGTTAGAAGTCCACCGAAATACCAAATCGAAGGTCTACGAGTCTAGTTTCCAACGCACAAAACCTCACATCCAACTGATCTCGGAGTAAATATTTATGACTGTTTTACCGCGGACTATCTGGCAGAAACCGGGTCGCGAACCGGGTCGGGTCAAAACCGATTTAAAGCCTCAACTTCACGTTTAAAAACGCCATTTCAGTTCTGAAACAGTGAGAAAACATAAGGGAGGATTCCAAGAGAGTTCTTGAGTATCAAAATCGTGCGAGGGTGAATTGCGAACCTAAATTTAAGAATTTTATTAGCATCGTGCGTATATTTAAAATTATTTTATTTTAAAGTTATATTTTTTATTACCTTTTTAAAGTATCCTAATGTGTATAAAAAATACTTTTGTTATGACATAATTGTGTATGTATTTATTTTATAAGGTTTTTATACATTGTAATATTTTAACGGAGATAGTATATTTAGTTATGTTGAAAATTATTATTATAATATAGTAGGTTTTGTTTGAAATAATTTTCTATGAATTATGATATATTCAAAAAGTTATATATATTTTACCATGAACTTATTCAATACCCGAATATATATATAACGGGATGAGTAAGGAGGTGTTAAACCACCCCTTCCACGTGGAAGTGGAGGGGAAGGACACCAAGTTTGTTCACTTACTAATGTGCTGCCACATGCCCATTTAGGACTTTAATTACCTATTATATTAATATTTATATAGCCATTATAATTGTCATTTGATAACTTATATAAACAATTGTAAGTAGTGCTTATCCTTGATTATCACTCATTCTTAAACTTTCAGTGAAATAGTACCTACTAATATGAACAAATTCCCTTGCTGCATACATACGTATATGTGTCTACTCTTAGCACGTTGACGAGAGATTTTATGAGAAATATACTTTGACGAGTTATTCTATCACGGATCAATAATCAATTATCTACGTCAAGTTATTCAAGCCCGAGTTCGAGTTTGACTTCGTGTTGGAGCTTTTTCAGAGAGGTTCAAGCTTGTCATCGGACGAAAGGTAGGTTACGGTTTATTTTCCCTAGACTCCGCATATATAGGATAAAATTATATTAATGGGCATCCTTGGGTTGGTTTATTAGGTTGGTACCACAGACCTCGACCGCTTTATTCATGTCCGCCTACTTTTGTTCCTCCGTTGCTTGTACTACTTGCCGATTTACCCTTGTGGTCCTGTGAGGCCTTGTTTGACTCTGGAACATAGAGAGGTGGGATTTTGGGAATGTTCGCGAGTCCCGGGCATAGAATTATCCTTCTAGGCTGGTTATGCTTGCTGAGTAGCTATGGGCCTGTGCAGGGTCGATAGGTTGATTGTGAGCTGTTGGGCAGTTATTGTGTGTGATCATACTATTTCCATGCATTTAAAGAGGTTTTATCCATGTTTTACTACGGTTTGGCTTCGGGCCTACTGGCACTATTTTCTAAACCTTGCATGGCCCCGGGGGCCTGTTTTTGAAGGAAATGATTTGGAAATGGTTGTTTTAACTTGTGAATATTCCTGGGTAAAAGAAAGTAAAATTATGATTTAAATCACCAGTTTTACGATTAACGCTAGACTCGGCAGGGCCGGGGTGCTAGTTGAGTTTTCTTGCTACTTGATATAATTTTAGCCTCGGTCGGACCGAGCACCTGAGATGACTTTCTACTGTTTAGACCTGGTTATGCCCGGGCACCCTTGGAGGGGTTTTTGAGATACTTTCCTACTACTTCCTGGACAGGGTCTGGGCATGCATATTAGAGACTGGGTCTCTATCTTGAACCCGGACTTGCTTCTGGATGACATGTCTTGATACTGAGTTTTAGTATGGGGTCAGGGATCTCCATGGACCTTGCCATCCGGGCCTGGGGCTTCGGGCTGCGTGTGCCGGAGGAAGGGTATACGGCGGAGTAGAGGTATATGGGCAGTGTCCTTCCATGGAACCTACCTGCTGGGCCGGATCGGCACCGGGGGAGGTACATATAGAGATACCATTTCACTTGAGATCTTCATGCATCATATCATTCATTGTTTGAGGCTCCACCCTTGTTTGTTGTTTATTGGTTGTACGCTCCGGTAGTATGGGATGCCGGAGGGTTTGTTTTCACTTGTTTGTGTTCCTCGGTTGTATGGACGGCCGGGGGACTGTAGGTAAACTCTTGCTATTTACTTACAGAATTATTCCCTGTTACGGTTAAGAATGAAATTGGTTACTGCTAAACTGTTAGTTTCTGGATTGAGATTGATATGATTAGTTGAGTTTGATTCATGTCTCTGAGCATGCCTATCATTACTCTTTCCCTCTTCTTACGCTTGAGGTTATCGGTATACCGTTCATTTCGTAAACTTATTATGTATACACTGTTATTGCAAGGACCCCAGGTGCGTTATTTCTTACTTTCACCTGTGCCTATGGTCTATATACTCGGCTTACTGGCCTCACATGTGGTTCTGTTGTTTTCCCTCTGGGCTAGTTCCTGTGTACCTTTTGTTGATCTCTGTGACTATTTGCTTCTATTTTGTCTGTTACTACGCTTTTATTTTATATGTGCCCAGTCGGCCTATGATACCTACTGGGTACCTTATACTTCGCATTTGGTGCTCATCCTACCCCCCCTGCATCTTTGGGTGCAGATCCTAGCGTGGGCCATCGTCGTTAGATCGCTGTGATTCGTGCTGGGAGATCTGTTGGGGACTACTTTAGACTGAGGGTGAGCACTTGACGATCGGAGCTTAGCTTTAATTTATCTTTTGCCTCATGTACTCTATTACCATTCAGAGACATCTGTATATATTGTTTTGGATCGTTTGCACTCCATATATGTAGTTTTGGCTCTATACTATGATACCAGGTCTTGGGGTTTGGTTTAGTTTCCGCATATGTATATATATATTCCTGTTATCTTTTCTCTTCATCGTGTTCCCTTACTTTTGCTTATTAAACTACCCTCCCGCTTATTTGTTAGATAGTAGCCCATTACTAACTGTCCTGGGCTACGGGAATTGGTTCGCCTACTGGGAGGTTGTAGGTTCCATCATGACCGTGAAATCGGGTCGTGACAGAAGGAGAAGTCTTTTATTAAAAATTGTGTAACAGGCTACTGCCTCCCGTCATTTCGCTATAGCGGACAGCCGTCCACTACAGTGGTAGTGTTATAATGGAATAAATACCACTATAGTGGAGTGATGTCAGCCTGGACGAATTTCAAAATCTAAAATTTTCTATCATGTCAACCCCACTTAATTATACATGTATTTAAATCGCTCCCGAAATTTGTGATATCATGATTTCTGAAATAATGATGGATTAGGTCGTTACACTTAAATAAAAACCTAGGAGAATGCTAGTAAACTCAAAGTACCTGACAAAGGTGCCTTTAGTGGATGCTATAAATGTCACAAATTGGACCGTCTAATCAAGAATTACTCAGTAATAGAAGTCGAGTGGAAAAAGGAAATGGTGGAAAAGGAACTGAAGGAACAATAAAAAGAATAGGTTCCTTGATTGAACAAAGCAGAAAAAAGGTAGCCATGAAAGTAGGAAAATTATCCTAAAAGTTTCTTCCAACCTCCCTCTTTTTACTGCAGCTTCATCCCATATTCCATCCCTCCTCAAGATTAATGTGAGGAATGTATAAGATTTCTCCAATGGAATAAAGGCAGTATCCTATTTGATCAACAAGACTTGAAGATAATAAAGTGTTTTGGCTTGACTCTAAGTCATGGACAAAAGATGTTATAAGTGTGAGGTCCGCGAATTATTAGACCTAAATTGGTAGACATTAACAATATGGCCAATTTTAATGCATAACTGACATCAAATGACACTCGTAAAATTATTGTTGTTTGAAGACTGCCACTTGGTAGAATGATTATAATAGACATTCTGCTGCCATAATTGAGGGATGTTGTTGTTATTAGGCAATGATATAATTGTATAGTAATCACAAAATATTCTCCTTCTTAGAATAGGACTCAATTACAGATTGTATATTTATAACAATATATACTCTTTCCTAGAATAGGACTTTAACTTTTTAGTTGTATAGCTATAAGTATTCCTACTGTATCATTGAATAAATGATGAGAAACTATTCAGAAAATCTCTCGTTTCTTTATCATGGTATCAAGAGCCACGGTCTAATTTTTTTCGAGCTCTCTGTTTTCTCTCCACATGTACTTTGTTACCTTCTTGCGTTCCTTTTGTGCTCTCTGATTTCCCTGCACATGTATCATGTACCTTTTCTTCCCCTCTGTTGTATCTTGTTGCTCAATGGATTTACAATCATCCTCGGCACGATTTGCTCTCCACAAAATTGGACGGTTCTATTTTTTCTATCTAGAAATTCCACTTTGGAATTTGTTCAAGGTAAGAGACTTTTTGGGTGGTTAGATGGTTCTGCTCGTCCGCCAATAGATGCAAAAGAGTTGGATCTATGGAAATTGAATAATGCAAAGGTAATCACTTGGATGCTGAATTCAGTACATGCTGACATTGCTATGGGACTTAGACCATATAGTTTTGCTTCTGAGATGTAAATCCACCTCCATACAGTCTATCAACAAAGAAATCTCCCGCGAGAGTTTGAAGTGGAATGCAACATTGCAGAATATACACAGGGGGACAAGAATGTTTGCTCCTTTTATGCTGGCTTGCAGTTGCGCTGGTCTGAACAAGATCAAATTTCTGGGAGAAATATGTCTGTGGAAGGACTTAAGGAGATGTCTGTGAACAGAAGAAGACTAGGATGATGCAGTTCTTAATGAAACTCTTGCCTGAATTCGAGTCGATTCGTGGTAGTTTACTTAACAGAGAAGTCACACTTGCTCTTGATGTTGTATTAGCAGTCGTCTTGCATGAAGAAACTAGGCTTAGAACTCAAGCTGCCATAGAGTCACGCTATTACCTGCAATTGCATTACTTATAGAAAAATCAACTGTCATTTCTTCAACAGAGAATATCAAGAGAGGTGTCCAGTGCTATGAATGCCACGACTTGGTTCACATAGTAGCCAATTGTCCTAAGAAGAAAAAGTATTGTGCTTATTGCAAGATTACTGGCCATCATATTTTAGAATGTCGTCATCATCCAAACCGTTTGCAACCTGCTCACCACGCATACCAAACAAATGTTACTAGACCATCTGGTTCCTTCCCTATTGGTCACGATCTTGAAAGACTAATCCGAGATTCTATTGCAGCTGCCCTTCTTGGAGCTATATCACGTGCACTCTCAACATCCTCTTCAGGTACAAGTAATTTTGTTAAATCTACTTGGCATTTAGATTTAAGGGCTTCCAATCATATGACGGGAGATTTGTCCTAATTTTCTTCTTTATCTGATGATGTTTCTAAACATGTTATTCATACGGAAAACAGGCACACATTGCTCGCCTCTGGTATTGGTTCTGTTGGAATCTTTCTAATGTCCTTTATGTACCAAATTTGAAAGCTAATTTGGTTTCAGTTGGTCAACTAGTTGATCAAAATTGTGTTTTAAAATTCTTATCCAATGCTTGTGTTGTTCAGAATCTGAAAATTGAGATGATCATGGACAAGGGGCATAGAGTTGGCAAAATATTTCTACTAGAGACAGTTCATCATCACTTGCATCATTGTTTTCTTTCAGTTTCGACAGCGGATGTTACTCGCTCAAATAAGTTGCTCACTCTTTGGCATAATAGGATGGGTCATCCTCATTCTTCTCGGCTTTAATACATACTTAAATCATGTCTTCTAGCAGCACATCGCATCCATTCTAGTCTCTCTGTAACATGTTCTAATTGTGCTGGTTCGAAAAGTCACAAGCTCCCTTTTCCATCCAGTTCATCTGCTTATGAAGATCTGTTTGATTTAGTGCATAGCGATGTTTGGGGTCCTTATCCTATTTTTAAAGGATGGGATACAAGTACTTTTTGTTATTTATCAATCATGTATCTAGATACACCTGGGTGTTTTTTATTATAAATAAATCTGAGGTTCTGGCTCTTATTATGAATTTTGTTGAGTATGTTCATACACAATTTTATAAAACTATAAAAATATTTCGATCTAATTTCAGGGGAGAGTACACTAAGACTAATCTTGTTGAGTTTTTCAAAGATAAAGGAATTATTGTCCAACGCACTTATCTTCATACTCCAAAACAAATGGAATCGTAGAAAGAAAGAATCGACATACTTTGGAAACTACATTAGCTCTGTTGGGTACGTCAAATATTCCAAAGAGCTTTTGGCCTGAAGTAATACATACTTCTATATATCTGATCAATAGACAAACTTCCCCTGGCATTGGCAATGAGACACCGTACTTTAAATTATTTCATAGTAAGCCTGATTATTCACACTTGCGAGTTTTTGGTTGTGTTTTCTTTGTCCATCTTCCAGCATATGAACGACATAAGCTTTCAGCAAAGGCAGCACAATGTATTTTTGTGGGCTACATCGACACACAAAAAGGATATCCTTGTTATGATGCATCTTATCGTCAGCTTTAAGTATCTAGACATGTTATTTTCTTTGAGGGTCAATTTTATTACAAACACAATTCTAAACATGCTTCAGAGCCTATTTATTTTATGTACAAGTTTGATGATGATGTGTTAGCTACTGACCCTCCATTTGACCCTACAAAACAGCCCATGAACTATGATAATGATGATCTCCATCCCTCCTCCTCTTCTGATATTGACTCTACATCCTCATCATCATCCTCATCTTCGGAAGAGGGATCATCTCATCCAGCTACTCTTCCACGTTGGTCTGGTATGACAAACCGCCATGCTCCTAAATGGCTTGGTTACTCTCCCAGGAAATTTGGTAAGTCCTACGCCATGCATACCACACTACATTTTGTTGACGTACCTACATCTTACTCCCAGACTTCTACACAAACTTGTTGGTAAGAGGCAATGTTGGAAGAGCTTCGTGAACAGAATGAAAATTCTACTTGGGACTTTGTTGATAAACCAGCAGATGGAGTTCTCATAGGAAGCAAGTGAGTTTATTCCATTAAAATGAAGGCATATGGTACAATTGATTGCTACAAAGCTCGGTTGGTTGCTCAAGGGTACAAACAGAAGCATGGGTTGGATTATGAGAAGACTTTTGTACATGTTGCTAAGATAACAACGGTACGGAAATTATTGGTTGTGGCTTCAATAAAAGGCTGGACCTTACATTAGATGGATGTGAAAATATGTTTCTTCGCGATGACCTGAAAGAAGTTGTGTTTATAAAACCGCCACCTGAGTGTGTTCTACCAATACCAAATGTAATTTTTCGCCTTTGGAAATCTCTATATGGCTTAAAACAAACTCCCCGAGCTTAGTTTGATAAATTTTGATCCATGATTCAAACTGCAGGCTTCTCTTAGGGTTCTTTAGATCATTCCTTGTTTCTTCGTACTTCTCCGGTAGGTATCACAGTACTTCTCATCTATGTTGATGATATCATTATCATAGGAAATGATTTAGAGAATATTACTAAGTTAAAAGAATTCTTGCATACCTTATTTAAGATGAGGAACTTGGGACGACTAACATACTTTCTTAGACTTGAGGTTCTATACTTGCCTATTGGGATCATGCTTACATAACAAACATATGCTAGTGATCTTGTTGCAACGGCTGGTCTTACTGATGACAAGGTTGTATACACCCCGATAGAGATTAATACGAAGTACAAGGAGGCTGATGGAGAACCATTCAGTGATCCAACATTGTATCGGCAGTTGGTGAGATCATTAGCTTATCTCACTATGACAAGGCCGGACATCTCATATGTAGTACAAGTTCTAAGAAAGTTTGTGGCTAATCCTTACCATATACATCACACTGCATTACTTCGTGTCATTCGGTATGTTCGTGGTTCTATGAATCAAGGTGTTCTCTTCCGTTCAGATTCTCCTATAAATCTTGAAAGATATACTAATGCAGATTGGGCTGGTTGTCTGGATTCTCATCGCTATGTTAATGGTTGGTGCATGTTTCTTGGCATATCCTTGATATCTTGGAAATATAAGAAATAATTTTGGATGTCAAAATCATCTACGGAGGCTGAGTATCAGGCTATGTCAACAGCAAGTTCAGAAATTATTTGCTACGACGTCTATTTTCTGAGCTTGGTGTTGCTATTACATCTCCTACAGTGTTACATGCTAATAACACTAGTGCGATTAAAATAGCCACAAACCCAGTGCAACATGAAAACACAAAACATATAGAGGTGGACTTTCATTACATTCGGGAATTGGTCGTTGATCTTCTCATCACCCTACAACACATTTCCTCTCATGATCATCTTGTCAATTTGTTTACAAAGGCGATGACACGTACACGGCATCGCTATCTTATCTCCAAATTGATATTGCATGATCACTGGTATCAATTTGAGAGGGGATGTTACACAATGATATAATTGTATAGTAATCACAAAATATTCTCCTTCTTAGAATAGGACTCAATTACGGATTGTATATTTATAGCAGTATATACTCTTTCCTAGAATAGGACTTTAACCTTTTAGTTGTATAGCTATAAGTATTCCGACTGTATCATTGAATAAACAACAAGAAACGATTCAGAAAATCTCTCGTTTCTCTATCAGTTGTACGGTTGGTGAAGATTGTTGCGGATGTAAAAGCTTTTATTTGGTTTGTTATGAGCGACCACTACAATAGTTACTGAACTGACGTTTTTCTTGGCCTCTTCATGACCAAGGAAAATTTCATGATCAAGCAGATTTTCGTATAGTTCTACATAGGTGATAGTCGTGTCATGCGCTCAAATGAAAATAGAGATCTAACAACACTCAAGACCCACTTGAGGATTTTAACAATGAGTTTAAGGTTGGACGCGGGGGCACCAATAGTGGCTACTCATCTGCAAGAGACCAAATAGCGTGGAGGTATTCGGTAATGGAACGAGAATCATTAGTAATTCGAGAAAGTTGATCATGCAGGCCGGAGACTCGGATTTGGAACTTGTTTGCATAAGTGGTGCGTCCCAAGCAGTTCTAGATGAGTCAATCGTAGCAACGTGAAGGCAATGGTGGGATCAACAGAATCCATAAGGGACGTTCTAAATGAGTTGATCTTGACTCAACCAAGGTAAATAAGCAGGGTTGGGAGTTATGCTTGTGCCGAGAGTAATAGTACGGTTAGGTGTTGGATGATTAGAAGGCTAAATGGATTATGGGTAGCAGAAAAATATCGAGATTAGAGATTTTTTGGATAAACCATATACAAGTTGTGTCTTTTATGTATATGACGACATGTTACAACATGATTGTAATTTTATTTATCAATTTAGTGGGTGTTTGGATTAGCTTTTATTTTTTGACTTATAAGCTAAAAGCAAAAGCTAGGATTTATAGTTTTTGGCTTTTGGCTTATTTTTGCCTTTTTAGCTTTAAAAAAAGTTATTTTGGCTTAAAAGCACTTAAAATAAGTCAATTCAAACGGGCTCTTAACTCATTGTGCATTGGCAGAATATATTTTTATATTATTATGTTATGGAGACTAATAAGATTGATGACCGTCTATGATTATTCTAACGGAGAAGGATCTAAATTACCCTTCAAGTATTGAAAAATGGTACAAGTATACTCTTCTTCCATCTTTGGGCTCTAAAATACTTTTCATCCACCTTTGGGCTCTAAAATACCCTTCTCATCCACCTTTGGGCCCTATTTTGCCCTTTCCCTCGGGGCAACTACACAAATGCCCTTTAAAGGGAGTGGCTTTGTATTTTTGCCCCCCATAAAAATGGTCTTACAAAAATAGTCTTCCTTTTTTTATGTATAGAGCAACTACCTTTTTGCCCCTCTACACCTCAAATATTTTTAAATAACTCTCAATGTTCATTTGTCTCTCAACTTTTATATATATTTCTTTTTCTCTTTTTTCTTTTCTTTTTTTTATTTCTATTTTTTTTTTTTCTTTTTTCTTTTTTTTTTCTATTTTTTCTTTTTTCTTTTTTTTTTCTTTTTTTCTTAACCTTTATTTTTCTTTTATTTTTTGTTTTATTCTTTCTTCTACGTTTTTTTTTTCTCAAACTTTTTTTTTCTTTTCTCCTCTCAATTCTATTTTTTTCTCCTTTTATTTTTTATTTTTTTATTTTTTTTATTTTTCTCAACCTTTATTTTTTGTTGTCTTTTTTTTCTTAGTTTTTTTCTTTTTTTCTCAATTTTTATTTTTTTCTCTCAACTTCTATTTTTTAATTTTTTCTTTGGTTTTTAATTTTTCTTTTTTCTTTTTTTTAATCAATTTTTTCGACCTTTATTTTTTTTATGAGATGTTCTATAACTCTTGCTTTAGAGGCAAGACTTAGCCCAAAGACTTCCAAACAATAAATTACGCCCATGAGCAAGACTTGACACTAGTATATTGTGTCTTGATTTATGAGATGTTTTATAACACTTGCCTCAGAGGCAAGACTTAGCCTAAGGACCTCTCAAAAAATACAAGTTACACTCCATGGGCAAGAGTTCACACTACTTCATTATGTCTAAAATTATGAGATACTCTATAACTCTTGCCTTAGAGGCAAGACTTAGCTCAAGGATTTTCAAACAACAAGTTATGCCCCACGAGCAAGACTTGACACTACCTCATTGTGTCTTGATTTATGAGACATTCTATAACTCTTGCCTTAGAGACAAGACTTAGCCCAATGACTTTCAAACAACAAGTTACGCCCCATGGGCAAGAGTTGACACTACCACATTGTGCTTGATTTATGAGATGCTCTATAACGCTTGTCTGAGAGGCAAGACTTAGCCCAAGGACTTTCAAATAACAAATTACGCCCCATGGGCAAGAGTTGACACTACCACATTGTGTCTTGATTTATGTGATGCTCTATAACTCTTGCCTTAGAGGCAAACTTAGCTCAAAGACTTTCAAACAACAAGTTACGCCTCATTGGCAAGAGTTGACACTAGCACATTATGTCTTGATCATGAGATGCTCTATAACGTTTGCCTTAGAGGCAAGACGTAGCCCAAGGGCCTCCCAAAAAACAAGTTATACCCCATGGGCAAGAGTTAACACTACTTCATTGTGTCTTAATTTATGAGATGCTCTATAACTCTTGCCTTAGAGGTAAGACTTAGCTCAAGAATTTTTCAAACAACAAGTTATGCCCCACGAGTAAGGCTTGACACTATCTCATTGTGTCTTGATTTATGAGATGTTCTATAACATTTGTCTTAGAGGCAAGACTTGTTCCAAAGGACTTCCAAACAACAAAGCACGCTCTTAAGTTTACTTCGATTTCAAAGAAAGAAGATCTTCTTTGTGGATTATCCAACTTTTTGTTCATTAGCAAAAAATAATAGAGGTTAAGAGAAAAGAAAAAAAGAGAAGAAAAAAAGAGAAAAGGAAAAAATAAAGATAAAAAAAAAAGCAAAAAAAAAATAAAAGTTGAGAAAAAATAAAAAAGAGAAAAAAAAAGAATAAAAAAAGGTGAGAAAAAAAAGAGAAGAAAGAAAAAAAGAGGTTGAAAAAAAAACGAGAATAAAAAAATAGAGAAAAAAGAAAAAAAAAAGAAAAAAGATAAAAAATTAAAAAGATAAAAGAAAAAATAAAAATAAAATTAAAAGTTGAGAGACAAATGAACATGTAGAGTTATGGTGTAGAGGGGCAAAAATATATATGTTCTATACATAAAAAGGAAGGAAGGGTATTTTTTAAAGACTTTTCTTATGAGGGGCATAAATTGAAGACCACTCACTTTTAAGGACACTCCATGTAATTTCCTGTTTTCCCTCAACAAACTCTTTAGGAAAAATGATTGGGATTTTCATTTAAAATGTAACAATATTTTATTTGTCAAAATTTTAATTAATCAAAACCTATTAACTCACAAACCCAATTCGGATCCCAGATTTAGCTCCTCTTCATTTCTTATCTCTCTATTTTTTCCAAGTTCTTACTTAGATTAGAGACATATGTCATAGATTTAATTTAATGACTGAGATTTAGTAAATTAAAAATAAGTCTTAATTATGATTAAAATAATTAATTAATTTCATATATTTACTTTCAAATATTATTTGAATCTCACAATTTTCGTTGTACAAGATATCTTTCTTAAATATAAAAAAATATTCTCATTTGCCTTGAGGCTTGAGTAAATTTTGTCCTGCATCATTTTTACTTTAATATTTTTGCTACTATTTTTTCACTCAAATTATTTTTAGCCTAATTATGAATATTGGAAAGGAATTTCAATGTTGGAAAAGAAGTTCTCCCGCTTTAAAAAAAAATTACAACTAAAATTTAGTATAACTTTTTTCCTGTATTATAAATAATATAGAAATCAGATATTTGAATATTTGACAAAATAAATAATAATATAATTAAAAATAAATTTAATGGCTAAAATTGTGGAATTGCCTTATATTTTGGAGTAAATAAATGAAAGTAATTAATTATTTTAATCATAATTAAGACATTTTTAATTTACTAAATCTTAGTCATTAAATTAAATCTATGATATATGTTTCTAATCTAAATAAGAACTTGAAAAAGATGGAGAGATGAGAAATGAATGGGAGCTAAATCTGGGATCCAAATTGAGTTTGTGAGTTAATAGGTTTTGATTAATTAAAATTTGGGTAACTTACATAACACCCACATTTTTAGAACCCCATTACTCTTTAAGACACTAGTTTACCTAATTACATTTTTTACCATTTTTCATCCTTCAGATACATGCATATTACACGCTGATTGTATGTATCTCAGATACATGAATAACTAATTATGGAAATTTTAATTAATCAAATCCCTTAATATAAGGTGAAAATCAAGGTATGTATATGTGTTTAATTAATTTCATTTTATTACTTTTTAAAAATAATGAATTCATTAATTTTATTAATATAAGATGAAAACGTGTGTATCTTGGTTATGTATTTTAATTACTTTTCATTTAATGTGTCATTTTATATGTATCTAGTATTAATTTTATGTATATTTTAATATGTATTAATTATTAATGAGTAAATGCATCAGGACTCCCCTAAAGTTGGTCGACATTTGGAAGTAGACACCTAAACTTTACGGGGGTCCTATTACACCACTCAACTAATTATACAGTTGTAAATACCCCATTTTGACCCATTTGCTCACCAGCTTTGTTCTCACGTTTGGCGCGTGTGTCTCACCCATTAATAAGTCGGGTTTAACCCTGACCCGCCTCTTTTAACCTTTAACCTTTCTAGATATTTCTATTTCTCTCTCTAAACCGATCAAAATCAGAAAAGTAAAAAAGCTAAGGGATTGTTAGGGTTTGTGATTGTCTTTGTCAATTGTTGAGATCGTGGTGTCGAAAACTAAGAAATTACATAGTAAACAAAGTAGTGAAAACTTACAGGTTAGGGTTCTTCACGATTTCTTTAGTTTTTGTAAAAATGTCCAAAACAATTTCATGTAGTAGCTATTTTTTAGTGAAAACATCTTTATAGTGATTATTTTCATGTAGTAGTGATTTTTTGGGGAAAAGCATCTTAGTAGTGATCTGTAGAAAAACATCATGATTTTTCGTATAAAAAGATTATTTTAGTTCGTGTAGTAGTGATTGACATCTTTGTAGTTCTGTGGAAAAATGTTAGTAATGTTCTTGATTGTTGTCTCGTTATTATTTTGTTGTGCCTTAAAGTGTTAGATTTTCATGCGTAACATAGTGTTAGGTTTGGACTGTTTTGACTTTGAACTTTCGTCTGATTTTGTGTGGTTGAAATGTGTTTGGTATTACTATTTCAGGACTTTACTATGGCTTTTATCCTCATAACTATGAGGTGGTATCATGGGGGTGTAATTGATTTTGGTCCCCCAGCTGATTATATTGGTGGATCAATTACTGAATATCTAGATATTGATGTTGATAGAATGTCCTACTTTGAGTTAAGAGACTACATAAAGGAACTAGGATATACAACAGACTGTTCTTTCTTTGTTAAGAATCCTATGGATGGTTTTTTAGTTGAAATTAAGTGTGATAAGGTTATTTGTGACATTGTCTCTATGTTTAAAAATGGGGATAGTCTGGATGTTTATGTTTCTCATGGAGTTGATGAGCCAGTTGTTGACCAATTGGCATTGGAGTATGTCCCCCATGTGATGGACACTAGTGTGTCTTTTGATGGTGTAAGTGGGGTAGGTGAGGAATCTTTTACCTCTTTTAATGAGGATGTGTCTTCTAACCCTAATATTCATCCTTCCAACTCTCTTTCTAGTCCTCATACTCAGCCTCCTTCTCCTACTGAACCTACCAATCTTACTGGCCAGGCTTCTTCTTCTGCTACTGAACCTTCCAACCCTCCTATTCAACCTTCTACTCATCCTGATGAGCCTATAATAGGTGAAGATTCAAGTGAAGAGGATTCAAAAGATGGATCTGAAGAGGATACTAGTGAAGAAAGTAGTCTTGATAGTGATGTACATCAAGAGTTTAGGGACATCAGGACAAGCAAAAGGTATTTCAATAGGTCAAATAGGAGACCTAGGGACACAACTGATGAACAGGTTCATAATTGTGAAAAAGGGCCAGATATAGGGTATGATGAGACAATTATTGACAATAGGGATAGCTTACTTGGTAAGCTAGGAGGTGATGAACCTTATTATCTAAGTGATGAAGCTCCTAGCTTTCAATTTGAGGAAGAAACAGATTGGGGAGATGGTGAAGAAGTTGACCAGGTAGTGCATGAAACTGTTAGAAAAAAGACCAAGAACAGAGTTGTGTTTGATGCAAGTTGTGAGAAGATTGTTTGGAAAACTGGTTTAGTGTTTGCAAGTGTAGAAGAGTTTAGGAAAGCAGTAACCAGATATGCAATTCAAGAAAAAATTCAAATTGAAAAATATGTGAATGAGCCTAAAAGAGTTAGAGTGAGATGCTGCAAAAAGACTTGTCCATGGTTATTGGTGGCAAGTTTTGATAGCCCAACTGGTAATTTTGTGGTTAAAAATTACAATCCTATTCATATATGTTTGACTTTAACTTTCAACTATCTTTGCAATTCAAAGTATTTGGCCACTAAATACAAAGATAGAATAACTGAGCAGCCAAACATTAGGATTGTGGACTTCCAGAAGATTATTAGAAAGGAATTGGGTATTCATGTTGGAAAGACAACAGTGAGAAGAGCTAGGACTAGAGTTTTAGAAGAGATCAGGGGTGATCACATTCTTGAGTATGGTAGAATTTTTGATTACAGAGATGAACTTTTAAGAGTCAATCCAGGTAGCACTTGTGTTGTTAAAGTTGGAGAAACAGTAGAAACTGGAGAGAAAATCTTTGAAGGGTTTTATGTGTGCTTTCATGCTTTAAAGAAATCATTCTTTGGAGGTGCTAGAAGGTGCATTGGTTTGGATGGGTGTTTTCTCAAAGGAGTGTGCAAAGGTCAGTTATTGGTGGTTGTTTGCAGAGATGGAATAATCAAATGCTGCCAATTGCTTGGGCAGTTGTTGAGGTTGAGAATCAGCTTACTTGGAGATGGTTTTTGACTCTACTACAAAATGACCTTGATCTTGGACAAGGACATGAACTAACCTTGATTACTGATATGCAAAAGGTATATTTCTGCATTCTTAATTACTATTTGATTGTCTATTTATTTTTCATTAGCTATGTAGCTTAATAAATATCTATTTATTTGTGTTGCTTTGGTAGGGATTGGAAATTGCAGTAAAAGAGTTAATGCCACTTGTTGAACACAGAATGTGTGCTAGACACATTCTTGCAAACTGGTCCAAATTATGGAAGGGAATAGAAAGAAGAAGATTATTCTGGAAGATTGCAAAATCCACTTTTGAAGGTGAATTAAGGGACTACATAGATGATATGAAGTTGTTGGGAAGGGATTGCTTGGATGATCTTCTATATTTCAATCTAGAAAGATGGTGCAAAAGATACTTTCAAGAACATAGTAAATGTGATGTTGTGGATAACAACATGGCAGAGAGTTTTAATGCATGGATATTGAGTGCAAGATACAAAACAATTATTACAATGCTTGAGGAGATTAGGGTAAAGATGATGACAAGAATTGGTCAGTTAAGAGAGTTCTCAAGTACATGGATCACTGATATTTCCCCCATGGCTTTGAAGATTTTACAAGACAACATTCAAAGGTCAATGCAATGCAACTTGTCTTGGAATGGGGAAAGGGGATTTAAGATCCAACACAAAGGATTTACACACACAGTAGACATTATTAGGCGCAGTTGTAATTGTAGATCGTGGCAGCTTAGGGGCATACCTTGTCCTCATGTTGTTGCTGCCCTGCATTACAGAGAACTTGAGCCAATTAATTATGTTGCCAGCTGTTATCACAAGGATACCTACCTCAGCACTTATGATCATTTTATTCAGCCAATGAACAATATGAAAATGTGGCCAATATCTAATAATCCAAGAGTAAAGCCACCAGAAATCAAGAAGTTGCCTGGAAGGCCAAGAAAAGTTAGAAGGAAGGAGGCTAATGAAAGCAAAAAAACTGGAAGGCTTAGCAAGAATGGTGTTGTTATGACTTGTAGCAATTGTCATACAAAAGGACATAATAAAAGAGGATGTCCTCTTATTCAAAGAGGTTCAAGTCAATCTGCTGGACCTTCTACCCAGTCACAGGTAAATATATAAAAATTATTTTTTGATTTATTTGAATATATACTAATGTATTATATTTTCAAAAATAGGTCACAACAAATGATGAAAGTAGTAGAGCAAGAGGGGGGAGAGGAAGAGGGATGCCTCAACAAGGGGAAGGAAGAGGAAAGGGAAGGGGAAGAGGAAGAAGGGTGTCTCAACAAAGCCAAGGAAATGAAGTCTTGGGCAGAGGAAAAGGGGTGTCTCAACAAAGCCAAGAAAATGAAGGCTTGGGCAGAGGAAAAAGAGTGTCTCAACAAAGTCAAGGAAATGAAGGCTTGGGCAGAGGAAGAGGAATGCCTCAAGAAAATCAAGGTAATGAAAGAAGAGGCAGTGAAAGAGGCAATGGAAGAGGCAGAGGAAGGGGGGTGCATCAAGAAAGACAAGAGAATGAGGGCCCTAGTGGTGGAGCAACAAGACCTTTTAAAAGGCCAAGGATAGTGGGGTTTGGAATATTTCAAGGTGATGATGGTTCTACCACTCTTAATGTAAGTAAAGAATTACAATTTGGTTGAATTATTTAGTTTATGTTGGTTAGCATTTGCTAGAGTTGTCTAATATTTGTGACTTGTTTGAACAGCCTGGAATGCCAAGTAGAAGAGTTATTGACATTGGTACAAGACCAACAAGGAGGGCTGATGAAGTTACTGGAGATATTGGCTATAAGCCACGCCATGGAATGAAATGGAAGAGAAAGTCAGCCATTTCCAGTAACAGACTTGAAAAAATGAGGGGTGAAAAAAGAGTTCAAACAAGGTCTGCAGCTGTTGCTAACAATGAAAATCAAAGCAGTTCAACTCGAAAGACCCATGTCCCATGGAAGTAGTGCATCTTTTGCTATTTCTTGGTGTTATTGCTGTGATATTTTTTGGTGCAACTGTTGCTATTTTTTGCCAGTTTAGGGTGATGTATTAGGTACCAAACTCATTTTGATTTTGCTACTGTTAACAGTACTGTACCAAACTCTACAATATCACTTTTGATATTGAGCCAACAACACTATTGTATTTGATTCATATTTTATTTCAATCAAGTGTTCATTCTCTATTTCAATGATTTTTCTTTGATTGTTTTAATCTAATAGAATTGTAGTTGCCAATGAAATGTGGTTAAAGCACAGAAGATAGACACAAAAGATAGATATTCCACTGACGTAATCCAAAGAGATACAAATAAGGTTCCATAAGCCTTACACAATCAAACAAAAATACAAAACTAGATGTAAATAGGACAACTATGACAATTGTAGGTGCACGCAATTACATTAGTCATGCTTCACTTTTTTTGTAATGCCTAAAACAAGAACAAACACGATGGCAATCACCAAGATTAGCTTCCAAGTGCAACATTGTGTCTTCTTCGTCTCCCTGATCACCTTATCATCACTATCTTTCATCATATTGTCCCTACTTTCATAAAATGCTAATGCTCCTTCCAACTCCTTAATTCTATTCGCCAATTTGAGAATAACTGCTTTGGATCGCATATCAATCTCTTCAGGATCCCTCCATCTAAAGAACTTGCATGACTTCTCCTAAAATAGGCCACAAACAAATCAATTTAACTGAAACAGAAAATAATTGAAGAAATTTGTATCGAACATACACGATAGCGTGGACAGGACCAAAATCTTCTAGCTGGGTTATCGTCCGACCATGAAGTCTGCATTGGAAGTAAGTCGCCATGTTTGCAACGCATTGTCATACGCAACATTGGATCATTCTCGTCATTACAAATGCGATTCAAGCTTGCATTTGACATTGTAACAGTAGTTTCCCTATAACCTAATCGCTTGATTTCAGATATTTTAAACAAAACAACAAGAAATTAAAGCTACTAAAGGACACATATGGAACTTTCTTACCTTTTGTATCTGATTTCGTTGATGATGAGAGAATTTTTTTTTTGGAGAAGCTTCTCCAACGCTAGAAATGGAGTTTTTGGGAGGTTGAGAAGATGAGTGTCTTTATATAAAGAAAGGATTTAAATTAACCATGCCACGTGGCGTTTTTTAATTGATTTGTTGCTGCAATTTCCTTCAGTCACGCGCCTTTGAAACGTGAGAACAAAGCTGGTGAGCAAATGGGTCAAAATGGGGTATTTACAACTGTATAATTAGTTGAGTGGTGTAATAGGACCCCCGTAAAGTTTAGGTGTCTACTTCCAAATGTCGACCAACTTTAGGGGGGTCCTGATGCATTTACTCATTATTAATTTCATGTATATATTTATATGTATCCAGTATAAATTTCATGCATTTATTTATATGTATCTAATATTAATTTCATGTATATGTTTATATTTATCCAGTATTAATTTGATGTATCCAGTATCAATTTCATACATTATATCCAAAATACAGTAAACTCAATATTAATTTGATGTATCCAATATAAATTTCTATATACGAATACTTTTGATACATGTACCTGGGATATATCCAGTATCAATTTCATACATTATATCTAAAATACAGTAAATTAAGTATTAATTTGATGTATCTAATATAATTTCATACAGTAAATCCAAAATATATGTATCTAGTATCAAGTTGACCCATCAAAACTTTTGATACATGTATTTGTGCATAGATACATGCTTAAGGAGGAGGAGGAGGAGGAGGAGGAGGAGAGGGAGGAGCAGAAGAGGGAGAAGAAGCAGAGGGAGAAGAAGCAGAAGCAGCAGCAGGAGAAGGAGAAGGAGGAGGAGAAGGAGAAGGAGAAGAAGAAGGAGAAGAAGAAGAAGAATCAGAAGCAGAAGAAGAAGAAGAAGCAGCAGAAGAAGAAGCAGAAGAAGAAGCAACAGAAGAAGCAGAAGAAGAAGAAGAAGAAGCAGAAGAAGAAACACAGTTCTGGCCGGAAAACTTCATTTCTTGCTGCTACAATTAGAGTTGACCCATCAAAAACTTTGATACATGTATTTGTTCATAGATACATGGTTAAGAAGAAGAAGAAGAAGAAGAAGAAGAAGAAGAAACACAGATCTGGCAAGAAAACTCTATTTCTTGCTGCTCCAATTATTTTTCTTCTTCCACCGCCATACAATGAAACTTGAATTTCCAAAAAAATCTTGTCTTTGTTTCTTCTGCTAAACAAACAAGAAAATACGAAGAACGAAACAAAAAATGGGCAAGAAAAGTAGAGCTTAATATGAAGGTGGCAGATTGTCAATCAGTTTGGGTGGAGGTGGTGGCTGTGATGGTGAAAGCGGCAGATTTTCGATCAGTTTAGGTGAAGGTGGTGACTGTGGTGGTGGAAGAGGCGTCGGTTCCTCTTTTAGCAGAGGAAGAAGAGAACAGAAGAATAAAAAGAGGAGAAAGATAGATTAAATGTGATTTGGGTGATTTAAATTTTAGAGAAGCGTAATTTACTCAGTTGAAGAAGGAATATGCTTTGTTGATGTATCTGATATAAAAAGGGGGGTTTATGATAAGATGTGGTATATTAAGTAATTAAAATAAACTAATGGGAGAAATAGTAGATATGGTAGAGATGTTTAGTTCTTTAGGTAATTTATCCTTAAAATTTTAACAAATAAAATATTGCTACATATTAAATGAAAATCCTAATCATTTTTTCTAAAGGATTTTGTTAAGGGAAAGGGCAAAATAAGGCCCAAAGTGGATGAGAAAGATATTTTAGAGCCCAAAGGTGGATAAAAAAGGCATTTTAGAGCCCAAATGTGGAAGGAGGGTATATTTGTACCATTTTCAATACTTGAAGGGCAATTTAGGCCCTTCTCCGTTATTCTAATTTGGCAAAGAAAAAAAATAATGTCAGTGTACACAAGTTAAATTCATTATTTAATTTAATTTAATTTTTTAGTATTCAAATCCAAAATTATTCAACTTTCCATGTTTTAAACTTTAATATGATACTTGGTATAAAATTAACTTAACTTATCAGCTACATCATTTTAATATTTCTTTCACTATCATAACTCAAATTAATTCTGAAAACTCCTTATCCAAAACACAATACAATACCTGTAAAATGAGACTCCAAAAAAAAAATGGTCCAATTTAAAGTTGAAAAACTAGTGGTCATGCAGATGAAATTCCACTTTGGAGAAGCCATGACCACCATTCATTACAAATAGAACCAAATCTAGCAGCCAAATCCATATTCTCACCCTTAGCTTTTCCACCACCAAACCTATAGATCAAAAAGGCAAAAATTATATTCCAAAGAGAGAAAAAAAGACTATGCAAATTGTTCCGTCACAATTCTTCCTCCACCAACTACTCCTCTCTTTTCTTCCTCTTCATCTTCCTCCTATGGCCAAGAATCTGCCTCAATAACTCCTTTTTATTCTTCTTCACTGTTTTATGAAAAAAAAAAAATCAATTCCATTTAAGTCATGACTTCTTCCTACTCTTTATCTTCTATTAGAAACTCTACTAAATTAGTAGCACACAGTTCTTATCTTTTCTTTCCAAGACAGAGGCTTTGTCTGTTTTCCAATGAAACCCAATTTCCCAAGAAAGATTTTCTTGTACTCAAGCCCCAAACTTCTTCTTCTTTTTCATTTTTGAGACTGAAAAAATCTAGCTTTACACACCCTTTTGCTGCCTTGTCATCTTTTGCTGAATCAGATGGTGATAAAAAAGATGAGAACTTTGAAATCAATTCCCACCAAGAAAATGCCATTTCCTCTGAGAATGAAGATGACTTGCCTGGAATGGCACAAGCATTTCACATATCTTCAAACACAGCTTCTGCTATATCAATATGCATTGCATTAGCTGCACTGATTTTGCCATTTTTTATGAAGTCTTTGGGTCAAGGATTGGACATCAAGTACAAGATTTTGTCTTATGTAACAATCTTGTTTGGTTTTTACATGGCTTGGAATATTGGAGCCAATGATGTGGCAAATGCCATGGGAACTTCGGTTGGTTCAGGGGCATTGAGTCTCCGGCAAGCCGTTGTCATGGCAGGGATTCTTGAATTTTCAGGGGCACTGTTAATGGGAACACATGTTACCAATACAATGCAGAAGGGTATTCTTGTAGCTAATGTTTTCCAAGGAAAAGATACTTTACTCTTTGCTGGTCTGCTTTCTTCCTTGGCTGCTTCAGGAACATGGTTGCAGGTGCATTCCCTTTCTATTCCATCATTTATCCATACTTCAAAATGTTGCCTTGTACAAGTCATGGTTGAGTAACTAGTCCCATCTATATAATGTATTATATTATCAGTGTAATTTAACTATTATAATAGATTATTTACCCTTTATTATAGATTACCAATGAACATGTTTTTTAATAGAGTTACTTGCAACTACCTTTTACAAGTGACATATAATTGTGTATATATTTTATATACCATAGGTTGTTTGGTAGCCAGTAAAGAAGCAACTTATTCAGGTATTAAAAATTTATGTATAAGTTATACAACGTTTGGTAGCTAGTTAGAAAATAAGTTAATCATGTATAAATCTAATACGACGTTTGGTTTGCAACTTCGAAACTCGTATAACTAACACATGTATAAGTTATGAGGGAATTGGTGTATTATAATAGAAGATGGGAATAACTAATACCCGCATAACTAATACCTGCATTACTAGTACATGCATAATTCTAACCGGCTACCAAGCGATCGCTAAGGACATTGAACTTAAACAAGTAGGGGAAAAGCAACACAAGTGTGTTTTAGGGGTATAAAGTCGGAAAGTCCTTGTAGATCAACACACTGATTTTTTAAAATTTGCCTTAAGTTTTGATAAACTAAGTTACCTGAAACCTGTGCCGGTGGGAGGCAACGCAAACTGGATTGAACACTACTGTTATTAAAAACTGAAAAATGAATTAGTGACATGAATTGGAAGGAATATTGTAGAAATCTAGGGTCTGTTTTGGAAAGCCACCTGTTTGATTGTGAGAAACTCATAGTAATTTTGGATGTTCCTGATTTCTACAAGGTAGTCCCATACTAGGTTCTGCTTCTGAATTTTTCAATGAGACAAGGAGTTGAGAACTAGGATTCTGCAGGCAAACAATGGAAACCAACTGAAGTACCTCACCTTTAAAAGTCGTCTTTAGTTTCTTGTTACTGGATAAAACAAAGAACAACTTAGGCCAGCATTTGTTTAGCCGCCTCAATATGAAACATTGTCCTCCCTTGGACTGATGTGCATAGATAATCCAAAACAACCAAGGACAAACTTAATAGATGTGCTTGACATAACTTTATTTTATTTTCTTATGGGAATGGCATAACTAATTACTTAACAAAGTTTTGTGTTTTGACTATCAATGACAATGTAGGTCATTAGCTTTAACTGACAAATAGTAAACATCAACATTTCAAGCCATGCCAATCGTTCTGTAGATTACCGAAATAGAAGAGCGTAAAGTCATGTAAACTGTCTTGGTTGTTTTCACATGTTTCTTTCTTGATTGATAAATTGCACATCACAAAAGCCACTCTGAGAAGCTATTGAAATGATAAATTCTTGATAGCACACAAATGGAACTTCAGTTCAAATTGAATGGAAAATTCACAGACTACCCTAACATTAAATTGCCTGACGGAATAACTTGTCAGACTCTAATTGCTAAAAAAAAGGCTAATAAGTCTTAGCTAGAACTTCTTCCTTCGCTTCTTGTTTCGTTCAGATGAATCTCCACTATATCACTCTGCGTCTATCTGATCACACATTTGACAGATGAAACGCTGTTGTCCATATAGCAATTCGCCAAGTACTCTCATATGAAGTTTCTGGCTAACTCCTTGTCTTCTTGCTCAGGTTGCATCATATTATGGTTGGCCAGTATCCACTACACATTGTATTGTAGGATCTATGGTTGGTTTTGGTCTTGTTTATGGGGGAACTGGTGCAGTCTTTTGGAGTTCACTGGCAAGGGTAACTTCCTCATGGGTGATCTCACCTTTACTGGGAGCAGTGGTGTCCTTTCTCGTGTACAAATGCATTCGGAGGGTATGTTCTTCTGATGTGCATACTCTGCCTCAGGCTCTAGTGACAAGACTTTCTTAATGCAACTCACAATTTCTAATCCTGGTGTCTTTTACTATTTTTAGTTTGTGTACAGTGCTCGGAACCCAGGACAAGCAGCGGCAGCAGCTGCACCAATTGCTGTCTTTCTTGGTGTCACCGGAATCTCTTTCGTAGCTCTCCCTCTGAGCAAGACTTTGACTCTAGCTATTGGCCAGGCTATAACCTGTGGCGCCGTTAGTGCATTTGTAGTTGACAGGATCATCCGGGGCCAACTTGGCCACCTCCTTGCCAAGTCCAGTTCAAAAGAACCAGAACCAGAACCAGAACCAGAAACTACCGACACTAAAAGCATTGGTTTTCTTTCAGATATTGCAGGTCCTAAAGGAACACAACTGAAAATAGTTTATGGTGTTTTTGGCTACATGCAAGTCTTATCAGCCTGCTTCATGTCATTTGCTCATGGTGGAAATGACGTCTCCAATGCAATAGGACCATTGGCTGCAGCATTATCCATTCTTCAGGGTGGGCTTAGCTCAGCCGATATTGTTATTCCAAATGATGTTCTAGCATGGGGAGGCTTTGGAATTGTGGCAGGGCTAACAATGTGGGGATACAGAGTGATTGCAACTATTGGAAAGAAGATAACAGAATTAACACCCACCAGAGGATTTGCAGCTGAGTTTGCAGCCGCATCTGTGGTTTTGTGCGCGTCCAAGCTGGGCTTACCAATCTCAGGCACACATACCCTGGTGGGAGCAGTCATGGGTGTCGGTTTTGCTCGAGGATTTAACAATGTAAGAGCAGAGACAGTGAAAGAGATTGTGACTTCCTGGGTAGTGACAATTCCAGCTGGTGCTACCTTTGCTGTTATTTACACATGGATATTCACTAAGCTCTTGTCATACATACTCTGAGTGTAAATTAACAGACAACACAGCACAAACTTCTCGGTGTATGTGATTAACTAGAAAATCACATAGATGGACTTCCTGTCATGATTTGAGAACTGCAATTTTTGAACCTCATTGATCCATGAGCGAGAGCAATAGTCCATTCAGTTTGGACAAAGAACAAGAAATCTGTTTTGTTGTCCATTTAGCAATTTGCTTCCTTATAAATTTTGCTTCTTAAACTATTGTTTCGGTTGGTCTTGGCTCAAACTGTGGATTTCTACAACAAAGAATAACTGCCAAAAAATCTGAAACTGCACTAAAAGTTTCTATCAAGCTGTATCAGCAACCATCAAAAATTTGCACATGGGCGTAGCAGCAAATATACAGACATCATTTTCCTCAAAAAAATATACAGACATCATAAGGTTTCTGTAAAGTATTTAAGCCTCACAGATGTTATCTCTACAACTAATGAATATAAAAGAAATTAAAGAGCATAAATTCAGTTACTATACGCCTGAGTACCAAACCAAGGATACTGATATTGACAGCATCCAAGTAACTCTATGGTGACTGTAAGACAAAACAAGTGGTTCAGAACCAGAAGATCCTATATGAGCTGCTAAATTTTCTGTTGGATTTAAGCAAATGTGATTTGTTTATTTGTATTTTACCGAGAGGTGGATGTAGCATATACCGACACCGGGTTCATCTTAACTCAGTATTTTCGGCACAGAGCATAAATTTATAAGTAGAAATACACGAAAATTGCAACAAATAGTATATATGAATCCATAACTTTAAACATATAATGGGTTAAATGCTAAGAACCTTAAATGGTGAACCCATAAAACTTAAATTCTGGATTCACGTCTGATTTTACTTCCATGTCAGGTTGCTGTTCTTAGACATTAAAGTTTGAAACTATTATTCACATGCCTGGGACCGGTAGGTCAACACCCCAGTGGCCAATTAACAAGAGACTAAAAGTTAAGATATTGTAGACTGAAAGCACAGGTAGTAGGGCCATTTAATATGAGTATAGAGAAATATGGCCTGATGTAAAGGATAAAGGGAGGCAGTACAGGGAACACAAGAAAATGAGGAGGCAAAGTAATGTCTGAAAGTGTGTCTGTGTTCTTTATCCAAGCAAGGAACCAGTCTAACTTCGACAAAATGGTTAAAATCTAACGCGGTCCGAATTTGATCACACTGTGTGCATGCATAATGTAAACAGGAAAAATTGTGACATAACTGTGAAAGATAAAGATCATTTTATTTCTTGGAGATTCAGAGTTGTGTATGTTTATGTGATATACAATTACATAGAAGAATATTACATGATACAAAGGTTTCTCCTTCCTTGTCTGTCCAGCTGTTTCCCAGCAGGTAACATTTGTAACCAACACAAATAGTGACTAAAAAAATTGAGATAGGAACGGAAAAAGAACACAATCTTGCAAAACTGATACAAAAAGATCATTATCTCTCCTTAGCAAAAGATAGACCATTGCAGTTAAAACAGCATAAGAAAATTGACATACCAGATGTTTTTGGTACTAGTTAAAACGGTTTGAGAATCAGGTGGAAGGGATACTCATGGAGAAATCTCCTCTATTGAATCTAGATTAGGTTCCCATCTCGAATCCCTCCATGATTTTGGAGTCGGGATAGGAGGTATAAATGGCTTCTTCTCCTGCTGCCTTTTCTTCCATAACCAACCAGACCATCTCTCTTTGGAGGCATAGAAGTGCTTTGCAAGACATATAGAGTCCTCTAAACAATCTCCATTTACATCCACAACTTCTTCGCGGTCCAACTTAGGCTCCTCGCTTTCAGTGGGATGTTTTGCTTTATGAGCGTGTCTGTGCTTCAGTTTCTCTACAGTACTAGATGGGATTACAAAGTATTTTTGCCCTGGCAATAGAATATCATCTGCAGTGAGAAGAGATTCATGGGGACGATCAAAAAAATCCGGCAGAGCTACATGCCTTCCTGGATAGTTCTTTAATAACTGAGCTGCAGAAATGGCACATTCGTACATATCTACCTTTCCACCAGGATGAACTATCCGCACAGTGATATCCTTAAGTTGTAAACTCAGGCTAAAAGAATCAGTTTCCTTCAACTTTTTCCTTTTTTCAGATTCCCTGTCAGTATTCTGGCCTCGTCCTGACTTGTTACCACAAAGCTTCAGCATTTCCAGCAATCAGAAGCCCACTACAACAACTACGAGCATCATGGATCAGAAACAGAAAAATAGGAGTGCAGTTGTGGTCAGATATATCTATATAAACAAGGCCTCCACATAATAAACATATTTTGTTTCTCTAGGCCAGCCATTATGAACTTCACATTATCTCAAATGAATCAAGTGATAACTCCAAAGGCCAAATAGAAAATTATATCCCCCAACAATAAGATCTCCTTGTATTCTCCTCAACCGGAAAAACCAAAGTCTTCCATGATACAAGAAGCAGCAAAAGCATCCAAGTTTTTGTTGTTTCAGAAATATACAAATTTTGTTTTGTGCCACGTCTGTAAACACATCCTTGTGCTCATATCGTATTCCCAGAGCCCTGATGGCACTTGACGTTCTAGCTTTTTCCTTCTCCCACTAATCCAGTTGTTGTGAATAATAAAACAACCCTTCATCAAGCAGGCTTCCTTCACATTTCTTTCTTGCCAAAGATCTTTATATGCGCCATTCGGAAAGAGGTCTCTGTCCAGGAATTGAACTGTCAGGTTTGTTTGAGGTTCTAAGCATCTGCTGTCATCTATGCGATTGTGTCCACCTTCGCCGCACAATGTATCATAGAAGCTCGGTTGCTCAGAGAGATTTGAGTTTGCTGCATGCTTCACAACCTTCTCAAGAGCAGCAATAGTCATAGCATCCGAATGAGCATAATAGAACCCAGAATTCAGACGTCGAGGTAAGTTTATAGGTCCTGTAGTTGAGCCATACATATTTGTGCACAAATACAGAGATAATTAGCTTAAATCAAGGATGGCAACAGTTTATCTTCCAACAGCACAAGCATGTGATAAGTAGATATCTTCCTCCTGGAGATGAATCCCACTAATTAACTACTGAGTTCTATTTTTGCACTCCAAATTTCAGCTTTCAACAAAAAAGATAGTCCTTCAAAGGGAAATACATAAATTACCTGTCAACTTGTATTCATCTGATTGTGCCACAAGAACTGCAGGGCCAAACGAACTAAGCAAGGGGAGTGGATTCTTGAACCAATAAATATCAACATCGCTCATTAATACATTGTATCCAAGCTTCAGTATCTGCAGAACCATTCTGGACTTAACTTTGGTTACTTTCTGAAAGCACTCAGTTCCAAAATGACAGTTGTCAAAGCTGATCTTGGTTTCAAGATTGGCATACTTGAAGACGGGTAGGCCCTAGAAACACAAGTTCATCTTACTTTTTTAGTTGCTGGTAAAACAGAAGGGAGGGAGATGACATCTTAACATTCTGTGTATGGGGTCAGACATATAATTTTCCCAAGAAATTAAGGTAAAATTGCGGTAGTCACGATAAATGGCAGGCACATTAGTCGGAAAGATAAATGAGTGAGCTATTACTGAGATGCAGTAATGGTTCAATCTATCAATCACATTTAGCATGGAGAATATTAGCTAATAAACAAAATAGGTTACCTGCAAGACAGAGAAATCATATATATCATCATCAAGAGCACAGACCAAAAAGTTAGAGATCTGGAGATGGTGTAGCCTGCAGACCCAACTCATTAGCATGTCCTTGTAACTATACCCAACAACTGCTAGCACAACTGTTTTATTTTTGTCTGCACGAAGTGAGAGTAATATTTCTAAAGACAAGGAAAGCGAAATTGGCATCGACACATTCAAGAAGTCCTTCACTGAGCAGTTCTTAGCTCCCTCAGTTGATCTGATAGTATCAATGCATTTCAACGTATTCTTCTCTCTTGTTGACTTGGACATAACTTCTTTTCTTAAACTCCATGATCCTTTATACCTCAAAGGGTAAACAATTTGTGCGGAATTTATGAAGAGATAGTGTCCTCCACACTGAAAAAGTCTAAATATGTTAGAGAAGTTCTGTTCATGGAAATATAATGATCCATAAAGCATTGCCAGATTGGAGTTCCCTGCGACTTCCCAAAGCCTTTTTCCAGTAGCCAGGCCAAGAAAATCTTCACTTGCGCGATCAAAATCCTGGTCAAGGTCATTAAGGTACAAATTGGAAATGGCCCAACTAGCATCAAAGACAAATCTGAAATCAGAGAGCAGAGCTTCATTTATAAGCCAGCGGTTATGAAGCCCCTTTCCATATAGAAAAGGGGGAAGGACTCCTTTATGCAAGGGAAGATCTCCATTGTTCCATGCTATTAGCATTTTTCCCTCACAAAGGTTCCATTTCCATTCTTGTGAAAGGAAATCCTGCAACTACAGGAACAGCATACTCAAATTAAGAAGTTTCCTCAGGACTGATCCTGTCCAAATCATTTGTAAGGTCCCTTTTAACCATACCTTTTGGGTCTTCACTCGGCTTCCATCATCTCGGAGCCAACGTTTTCCATCTGCATCCAAGTGAAATGGGAAGTGGGGAACACTTTTTGATGAAGAAAAAAGGAGCCAATCATGATCAAGTCTATGAGCATGTCTGATAGTTTTAATGAAGTCTGGCAAGAGTATGGTGTTTGGATCAATCACAACAGAAACATCTGAAGAGGATGCTTTTGACCTTGCAATCATAGAATGAAAAAATGGTGTGCCTAGGAACCTAAAATAAAAATTATAGTAAAAACTCAAAATTCCAGATCAAATTAAAGCCTAAAACTGACAAAAATAACTCAAGTATACATACAACCTAATAAATCAGGTTTTCAGCAAAGTGATCATCATATTGATCCTCTTATTTAAGCTCTTAAGTTATTGTTAGATGCAAGATTCATTTTTTTTATCTACATACAATTTGTAAGCTTAAATCCTAATACTAAGGGATGAAACCAACTTGGATCATTTGTCATAAAAGTAACTTAACCAACACTACTGTGACTATATTCCATTTCTCTGTGTATGCACAATGTTTGTGTTATCTATAAACATTTCCAACCATTAGAAATATAATTATCAGTTCAAAATCAAGCTTTATTTAGAAGTCCTACTTTGGTATAAAAAAAATTCCAGTATCAGCATAGTGCCAGAGATTATATCCAGCCTCTTCGCAAAAATGCAAAGGGGATACTGCAAACAGTATACACCACGTTCTTCTTACTACCTTACTAACTGAAAGCACTTTGTGCACGGGGCAAGTCCCTTTTTATGCCAGATTGACTGATTGAAGATTAAAACGACAAGAAAACAATTAATTTGTCTCATACGACAAGGAAACAATTAATTTCAGGTATGATCACTGAACTTTACTTTATCCATCGTCGTAAAATTACAGAACTATTTTTGTCTCATTAAAATAACTAAACTTTACGGACAATAACAGTAAAGACAACTATTTTGTCTCTTATTAAAGTAACTGAACTTTATCCATTATAACGGTCAAGACTAAACGTCCCACTATAACAACGAAACATATCCATCAAGGTGATTTGACTATTATGGTTAATAAAGTTTTGTAACTTTATATAGGGAGTAATTGCCCAGAAAAAATAAGACAGGGAAAACACGAAAAGTACTTGCAAAGAAGAGACTAACTAAGAAATAAAAGTAAAATTCATACGTGAAATCGATGTTTGGCTCAACTGATACCCTGGGACTTAGTAATTCAGCAAAGGAGAAAACAGAAGGATCTTGGCTGAAAAGAACAACACTAATATCTGGTGATAAGCCAAGCCAAGAACGAATAGCAAGAGCCTGCCTTTCCCCAACAGTACCCACAAAAGGCCTTGGTGCTGTAAATATGGTAATAGTTGGACCATCCACCAATTCACCATTGAAAAACATGGTCTTTTTTATCTGACCTTTAAAAGAAGATGTCAATGGCATAAGTTGAGTAGCATAAAAGGAGACACCAATCAAGATAAATCCCCATAGCCAAATCAACCACAACCCAAGTTGCTTTGCCTGTGAATCCACCGAAAGAGAGAAAAAAAAAATTAATATTGATTTGAGAATAAAGATCACAATAGCATATTAAATACATAAAGTTGAAAACTATGTTGAAGTGGAAAAAATAAATCCATCTTGAGTGACAATAAACAATACAGTAGCATAGTAAAAGTAGAGAGCTGAAAATTTTGCTGGAGTAGAGAAAGAAATCAATTTTGATTTTTTTATTTACATATTAATTGCGCATTTTATTCATCTTACAAATGCCAATACAAGAGCTATGAGGGAGTAAATGCATTTTTTTCAATCATGATTAATAACAAAGAAGACATCATTTATAGTAAATGCATAGAGATGAAATGGACCTTCTTGTTGTAGAGATATGGGAAGAGAATAGATTGAAAGGATTTCATTGTTGTTTGTGAAAAGAAGGGGTTGGAGATTTCATGATTTGGTTCATGATTTGGTTTTATGGGGATATTGGGTTTATGGTACTTTAACGGATGAAAGTCAAAAATAAGTGAAAAAGTTGACAGTGGAAGCAGTGGAAGCAGCAACGCCGTGGGAAAAGCAAGCATGAAAGTGGAGGGGAAGCTAAAAGCATGTGAGTGAGTGTGAGCGGAGAAAACGGGAATCTAGTCGATTATAAAAAAAACTAGTTTTATGACATTTTTTACATATAAAAAAAATTGTTTTTATACCTAAAAGATCTGAAAAGACCACTTACTTAATTTCAAATTATAAGTGATATTTTTATCTCGAGAAGCATTCGCGTTAGGCAGCCGTAGGTTTTTAAGGGTCAACGAATGTCACCATTTTCTGCTTTATTTTAATGGTGAGTGCGTGCAGATGCAACTATGAATTGGTTATTGGAAGTGGAACACTGGAACTTCAACTGCCAATCCACCATTATGGAACATTTTGTATTATATATATTTTCTTCCTTTGGAATTAATGTAGTTTATAGAATTTAAAGACTGTCCAAAGGTATTAAAATGTCTTAACTTAAGCATAACCTCAATATGCACCGAGATCTCTTGCCCATTTACAATTTGAATAGAAGAAAATAGTCTTCAGATCTCTTACGTGTAAACATAAAAAAATTTATTTTTAAAAAATAAAAATCTCTTGTAAGAATATCATAAAAGCTAAAGAATCAGTCACAGATTTGGGTAAAACTGGTAGCCGTGGTGAATTTTTCAAAAATTGAAGGACCTAAATTTGGTGATATAGGATTTAAATTCAACCAACTCAAGCTTATTTGGACTTGAAATTAATTTCATCCCTTGTTAATTCAATGCAGACACATAAAAGATTTTCAATTTAATTTTGTACAAACATCATATGAGAGAATTTCCTCATCGACATACAATTTGATCAATCTAAATCACAATTGCAAAAACAGCGAGTCTTCCGATATGAATCCTAAAGAAATTCAACTATATTCAAACCCATTTCATCCTAATACAAGTAAATTCATGATTCAAAGCAAATTATAAAACATCCTTAAACACAATTTGCTTCTAAATTGTAAAACATGCTAATGTATGGTTTGATACACGTACACCAAAAAACATAAACCAAATGACGCTTCTTCCTACCCTTTTTCCCCCCTATGTCTCTTACTTAAGACAACCAAAATAAAATACAAATTCTAAGATTATGAGTACTGTTACTTAGCTGATCCACACTTAAGCAAGTTTTTCTTTCCGTTTTCCTTTTTGACAGGCATTTGCACTTTACATGGATGATTTATCAGCCACCCTTTTATAAAATAGCAACCCTGGGAAGCAATCACAACTTAATAGCCGACACTTTTTTCATTATAAGCATGTCCACGAGTTAGCATAGATCCCACCTCTCTCACTTTCCCAAACACGCTCTTCTTCAGTACATAATACCTAATATTCTTTTTTTCCCCTCACAGAAACAATACAATTATATAAGATTGCATAGCAATGGGGGGACCTGGGACTCCCCAACTTCCAAGGAATACTAGTACCAAATGGAAAAAGGTCATGGATGTTCAACTGTTGGCTCACCTCCTCTTCAGACCTCAACCTCCAAATACAATTTACAGCTAACAAAACTTATCAACCTCAATATTATAACTAATACTGTCACAAATGTCAACAACGGAGAAGCTGATAACAGACCATGAACCTCTCATATCACCAATCCTCTGCCCGAAGGTATCACAGCTTTACTCCTGTCAGCCACAATCTGAAACCAAGGATTTGAATAGGTCAACTTGCATAGCTATAGTCATACTTAACAGCCAAAGGCAGTACAGAGGACTTCAAACAGGTCAACTGGTGCATCCACTCTCTACTTAACAGCCAAAGGCGATGGCCAATAAGAATATGCAAGGTCATTAGCCATAATTACTGTCTTGACTCCAGGTACTCGTTTGCTCATCTTTTCCTACGATTAGGAGACCTTGATCTTGATCTCGACCTTGACCTCCTTCCCCTGCAATTACATGGACTAGCTTGTAAACAAGATAAAATATCTGAAGTGCATTTATTAGATTAGTTCACCTGTATCAGTATGTTCATAGATATGCTGATGGATGATTAAGTCGAAAAATATCAAGAGAAATTTAAGAACACCCAACAAGATACCTGATGCTTTCACTAGCAGGGTAAGGAGAACGCCTGCGCTGAGAGTGCTTGCTATGAGGAGACCGCGAAACATGTCTAAAAATAAAAAGATTACATGCTAAACCAGTAAGTGGTGACAAAAAGATACAATATTTAGGATACAAATTCTCAGCCTTGTATATATAGTCAGGCTCTAGAAGAATTTGACCACCGTATGGTTGCACTGTTTTTAACAAGTTACAATACATAGCTAATGATCACATTATCAAAGGATTCTGGGGTGGAATTGCCTCAATCTTAAAAAGGAGTAAAGGACTCGGGATACATAAATTCCACATATTCAAACAGTGATGGTAGTTCATAGTTTTTTCCTGGTCCAAAATCCTGTAATAATAGCTGCTTACGAAGAGTTTATCAAAACAATAAAGTAGTAACTTCATTAAGCTACTTTTTATCATGAAAATTTGGAATCAAAAAGTCATCTAATCGATAGCAACTTTAATTAAGCCTCTTTACCAATTCCTTTACAATTAATGGTGCTGAGGGTGTGTTTGATATGAAGGAAAACATTTTCAGAAAATGTTTTCTAATTTTTCCATGTTTGGTTGGCTTAAATGTTTTCCTTATAAAATCATTTTCCTCCAATTGCAGAATAATGACTTCTCTGCCAAGAGGGGAAACACTTAAAAACTCTCGAATTCATAACAATTTTCTTGACATAACACATCACCCCTTCAAAAACCACCTTAAAGAAAATACGCGCAGAAGACATGAGCACACCAATTTGGAATCGCAAGTGAATACCCTAATTATGGATTTTTTGGAAGTACCATGAATCGGAGTTCTCTATCAAGCCATTTTAGTTATTTTTACCGCATGGGCATCTAAAATATAAGACCAATAATCATGTGGACCATTTACTATGGCATAAGCAATGACTTATGACTCTAGCAAAAAGCAGGTGACAACAGAGTACACAATTTAAACCTGAGTAATTAATTTATTGATTACTAGAATACATGGTATTAGTACTTCTTATTTATAAGCTAAATGGTATTAGTACTGTTAATACGTTAAATGATATAAACAACACCAAGGGAGTACTCGTCCAACAAGGTCAATGCATCTTTAAGTGGGTGAATAACATATGGAGCCTCCAACTCTACAAAACGCTTACATGTTAAATCAGATAGATGACAAGTAAAACACTTGCAAAGATATGTGGAGATGCACTTACAAATTATTAATGCTAAATTGATTGTAACAAAGCTATCAAACCAGGTAATAACACCGTGATGAAACTAACAGAAATCCATCTTAGGAGTCGGTGGCAGTGACACATCATTCCGTATTTTCTTCTGACATTACTGTTTATTGCAAGTCCAAGATATCGGCTATATCAATGCACTCAGAAGGGGAACCAGGATTACTCTGTTTTGTGATTAGCAGTTAAACACACAAGTACCTAGATGTAATGAGTAAACCCTCATCATGCCTTTTGTTGTACAGCCTCCTAAGCACATTTAATTATTATTGACTCAACTGTGCAGTCTTTTCCATGGTAATGTGTTGTTTATTCATTAGTCCACACCTCCATGGATTCTTCATCAAATAATTCATCGCACTAGTTTTATACTTACTAACGATCTTTAAAGTAAGGTCTTTACAAGCTTTAGTTAAAGTTCTCTCACTCAAAAAATACTAATGCTCCATTTCATTTTTTAGGACGCTCCTCCTTTTTAGTCTGGAATCTTTTCTGAAAAGAGTGGTACTTTTCTACATCTGGAAACTCTAACTTTAGCATGTTCAAATCCACAAGATCCAAAGATACGTTTAGATGTCCCGGAAGTCTTTATTTCTTTCTTAAACTTCATGTCTAGTCAAAAACCGCCAAATAAAAGCATGTGGAGGGAGTAATATGTTTAGAACCAAAGCAGTAACCCCCAAGCAAATTTTGATGAAGATAACCCCTAAAGGGAATTGCTTTGACATTCCTACCAATAATTACTCTTGTTGGAAATAACTCACTTTTTTCACTCAGCAGAAAGTCGCCTGCTTGATCTTTGCCTGATGTTAGTTTGTTCCCACAATATCTCTAACACTCACACGCCTTGTTGAACGGAAGATGAGACAGGGGATCAGAAATGTTTGCATGCAGTAGAAATAGTAAAAAATAGAGTTCAAGATCAAAGAAAAACAATGAAAAAAGAGAAAGGAAGTCAACACCCCCCGGACTACCCAAGAGTCCGAAGCCTAAAGGGCCACATTTGAAGCAAAAATTCCAAATAGGCTACTTAATTTTGGAATTGACCAAAACGGAAAAATTACCCTTGTTTCCACGATTTCCTCCAATTTAACAGCCCACCACAAATGACCGATTGGTGTGTGGGCCCTTTTTTAAAAAAATTATTTTTCCTAAATTGTTCAACACTGAACGAGGCCCTTAATTTTTTTTTCCTTAAATCATTCAACACTGAAGGAGGCCCCCTATTTTTTATTTTTTTGCAAAATCGTTCAAAGTTGAACGATAAACAATTATTCCTCATGAAGGAAATCATTTGGCAACAAACGATAAGGCAAATCTTTCAAAGTTATGTCATATATTTGGCTTGTCTAGTTGTGGTGCTATGATATTTTATGTTTGAACTATTTTCACCGGGGTGTTTGGTCGTGCTACAATTTTTAAATTACTCTCCTTTAGTTCATACAGGATCTCAATTTTTATTTTTCTGTTTCGTTAAGTTGTTCAGGGAGACATCCTTTACCTGTTCTTTGAAGCAAAGAACTCAATCACAATGCAAGGGGATATCGGAGTTGCAAGAAGTACTGATAAGGGAGCAACGTGGAAGCAGTTGGGTGTTGCTGTGGAATCTGGATGAAGACTGGCATCTCTCCTATCCTTATGTCTTTTGACTTTAATGGCAATGTAAGATCTTTACTTTCTGAACTACTTATGTTTCATGTAACTCAATTTTGTTTCAGATATTTACTTCCTGAACTACTTATGTTTCATGTAACTCAATTTTGTCTGGAACAACAACATTCAAATTTGATATATTAAAGTCCTGAAATTTGGTTTGTAAAAAGCTTAACGGGATGAAGATTAGACGATAGGCGTAAGAGTATGGAGGGAGGAAAAGGACTTAATAATTGTTTATTGTTCAACTTTGAACGATTTGCAAAAAAAAGTAGGGGCCTCGTTCCATGTTGAACGATTTAGGAAAAATAATAATATTTAAGGGTCTTGTTCAGTATTGAACGATTTAGGGGGAAAAATTAAAAAGGGCCCGGCCCACTCACCAAACGACCGTTTGGTGTGGGTCGTTAAAATTGGAGGAAATCGTGAAAACAAGGACGATTTGTCCATTTTGGTCAATTCCAAAATTAAGTGGCCTATTTGGAATTTTTACTTCAAAATGTGGCCCTTTAGACTTCGGACTCACTAAACCCATCCCCTCACATAACTAACCCAATTAAGTAGTGCACAATTAATAAAAAATAAATAAATTTTAAGAAAAGAGATGTCAATTCCCAGGGAGGCGGAAGATCATGACCAACAAATAGTGAAATAATTAGTGAATAAAACATATGATTGCTTTTTGAGTTAATGGAAACAATTAGAGCATCCGGGCCCTTCAAAAGATACCTTTTCCTTGACCTGAGTGGTGATGGGGATCTGTGTCTATTTGGTTGCATCTTCCTGCAATCCACAAGAAAAAGATGAGCAAATTACATGAGGGTCAATTATTGCACCGCAAATAGGAGAAAATAAAAATAAACCTTCTAGAATCATCTGAAGATTCATCACTGGGATCATTGGCACGGGTTGAGTTGTCCTTGCTCTCTCTACCCCTGCTATCATTAGAAGATGAACGATGTCTTTTACGTCTGCTGGAGCCCCTTTCATCTTTACGTCTAGATTTTTCTCTTTTCTCATCCTTTGTTCTCTCTCTTTTTCTTCCATTCTCTGTGATAAGACCAGCTATGCTGTCTCTTTCTGCCTCCTTTCTTTCTTCCTTGACATTAGAGGGCGAGGGCCTTTTCCTTGAGTCAGAATCCTTGGGCTTTTCCCCTGACTTGCGGCTTTTCTCCTTCACAATATCTTTTGAACCATCAAGATCATCCAGTTTCTCTTTTCTAGCATGTCTTTCCTCATGATTCCCACGGTTTCCTTCTTCTATCTCAATTTTTCTGTCCTTTGAGCTTGTAATGTACATACCATTATCATTTGTGCCAGAACCCTTTCTAACTTCACGTTTACCGCTCTTATCCGGCTTATCTCTTCTGTCTTCGCTTCTGGAATTATCTATCTTAGTCTTTTGGAAGTCATGAGTCTGGGATGGCTTTTCAGTTTTCACAACATCCTTACCACCTGGCATCTTATCCTCTGGAACTCTGGATTCAGTCTTAGAGGAGCCTCCAGCATCTTCATGTGCAGAATATCTAGTTGACCTGTCATCAGTGCCAACATTTGGACTCATTTTGTGCGGATTTTTCTCCAGGTTTGCAGGAGATCTATCAGGCTCCTCGGATTCTTCACCTGATTTTCCATTGTCATGCTCTTTGGGCTTTTGCTTATCAGAACTCTGGATTTCGTTGTCATCCTCATCATCTGATGCATAGTTAGCAAGACCTAATAGATCCCCAGGAGAAGTGGAAGTAGACTTTTCACTGGCATTAACAGAATGAGCATCTTTAAGTTTGAGTGGTATCAGAACCTTGGCAGAGGCCTTGGGAGTTGTAACAGCTTGAACAGATGCTAACACCTTCTGACTGGAAGCACCAGTTTTTTGCTCAACTTAAGTAAGGAAGAAGACCAAATTAGTCTCAAATATAAATGACCTAAGTGCAAAGACATGGAGAAGGAAGAAATTTAAAGAGGAACGGATTTGAAAAGGGAGACACCAACCATCAACAGTGAGATCCTCTTCGCTAAGAACCCTTGTCGCAATCTCATTAAATAGCTCATCAGTAACCTGTAAAAACAGCATCCAGTAAATACATCTGCAAAAACCACGTGAAGAAATCGATCACATATTTATCATCAATAACCTTTAAAAGAACTTCAGTGAGGACACGCTTTATTTCCTGATTCATCGCTGCAGTTCGTGCTGCTTCCACCTCAACCTGCATGGACCAATAAAAATTCAGATAAGCCTACACTTTGCATGACGTGAATAAGATAATAATCAAAGACAACCCAAAAGAAATAACTCAAGAAAAAAAAAAGGGGGAAAGCTTCTAGACTATAAATTCATTGGAACAGTATAGTCCAACAAAGGGTATATTAAACCAAGTAAACAGACTTCTTACACGAAACAAATTCAACAAAAAGCAACATCTTCTGTCAAATGAGTAATCAAGGATAAGTAAATGACCTCATCATCATCCTCTTCCTCTGTTGACCTTGAAGAATCGATGCTTTTGCTATCAGCCTGGTCACCTTTCCGGTAAGATTTATTGACACCTTCATCTTCAATAGATTGAGAATCCTCCTTTGGAAGCTCTGGAGCTGAAGTTGTGATGACAGCTTTGTTCTTTATTATTTCCTCTCTAAGCCAGTTTGGAACAGCAGCCTAAAAACGACCAGACAAATAATACAGATAAATCATGACTTTATAGTTTACAAACTGAAAGCCCATAGAACAAGTATACAAACCTTCTTAGGGCGATCAGAAATCCCATATACATCAGCAGGAAAAGCTGCTGCAGGATGCTGGGCAGCCCCCGCACCAACACCGAAGTGTGCACCAACTGACGGGACAGTTGGGTGGAAGCTTGAACTCTGTGCCCTTCCAAAGAGTGGTGCAGTGTGTTCAGGGCCTGGAGAAGCTCCAGCAACAGAAGGATCAACCTGCGGTATAAAAGTGACAGCAGGAAAGCTCTATCATGGAGTCCAGATCATTGGATTTTTAAGTTAACCTTGGAGTTAAAACTAAAATCTGAGACTCAACTGGAGGCATTGGAGGAAGAGGAGGATACGCAGCACCAGGAGCAGCAGAAGAAGGCCATGTATAATTGGAAGGCATTGCTGAAACAGGATCTGCAGCCCGCAGAGAGCCTCCTAAATCAGCACGAACATAATAGGGCTGGGAATGCCGGTCATGCTCATGATTAAAACGAGGTGCAAAATCCAAAGGCTGATCACTAAGATCCGGACCCATCACGTAATGACGCTCTTCCATCACCGCAGCTTTATTGGGTGCTGGCATTAGTTGTGCATGATGCTGCTGAGAAGAGTTGGCAGGCAAAGGTGATGAACCATAGAACGCCTGATTCCCAGACTCTTCTTTACCTGAAAATACAATGGGCATTCAAAAACTAAACCTGCAGATCAACAGACAATATTCTCTGTAACCTCTACAATTGGATTTGCAACCACAAAGACTTCGGTAACAGAAACATTTCCTGACGTAGGATTGAATCTAAACTCCGTAATATGTTCAGAAACATGACAAACTGCTACAAGAACCGGCGTACTAATTCCTATGAGAAAGGTAGTTCCATCGTGCAAGACTGGTCAAACAGTTTTAAGACATTAAAAAAGAAGTCTCACGGTGAGGTAAAGTTTTATATCTCATGCATAAACTGTACATTATAACTAGATAATAATGTATCGTTTTCAAGGGAACCTCAATCTTTCGACTAACTATTATTTTAAGCTTATTATTTCCCTTGCATAGTTGATCAGGCAAAGGTCCTTAGCCACACAAGCAACAAATGTGTTGAAGTAAAACAATCTTATATAGGGAAAAACACTTCAAAAAGAGCCTCTCTGTCAGCAGAATCAAACTTATACTGCTTGAGACTCCGGTTCTCAATTTTGGCCTTTGCTTATTCAGTAACTTTTCCTCTTTACTTCTGTATTTTTCCTTTTCAAACTGCTCTGATCTGCGTTACTTGAGCCGAGGATCTTTCGGAAACAACCTCTCTACCTCTAAAGGGTAGGGGTAGGGGTAAGGTCTGCGTACACTCTACCCTCTCCAAACCCCACCTATGGGATTACATTGGGTATGTAATTGTTGTTGTTGCGTATTCAATAACTTTATAGATATAAGACTGGCATCTCTTACAGAGCCTTCCAAGTCATGAAGGCAGAACAAAACAAATAGTTTTAGGGAAAGAAGAATAATAACTGCACAATTATTAATTACAATATTTGAAATATTTGACATTTTAGTGTAAGAAAAAGACTTGTATTGGTATAGGTACCAACGACCAGTACAAAAGACGGTGCAAATGGACAAAAAAACTTTGAATACGTAAAACCCTCTAAGAAACTGTCTTCAAGTGCAAGAACTGCTGAGTTTCGTTTTTGCAAACAGAAATACACTTTGCCATTCTTATTTTCATTTTTCATGTGTCCATAATATTTGTATTCCTTCATACGTGATATGTTTCCTACAATTTTCACTTCCTTTTAGGCTGTGCAGTAATCTCTGCTATTATCACTCAGATAATTGTCAGGCAACTTAGATAACCCTAATGCAATATATGAGAACCAAATCTTCAAATGCATTGAATCCTCTCCTCCACCAATTTTTTTTGATAACCGAGAAATCCCAAGGAACAGTGGTGCACGGTTCAAAACTAGGTGGAGAATGGGCCCGCCCTTTCATCACTTAATATCATGCGTATCTGTGGCACCATTCAAAGCCGTCAGGTGCACCTAACCCACACATCATGTGTTGGGCTCACTAGACCAAGAAGCCTTGTGGCCAAATCATCCTCTCCTCTGCCAATTTAATCTCAATATATAAGATATGGAAGAGGAAAAAATTATTGGACAAGGAGGAGACAGTTTCTGCAAATTCCATGTCAGTATTCAAATCCGTTGTTTCACGATTAGCCAGAAGGGCAGAAAACTCAACAGAGACAAGCAGGTCTAATTGACAAGTACAAGCAGATCATTGAAATTCATTCTGCCTACTCTAGCTGAAAAGAATAAAGGAAATTGCTTAAAGGTTTCTCTTTATATTTTTTGATAAGGTTATAGTCTAAAAGTTTATCCAATAGCTTGATTAACATCAATCCAAATGGACTTCAAAATAGTATCTGATTTTCAACTGTTCCTCTTTTTTGTAATCCTTGGGAAAAAATCATCAGAAACAAGAGTATTCCTGAAAAACAAAACACAAAGGTAGCAGGACGGACAACGGAAAGAATATGCCAGCAAGATGGAACCAATATTCCATGAAATCAAAATACAGTAGAATCAATTATCTAAAGCGAATTCCGTCACACTGAGGCTTTCAATAAGAAAAGGAACCAACAAGGATGAAATTCTACTTATGTCTCAAGGGGCTCGAGTAAACACAGCTTGCCAAACGAGTAACTAGAAGCCACAAGCAGAACAAAGTTATATAGACACTCCTGTAAAGAAAATTTTCAAAAGCACAGTAACTTCAGATGCAGTATTGATATATTAATTAAATTTTTTACCTGCAATAGAAGAATAACTAGAAGGTACCTCCTGCTGATGGACTAATGGACTTATGGATGAGTTTCCTTGCTGAGAGAATGAAGCAACTGAATCTCCAGTGAAATTTCCATCTCTAGCAGTGTAAGGTAGAACATAAGGAGATTGCCCAGAGCTGAAGAATGAGGGCTCCTGCAAGTGGCCAAACGATGCCCTCTGAGGAGGTGCCACAGGAGTCATGGAGTGCTGATTACTTGATGGCTGAACTAGTGGTTGTTGCATGTCTTGGAGATGTTGATCAGCAGATTGAGTGTATTGCTCATAGTAATGACTCTGCTGTTCTGGCCTGCTATCATGTGTAAATTGCGAGTGCTGGTGCTGATGGTCACTAGCAGCCTTGGAAGCAGCCCATGCTCGGGCCTTTGCAGCCCAATCTTCATCGCTATGTGCTACTAGTTAATAGTAGATTAACCTTTAGGGAACAGAATTACCAGAGGGGGAAAAAGAAAGGCAAAGATCATACGATCTCTCTATATTATTAACCAACGGCAGAAGGAGTCCTCCATGATGGAAAACCTAGAAGGTAATATGCAAGTGTATATCACATAGAAACTATATACTGCTTCTACAGAGTCAGAATTTGGCCAGTGCTAAAAGAAATAAAAGCCAAAAAAAAAAAGTAAAGGAGGGGCCTGACAGAGGAAAGCAATCCCAGAATTCTAATTTGAAAGAGCCCCTTCAATTCTACTACAGTAAATAAACCTCTTCTCACAGACAATGAACTAGGTTTTCATATTTGAGCTTCTAAGACCTAATGACATTTTTTAAATAAGAATTTGATCTTGTTAAGAGATATTATCTTTTTGACTCGAGAAAAGACAGCATTGATCAGTTCCACATGAAACGACAGACACTTGTGGAAACCATTGCAGAGAACTATTTAAAACTTGGGAGTATGTAAGATGATGACACCCCTTCTAAACATTCCAAAATTCTAACAAACAAAATAAGTCCAATTATTTTCTGGTAACATTAAAGCATGTCTGAGTTGCCACAAAAAGAACAAGAAGCTGTAGAGAAAAGTTAAACATCAATTAATTTTAGGGAACTGGCCTCAACTCTGAGAAATAGTATAATTAAGAAAGAAGACACAGCTTGCATCAGCTTCGAAAAAATTTCAACCATAAATGGGTTTCAGGAAACTTGCAGATGCATCCCAGCATATTGAATTGCTAAACAAGCATAGACTCCTATCAATACTATATTTCCAAACCTGAATTTCCCCAACTTTGCTGTTGACCCCAGTTCATACTGCCCCAGTCCTGCAAACACACGAGAATCTTACATTCATTAGTCAAACATATTTTAACGAATCCATCAGCAGAATAGGAAGCAGTATGACACAGCAACAACTACTACATCTCAATCCCAAATTTTTCGCGTTGGCTGTATATCAATCCTCAATAACCATTTAGTACCATACTGGACTCGTTCTAATATGTCTTAACAGGGATTCTCTACGTTTTCTATTATCACAAAATCTCCAAACAAAATAAAAAGATCCCGTAGAATATTTTATGAAGTAGATTTCATTACTGGCATAATATCTTTTATGAAGTAAAAGATAATAGAGGTCACCTCCATTACTGAGAAGGCTAGGAAGCTGACGAAGTCAAAAAATTTAATAGGCCAATTTACAGGAGCTAAGTTGTGCCAACTATATAACCATAGGAGACACCTAGCCTTGATAGAGTGGTCAGTTGTTGATATCCTACCAAGATACTTGTGGTTGCTTTTTGTCCAAACACACAAAAAATACATGATGGTATCATCTTCCAGATTCTCCACACAGTTTTATCAACTTTCCACAAACTCCAGCATTCATTGTCATCCTTGATGCCCAAAGGCATGACCCACCTGAGTCCAAAAATATAGAGAAACATATTCCAAATATCTACAGCAATTGGACAGTGAAGAAAGAGGTGTTTGTTGGTTTCTGAATGCTGGAGACACATGAAACATCTATTTACAATCTTCCTATAAAGATTTCCAGCTAAAGCAAATAACCTTTGTAGGTAACTTAGTTTTCCAGTTTAGTTTCCAAAGCCAGCTTTCTATAATTCATTTTGAAAGCACGTGCGAGGAACCTACTTTCACAGTGTATAAACCCTCCTTGGTGCTACCCCACTTCATGTTGTCAACTGCATCATCACTTACTATGCAAGTTCCCCAATTTTGCAAGTACATTCAATAGTTCTTCAAGCTTCCAATCTTGAAAATTTCTCCTAAAGTTTAAGTCCCAGAAGTTGCCTTGTCAGCTTGTCTATTTGTGAGATTGTGCAGTCTGGGTCAAGAGCTAGTTGGAAAAGATGGGGAAAATCATTTATCAGGATAGACCCATCTAATAACTTATCTTTCCGGAATTTGATGTGAATACCATTGCTCACATTGAATGAATATTATGCGAGAAACACTCCACAGCTTCCTATTGTTCTTCCATAGACTAAACACCATAGGATCCCCAAATAACTTTGTACACCAATGTGATTTTGGCACCATTCATTTACCACCTCTTTCCAAAGTGCATTCCCCCTTGGCTGTATCTCCACAACCACTTCATTTACATGCACTTGTTGTGTACAGTAAGGTCTCTAATGCGCAGACCACCGACATGTTTTGACATTGTGACTTTAGACCAGTTCACCAGTTGAAATTTGTGCCCTTATTGCATACTTCCAACATAAATATTCTCCTGATTTTATCCAGTTATTTAATTACCTCTGTTTGGAATTTAGATAGTAGCCATGGGATATGTAGGAATATTGTCCTGTACACTATTTATGTGTGTTACTCTCCCTCCCCGGGAAAGAGAAATATTGCATGTGCCAGGAGGCCAGCCTCTTTTCAAACTTCACAATAATCATTTTAAACTTCTGCATATTTGAACTTAGCACCTAGACATAATTATGAGTGTTAATCTTCCCCCAATTAGAGGAAAGGTATTGCCTTAGCCAGGAGGGCAGCCTCATTTCAAACTTCACAATAAAACCATTTCAAACTTCTGCAGATTTGAATTTAGCACCTAGAGAAGTCCTAGATAAGTTGCTGGAAGTTAACTAGTACTACAACAAAATATTCCTGCCAGTGCCAGCGCTTCCAAGTGTTGAAATTCATTAACCGGATAAGATATTTCCAGTCACATGATCATATGCCTTTTCAATGTCAAACTTGCACATGATGCCAGGATCATCGCTTCTTAGTCTAGAATCCACACATTCACTAGCTATGAGTGCAGCATCCGTTATTTGTCTTCCCGTAATGAATGACATCTGATGTTTGTTGACCAGTTTGTGCACCACCCTTTTCAACCTTTCTGCTAACAGCTTGGCAATGAATCTATCCCTATCTTTCTTTTTCTTTTTTTTTTCCGAAACTAATCTACCCCTATCTTTCTACCCACACCATCATAATTAATATGGCATTTCAGCTTGTTCACCTCATTTTCCCTTACTTCTTGCATCTCTTGGTAGTTGAACATGATGATTTTTCTACTATAATTAAAGTTTTTTCTGCTCATTCTCGGGATAAAGCAATTCATGCTCAAAGCTTACTACATTAACCCTAAATGCCTTGTATGCCTTAACCATAACCAGCTTTGTCTATTTTGAACTGTAGGTTTTTGCTCCATCTACGAATTGGCCTCTTCTCGTGTCAGGGAACAAAGAGAGAATTATTGAGAGGTGGAGAAGAGAAGTCAATATCAAATTCACTTATAGGAAACAATTTTGGCATCATTTTGGGTGGGTGTATCATAACTCTGAGGTCTACTGTGGCTCAGCCTCATGATCATCATCTGAGATTTGGATGGAGAAATCTAAGGGGTTGAGACTGGAGACTTCCGAAGAGGAGGGTTGGGTCTAGCAGAGACAGGCTCTATGTGACCAACTAAGCGAGGGCATAGGAGAGGACTCAGGCTTTAAATCTGTTGGAGGACGGGACGGTGAAGAGCTCAATTGCACTTCATTTAGTTTGTGATTTTGCCTATTTATGTTTCCCTTTCTTATTTGGGCCCTTAGAATAATATTTAATTTTTTGATAATGAGAAAAATATCAGTCCTTGGCATAATATTAGTTATCCAAGTCTCGGCCAATTATTGACTCTAACCCACAAATTTTTGGCCTGCAAAATGCCTTTGCCATTTGAATTTAAGTTGGGCACATGACCCTCCACGTGTTGGTTACGGGATGGGACTAAAGTACTATTTTGTTGGATCGAGGATCCATCAGTCACCCATTTTTTCTTTTCGTCGTTCCACGGCATTCTTGTCAGATCTATGGAGCTCTATGCTTTTCCAGACCTCTACAATTTCACATGAGCGTCTGAAAAGTGAAATTTTGAAGCTCCAATCACCCACTTTTAGTTCAAGCTTGTTTGGAGAATTAGTAGTACTATATTTGATGTAGTACGAGCCCAGAAAAGAAAATTTATGTTTTTGGTGTCTACTAGACAAACTGCTATATTGGTCCTTGATAATGCAAAAGGTATCCAATGACCACGCATGTAGAGGAATGCCAAAACGTGAGATCCAAATAAGTTCATATTTCGTTTACTCAGTTTTGACCGAGACACCAATGACCACCATTCCAAGAAGACTTGCCTGCCATTCCAAAACCAGTCTCCAGCCTTAACTCGAACAACTTCTCTCGAATGAAGTTCGAAGAGGAACAAATTATGATTCAACGGAGTGACTTTAACACCAACACTGATATTCCATCTGTTTAGGAACCACTTTTGGATCACTTGACGGTTGGCCTTTGATTGAAAGTGTCGTTAAATCGTCCAATAAAACATTTTAATAGAAATTGGGCGTTCTCGCACTCCGCTTTGTGACTAACTTTGATTCTATTAGAGGCAGTCATAGCTCTTTGTGCACCGCTATCCGACCATTGAAGGATTTTCGTAGCTTATGCATAAGACTTAATTTGTTGACTAGAAAGGTTAAATCTTGGGTTGAAAAAATTTCCTAGAAAGTGCAAGATCCTCAGGTATATCACCCCCACACCTTATTGTATCCATTCACTGAAATAAATATATTTGATTTCCTATTCCTTCAATTCTTACAAATTTGTAGTAGTTGTAGTAATTTTAGAATACGTCATATATGTATGTTTAAATCATCATTCCCCATCTCCTGCAAAGATTCCATTCTCAGTGATGAAAATGCTTTGCTTCATAGCCCACTCTACTGATGAATCTTCTACTACGCTCGATAATCATGCACAACTTGTCATGATCTTTTTTTTATCAAGTAAACGTATTTTCGTTCATAAATATGGCCAAACTGAACGTACGCAAGGAGTATACCAAAAGGTAAAGAATCTACAACAACAACAACATACCCAGTGTAATCCCACTAAGTGGGGTCTAGGGAGGGTAGAGTGTACGCGGTCCGTACCACTACCTCAGGGGGCGAGGTAGAGAGGTTGTTTCCGATAGATCCCCGGCTCAAGACAAAAACAGGCTAGAAAAGACATAATAAAAGAGCACGAAATAAAAGGTAGTAACAAAAACCAACATATAGTAACAGAAATAAGACTACCACAAAATAATATTGAAACCGATCTACCCAAAACAACAAACATCACCAAAACTCCAAGAACAAGAAACTACAAGTGCAACGCTACGACTACTAATACCGACCACAAAATACAGCAAGGGTGCACTCCCTCCTACTAACCCTCTACCCTAATACACGTCCTCCACACCTTCCTTGTCCTCGGTAAGCTAGAACCGCTCCATGTCTTGTCTACCCAAAACAACAAACATCACCAAAACTCCAAGAACAAGAAATTACAAGTGCAACGCTACGACTACTAATACCGACCACAAAATACAGCAAGGGTGCACTCCCTCCTACTAACCCTCTACCCTAATACACGTCCTCCACACCTTCCTATCTAGGGTCATGTCCTCGGTAAGCTGGAACCGCTCCATGTCTTGTCTAATCACCTCCCTCCTATATTTCTTCGGCCTACCTCTACCTCTCTCCTGAAACCATCCCTAGCTAACCTCTCACACCTCCGTACTGGGGCATCCGTGCGCCTCCTCATCACATGCCCGATTCTCTACCAACTCCACCCAATCATCTATACAACAAGGAACTTTAATCTTCACTAATATCAAGTAAATCAAAAGATTTTAAAAAATGGCCAGCCATGGCTAGATAACTGACAAAAAGAACATCGGAAAAAATAGGCTTCATAGTTTAGGACGTTAGATTCGAGAGAAGAAAGGCTTTTTCTCTCTTCACAGTTCACATTTTCCGTGACATTTTTTTCTTTCGATAATCAAGAAAACCCCAAGGTCACGCAGCGCAAAGTTCAAAGAGCTGATTTTTTTCTCCTCTTAATTACTAGCCATTTGTTTGGGCCATAGTTCAAACAAGTGACGTGCACCTAGACCTGGTATAAGAAAACCAGCACCATAGAACCTTGATTTCAACAACTTAGCCTACTTCTAATGTGTTATGTTCTTTGTTGAGACTACACTAATACCAAGAGCTTATAGGTTTTTCGAAAAAACTTAGTTTCATGTGAGTTTAGACACCTCATCCTCTTTTCATACCTTCAATCATCATAGCCTGAAATATTATGGATCATAGAATTCAAGGGTTTGTGTATTACATGGTCAAACTATATCAAACAACTGATCCTCTATGCATGTTATTGTACCTTTTGCTAAATGTGATTATTTCTAATTTTGTCTAGTCTTGTATGAACTCATATTTTAATACACTTGTCTTGTGAATCTGCTGGTATTAGAGGGCAACAGTGCCGCAACACTTACTCCCATATAACATTACTGGTTGCTTTTCTCTTTTCTCTCTCTCATACTAGTTGCCAAGAATACAACAACAACAACAACAACATACCCAGTGTATTCCCACAACGTGGGGTCTGGGGAGGGTAGAGTGTACGCAGTCCGTACCACTACCTCAGAGGTGAGGTAGAGAGGCTGTTTCCGATAGACCCCCGGCTCAAGACAAAAACAGTCTAAGAATAGGCTAAAAAGGACTTAACAAAGATACAGGATACAAAAAACATGATAAAACTACAAGGGACGATAGGAAGTAATAAGTAGTAACAAACAACAGACAGAAGCAGAACACTGCCACAAAATACTACTACGAGGAATCCAAGAACAAAAAACTATAAGCGAGCACTACGATTACTAGTCGGGACAACAAGGAAAAACACTCCTACCTACTAGCCTACACGCACTTCTACCTACTACTCTTCTACCCTAATCCGCGTCCTCCACACCTTCCTATATTTTAAATTTTCACTAGTTTTCGAAACTATCAGCACTAGCACACAAGTTTTCTTGACAATAATTGCAGCAACTGCAATCATTGGTCAAAGCTTATACATAAATCCACAAACCAAAAATAAAAGGAAAGATAATCCAAGGGTTAAGTTAAAAAAAATGATTTTTGCAAATAAGTCAATATCATGACATACATAACAACTCTTCCTAGACTACTAGATAAATAAAATAGAATAATAAGCAAGCTTTGTTGTGATCTGTAATGAATTAGTTTTCATATTATATAAACATTTGCAAAATGCACCATTTTCCACCTAGTACAATAATGAGATTTCAAGTTTTATGCCCTAACTATAAATGTTTGCACAATCCCAACTGGAGGTAAATATCTACACTAAGGATGGGGTTGGTAACCTGTAAGTGGAGGGCAATTAACATGTCGGAGACTTGGAGTAGGTCAAATTACTATGAGCTTGTAAAAGAATTTTACAACATCAAATGGCTTAAACTTGAAGTCATACACAAAGGGACCCTTTTAGAAGCGGTGTAAGCAAAGGGAGCATGTAGGTGTTTGGTAAAGTAAAAACTGATTAAAAATAACTAAAAGCTAAAAGCTGGAAACCACCACCACCACCACCCAGCTTTTTGCTTTTAGTTTAAAATTCTTTTTAAGATTGACCAATACATTTACCCTTTTATCCCTTATAATTTTCTAATTCCAACACTACCCTCATTTTTTGGCCTAAAATGTATGAAAGTACTCTCTTTACTCTCATTCTCATCCCGTTTCTCCATTTTTCCCTTCTCCTCCAACAAAAAAGTGTTTAACAGCACTTGTTTACCAAACACATTAACAGTTTTTTTTCAATTTCGGCACTTTTTAAAAGCTACTTTTTTTAAGCAAATCCTAACAGGGTCATAATGGTGAATATGCTTTCAACAAAAAAGGGGTTAAAAAGCAAATAACTATATCACCTGATTTCCATGAGGAGAAGATTGGGGAACATGAGGCCGCGGGGGAAGAGGAGGTGGATACTGAGACTGTTGTTGAATATGATGAGGTGGATAAGGGCCCTGAGGAGGTCCAGGAAATGGCGGAGGAGGGGGAGGGGGTGGACCCCACTGCTGTGGCTGAGGAGGAGGGGGAGATTGCTGAGGGGGTGGGTGGTATTGGAATTGGTTCGAGTACCATGAACCAGGTGACGGGACTGGCGGTCGTTGAGAATGCGGAAGCTGATAGTGGGGATCCGCCATGGACGGTGGTGGTAACGGTGGTTGTGGTGGTGGCCGATTGTACGGATGCGGTTGTTGGAAGTCCATATGTTTTTAGGGTTTTGACAGTTAGGTTGAGGGTTTAAGACGCCGATTGTTGTTCCGAGGAAGATACCGGCGGTGGAGAAAGAGAAAATAAAAGTATTTGGTGGAGACGCGAGAAGTAGAAAGGGTGGTTTTAGGTTGTTGAAGAAAAAGGTGGGGTGGGGTGGGGTGGCAAACTGTTATACAAGCCTACAGAAGGAGTTGTGTTTCTTTTGCAATATTGGCTCTGTTTCTATTTTAAGCTCCATCACGGTGTAAATAGTAAATTAGAAAATCAAAAATATATTTACTTTATTTTAAATTTTTAAAATTGGAATTGTGTTCGGCCTAGTATTTAAAGTTAGTATTTAAAATTCAAATGTATTTTTTTTTAAAATCAAAAAAAAAAATTAAACATGCTATATAATTTAAATGAGATTATTTTATAAAAAAAAAAATTAAAAAGTGAAAACACCTCAAGGTGTTTTCCAAAATCTCAAATACACCAGTTATATTTGGTGTTTTTATAGCCAAACAAGAATTCCAAAATAAACACGTACATGTAGATTTTCACGTTATTTAAAAATGCCACATAAAAAATTAAATATTAAAATATTAATTAAATCAGATACACTTAACCCACCCCTTCTCTCTTCTTATTGAGCAGAACCTCATTCGTCCCCCACCCCTTATTTGCCCCCCGCCCCTCTCCTTTTTCATCAGATTCCCCCTCTGCCTCCGCCCCCGCCCCCCAACCCACCCACCCCGACCCCCTCCTTTCTATTTTCTTCTTCAGATCCTCTCCCTCTTCTCCATTTTTTTTTCAGATTCATTTTTATGTTGTTCATTCTTTTTTATTGTCTCTATTCTATTTAGAAGTACGAGTGAATTCGGTGAAAAGTGGGCGATGAGGTTATAAAAAGTTTCAAACTAAGAAATTTTATGGTGTTCTTCGGTGTTCATAGTATTCTCCGATGGTAGAAGAAGGAGTTGAAATTTTTTTGAATTAGATGTTAATAATGTGTCAAAGTAATTAATTGTATTGAAAATTAAGATTTTTGTATTTGAATATGAATTGAATTTAATTTGGGTTATTGCTTTTTGTAGTTTTTTTTATTTGATAATCATTATTTAAAGAAGGCTTTCTAAATTTTAAAAAAAAAATATTTATTAAAATCTTGAAGGTGGTAAAAATAGGGGTAAGAATGGAGGGTGAGTGGGAGTAAAGAAAAGAGGGTGGAGTGGGGGAAAGAAGAAAAAGTTGTCAGATTTTTTTTTAATTTTGTCTTTTTGTTTACTTTTTAAAATTATTTTTAGTCAAAATTTTACGTGGGATGCGCGTTATACGCGTGATTTCACGCATTTGTTCTAACTCAGCCATCAAGTTGTCATATAGGTTTGGTCAACGGTTAGAGGGGTTTAAAATGTTGTGTTCTAATGGGTTTAAGGGTTCAGTTGGCAAAGGGGTGAGTAGGAGGGTCTAGGTGACAAATGGAGACAAGTATAGGAGTCTCCCAGGTCATTTCGCTAAGATATAAATAGTAGGTATAAAGTAAATTGCTCAATATTTTCAAATTAGTTCAACTTCGTACCTTTCCGGCATAAATCGTATATCTTAGAGAGGTCATATCTCTTTGGTTTGGTAGTGAAGAATGTTTTCATCATTTAAAATAAAGAACATCTCCCACCAAAAGATAACTCCAATAATACCACTCACTGGTAAATAGCGCAATACTTCTTCGTAAATCTCCGCTATTTGAATATGAAACATCATAAAAATAAATAGGAATGAAATGGCTATAAGTCCTATATAAACTACTAGGAAGATCATACCGAAGAAGGTGAGACCTAATGTAACAATTCTCATACTAATTTTTGAATTTTCTTGTGTTTTGACTGTTTTGCTCCTTTTCGTTATTGTATTATGCTAATTATGGTCTGTGGAAGTCGGTGGCTCAGTTTTCAAAATATTTGGTTGGATTTTATGCAAAATTTTTATTTTGGAAGGTTTTAAAATTGTTATAATTGACTTTGATCAATATTTAAAGATTTATGCATCAATGAGAATTTCGTCAGTTCTGTTAGTTTTGGAATATTATTTTTGGGCTAGTAGCACTGTTGATTCGGGTTCTAAGGTGTTCGATTGCGTTTTGAGTAGTTGGTTGGAAAGTTAAAATTTTGAATTGGTATTGACTTTTGTCAATATTCATTGATAACGATCTCCGTTGATGAATTCGTCGATTTCATTGAGTTTGGAATATCGATTTCAGTCTAGTAGCATATTTAGTTTATGTTTATAGAGTTCCGAATGAGTTTCGGGGGCTAAAATTAAGTTTTAAAAATTGTTAGTTTTGCTAGTGTCTGGTGTCAGCGCGATATCGTGCTTAGCGTGATTGTGTTGGTCGGGCGCTAGCGCTGTTGGCGCTGATGGAGCGTGATGGCGCCGGCCTGTGTGGTCGCCTTGAGCGCGATTACGTCAATTTAGCGCGATGGCATTAGTCGTGCTACAGTAACTTAAGATCAGATTTCTTTCTCGTTTTGGGTTACTTATTTTCTCTATTATTGAACTTTTAGAGCTCCATTTTGAGTGATTTTTGGTGCATTTTTTTCATCTTGAAAGGGGGTAAATCCCCAAACCTTAGATTCTCCGTCTTTGTACCTCGAATTCTGGGTTGATTCAAGATTTAAGGATTTAAAATTGAAAGTCTAATCTTACTCCTTTTTCAACCAAATTTCATGTTCATGATCTTTAACGTATGGGCAAGATTCTTATGTTAGTTTTATGCATTTGTCGATGATTACTTCATGAATTTCACATTCAAATCTTGATTTTTCAACTTGAGAATTTAGGATTTTTTCAGTAAAGTTAAAGTTTGATGAATTGATAATTTTAAGCTCGATTTAACTTCGTTTTTTATGAAATTTTATATTTGAACTCCTTAAGTTATGGGTAAAATAATTTTAGAATAAAATTTTGATTTTGCCCTTTTGAACTCGGGGTTGACTTTTGAATTGACTTTTTGAACCCAAATTTGAACCTTAGTGATATAAGTATCATTGGGCTCGTATTTACGTGTAAAACTTATTTTTGAATATAATGGGCTCATTCGAAAGCTTTGCAGAAAGAAAAGGCTTTGGTGTAACTTCGATTTTTCACTTAAGGCAAGTTGAGGTTTCTTTGACTCTTTTTCAAGGTGCTTATGTGTTTATGTGGTGTATGGAAAGTAAGCCAGGCAAAGGATTCGCTAGGGCCAACAATGATTCTGGGTACCGACCATGTCCAGGGTGTAGACTCAGAGCGAGATACTTGTTTGATAAATAGACGCGATATTTCAGTGTTGCTTTGTCTTTCCTTGTCGAATTCTTCTTTCTTCCTTTAATATTGGTCTTTAATTTAGTCTACGAAGCTTGGTCTTGTTACTTGTTATCATATGTATCATGCTTGATTTAAGACTTTTTGTGGATCTGATTCCTTTGAAAATTTTGGTACTTGCTTTTCTTATTTTTTTACACAAATAAATTGTGAATCATTACAATTCAAAGACTAATAATCTCCCTCTTTTTTATGATGACAATTAAAAACTTCCCTATTAAATAAGTAACTGTAGTTACTCCCCCGTGTAGTTGACTCTTGTATAGTTGCTCCCCCTATTTAGTTGACACTTGTTATTTTATCCCCTTGCTTTTGTTATTCTCCTTTTTTGACATCAATCAAAAACAAAAATATCACAACAATAATAATTCAAGACAAATAGCAAATAAAATTAATGACAAGCAGATGCAATAATTTAACAAAAAGATCACCCATCTAAAACAATCGTTCAGGAATAATAGTGTCATTAATAAGACACAACAAAAGCTTGTCCAAAAACATAAGCAATATAAGAACAAGGATGATTTCCTAAGAAGATAGTAAATGGTATTGATGGTAACTTCCTTCAGAGTGTCAAACATGGTAGACAAGCTCGCCAACAAATTTATCACTGCTCGTCAAGATCTTGTCAGAAATTTTTATTGCCTCCTCGATGATTTGGTCAAGTTTGATGTGAATCTTTGCCACATCACTATTTATTTCCTTCGTGGAAGGCTGAATCCTCTCCGTTTAATATTGAGTAGCAATGATGGTGTTTTTGAAAGGTTCACTACAACATTTTAGGTCTAAGGCCACACTAAATCTGAGCAACGCTTGTAAAGTGTTGTCAAAAGTATCTAAGTCCACACTTTAAGGCGTAGTCATTGAACGAAGCTTTTGGCCACGAAAATTTTAATAATGCTTTTAAAGTGTGCTCTTTAGTAGTATAAGCTACACTTTATAAATGTTGCCAAATTATAATACAATTCGCAACGCCTAATTACACATATAACTACGCTTTTAAAGTGTGCTATTTTTATAATTTTAAAAACAACACTTTATAAGTGCGCCCTTATAATTTTTATAAAATTTTGAATAAAAAAATAATATTCCCTTCATATTATTTAACTCTTCCCCAATTTTTATTTTATGAAAAAATTATTCCATTTTCCCACAAATTTTAAAAGGCACGTCAGAGTTCTCTTTGCTCAAATCATAAGAGTTTCTCTTTTGCACAAATCGTAAAAGGTTTTTATCTATCCAAATTAATGAAATTGAGGAACAGTTCTTCCCAAATTGTAAGGGACACATCAAAAGTTTTCATCTGCTCAAATCGTAGAAAGTGTTTCTCTGCCAAAATATCTGCTATCCGATGAAATTTTTGCATTTCGATGAAATTGGGCAACACTTCTTTGCTAAAATCTTTGCGCATTCGACGAAATTTTTACACTTCGATGAAATTGAGAAACACTTCTCTGTAGTTGGTTGTTCTGCAATCTTCTTTGTTGTTGTTTATTCATTTATTTGTAGTTTAAGTTTATGATGTAATAGTACAATTTTGATTTTTATAGCTGAGTTCGATTTCTTAATTTGTGTATCATGGCCGACCTTTAGTTAAAATCCCTTGAGACGTATATGTATTCCTAGATATAGTAATCCATACTATGTTTTTATCCTTTTAGTGTTAATATGCAACATAAAAAACTAAGATTTTTATAATATTGAAGTCTCGTAAGATAAGAAGTATTTTTGTGAAAAAATTATCTAAGCAAAAACTAACAAAATGCATAATTGATCAGTAACTGCATTGTTATTTTTGCACTTTGATGAAATTACAGCTTTTGCACTCCTATTTTTGATGAAATAATGTGAATGTCTGAACTTAATTTAATTTAACATAGACCTTTACTTATTATATTAAATTATTTAAACTTAGTAATTTTCTTGTATAAGTATTTTATAAATTTAAATTATTTGATTTGAATAATTAGTTGAGTAAAAGAAAGTAGCTTGAACTAAAAAATAAATGAATTTAAATAAATTTTGAGCATTCATTTAACCTAAATTATGTTCTGCCACTACCATTTTGCTTCAACGTTCATCTCAGATAGGGTTTGGCTTTGAATATTGCATTGCTTCTCAGCGATATTTTGCGATGTTGATTTATTAACTCAGATAGCTGATATATTGTATTCCTCTCTCCGTCCTCCCCCCCTTCCCCCCCCCCCCCCTATGATAAATGAATTTGTTCATTTGTAGATTTATTAATATGGCTTCTAGGTAGGTCTTATAATTTTTGACCATAACTCAAAAATTTGAGGCATCAAATGTAATTCTAAATTAGCAAATTTCTTCTGATATAATTATATGATAACAAGTAAAGGAATACTGTTGTTACCAGAAAAAAGAGTATATCAATTTCATTTGGAGTATGTATTGTTGATTTATTGAACTGTTTATCAAAATATTTAAACATGAAAAGTGTAAATGAGCATTGTCAAATTTTAGGCAGTAGCATTTTGTGTACTATTACATGAGCTTTATGTAACTTAGCTAGTTTATAACTTATAAGAGTATCAATTATTCTTATAATTTCACTCCAAAATATTAATTTTGTGTGTATAAGCATGTGTTACTTTCCAACCTTCTTAAAGTCTATCATGTAGTTAGTTTGAACCTCTGATCATATTATGTTTTCTTGTTTTGGAGTGAATTTTTTTTTAAGGTTGATGGTACTAAATACTTTTTACTTTATTGTATCAAGATAAATTTTTATTAGAAATGATTGTAAAAATATAATGAAAATAAATACCCAAATATGAACAGCTACATAGGTTTTATATACTGGTAAGCCTATTGTGTGTTCATAGTTTATCAGATTTGATAATAACTATAAGACATACAATTTTATCCTCTCTTATGTTTCTGAGGCTATTGATTTTTTCTCTCCACTGGAGTTACTTGATATATTTCTTGGTATGATGTCAGCTTCTGTTTTTATTTATGTTTAAGTATCCAGTAATGAAGCTATTGAAAAAAATAAAACTTCTTACATTAAAAGGTCTGCTGGTAAATTCACTAATCGATAAAGGTCACTTCCGAGTCAATAAATTACCTTTGTTCGTCCACTTTATTTATGATATGCATTTTGATATCATTACGACATATTTTTTTTTGCTTTTGTAGTATTTCAGGTAAGAATATCATCAAGGCCTGTTGTTGCTGCTGCAGCATAAGCAACAAAAAAGCTAAAATATTAAAAAACTTGATTGAATTATTATTGTAAGTAAGCTGGTAATACTCTTTCAGTGTCTTCTTAAAATTTTGGGGTGCATGTTTTTTACTTGTTTCTTTTTTCTTTTTTGTTTTTTTTCCTTTTTTTCTATAAAGTCATTCATTTATAGACTGTTATATTCTAAGCAAGAGTATTTTTATAGTTTGTACTCCCTTTAGTTCATTTCATATGCGACGAAGTACTTAGTATGAAGGTTAGTGCTGAATTTTTTTAGTTATTTTTCTGTTATTGTTCGTGACAAAGAAATTAATTTTTTTACTTGTTGAATTAGAGTGTGATTTACTATTATACAAATTTTCTTGTTTAAGCATTATTCAGACTCTTCTCAAACTCCATAAATCATTTGTGAATGTCATGATCTTATTATATTTTTCTTTAGGAGCCCACCATGGTTACCTCTGTTAGTGAACCTGCACCTGCACCTCCACTTATTCCAATTGCCCATCCTACTTTTTAAGTCGCTGCAAGCTTGCTAAGTGGTTCACCTACTTCTGTTTCTGAGAAGATGGTCCCGAATAATGAGAATACTAAATAAATAACACTTATTTTTACTGTGATAACACAGTCCTTAGGTCTATTTAGTGGTGCAGCTGCAAATGCCAGAATATTGAATGGAGTGGCTTCTGTTATGCCTGTTGCTCTAGCTGTATTAATATCTGGACAATTAGGTGTTACTTTGAAAATATGTGGATCAACTTAGAGCATTTTTAACTATTGTTGTGTCTCAATATTTTCACGCTGAAGCAAAATCTGAAGAATGTCATTGCGAATTATTTAAGTGGATGAGAAATAATTGTATTTTAGAGTTTATTTCTAGTACACTTTTCGTAGCAATTTGATTTATTAGTTGATGTAGTATATTAAATGTATTTGTTTTCAAAGTTCACTACAAGTTTATAAATTTGAGAAATATTTTATTATTTATTAATTAATGCAAGTTTGATATTTTCATACTAAAGTAGTAATATGAAAATATATGCTAATATAGTTTGATAATAACAATGGCTACAAGATATATGCAAGAAATATTATTTTTATACCATAAATCTGTAGCCTATCTAAGGCAACGCTTTATAAGTGTTGTCATAGAGGAGGAAAAAAATGCTACGCTTCAAAAGTGTGGCCAATAAGGAAAAAAAGGTCACGCTTGAAAATATTATTGTATGAAATAAAAGTGTTGTTAATGAGATGCTACAAAGCGTGGCCTTTGTACCTCATTGGACACGCTTTCTAAGTATAGCTGCTATAGCAACACTTAAAAAGCGTGGCCTAAAGTCAAAGGTTATGCCTCTTTAGGCCACCCCCGAAAAAGCGTAGCCTTTGATCAAAGGTTACACTTTTTGATAGTTTAGGCCACATTTACAGGGGTGGCTAAAAGTCTAAAATATTGTAGTGATTCAAACTTTTCATTGGTCACATTACGTTTTGCAAGAATATCTGAATAGCAATCAAAGGGTGTGAGTTTTTATCACGATCCAAAAAATTTTAAGATTTGCGATGACATCTATCCCAATCCACCGTAGTAGGTAAGCCAAATGCACAATTACATAATTCAACCAAAATAAGAATAAATAACGGAATAACACAATGAGTAATCAATAACAATTCAAATCAACAATAATAAAAAGGAAATCAAACAGTGACACTCCCAAAAATATCCCAAGACTCAGCTATCACGAATACAAGAGCGACTCTAAACACAGACTATCATAACTGAACTACAACCCTGTCTAAAAAAGTAATAAAGACAAAAATAGAAGGCATAGAAAGCCGGGACAGTCTCTAAAAGTACCACAACTACAAGTCAAAGAACCCCGCATGAAGTATATGATAACGCACAGTGATAACCACTAGTACCTTGATTTGTATTAAAAAGATACAGGAAAATAGGGGTGAGTATAATTCACTTGTACTCAATAGGCATCATCGATCGATTGAGCTTAATCAATTACTATATCAAATAACGAATACTAAAATAATCCTGCACGCAAACAAATTTTAGCAGTTCGATATCAATATTAACACGATATATCTCAATCAAATAACAATTCAAATGATAATATAATATAATAATATGAAATAAAATATAATGACCAATATCTACCGATATACCTTTCGAGGATATGTCGCTTCAGGATATGACCCATGGGGACTCGCGAGGTCCATATATAAAATAAGTTGAATCTTTGTCCATGATGATATATATAAATATAAAAGTAAATAAGTCAGATCTTTGCCCAGTCTTGTTGCCGGATCTTTACCCACGGTGAAATATATATGAATAGTAACATAAGCCCTTTTGAGGCATTTCTTTTAGAAACCAAATCATTTTCAGTTTTCATGAACCATGAGATGTATGCATATGCATGAGCACAAAAATGAATAAGAACCAGGTATAACCACTATATGAGAAATCTCAGGATCATGATCATACTATCACTGTTGGCTACAACGCCAATACCAACTCAGGAATTCATGTTCCGTATCACATAAATGATATAAGCTTCCATCTAATTCACTATCAAGATCAATACAAGCCTCGGGTATCACAATAATATAATTCAACTCAAAAGCTATGATAATTACTATATCACCCAACTCATAGCAGACTTTACATGATACATCCCTACTCAAACAACGTCTGAAGAAAATTAAGTCATAACCTACCTCAAAATCGAACAACAAACTCTACAAAATTATACCTGAGCCTTTCTTTTATGAAGAGCCTCCAAACTCAATCACTCTATCACAAATAAGTTCTACGCGTAAACACGAATTCAATGATACCCATATTGCTAGAGTTCTAAATCGAGTCCAAATGTCAGCCCAAAATTCAATTTCGAGCTCAAAAGGGCAAAAATTAGAATGTTATTAGAAAATAAATTTACCCAAAGCTTAAGGAGTTCAAATACAAAATTTTATCAAAAACGTGATTAAATCAAGCTCGAAATTATCAAAATATCATTCTTTAACTTTATTGAGAAAATTCCAAATTGCTAAGTTCAAACGCAGTTTAAAATGAGAAAGTTCGATAGATTTATGCCAAAATTAATTTACCCATAATAAAAATACCTTAATTTTAAAAAGTCAACGAAAATCCATCACAAATTGATGCTCAAATCAAAAACTTTTCATTTCATAAATTTTGGGGTTTCAAATCTCGACTTGTGCATCAAAATCATGAAAAATAAAAAGGATAATCTTTAAAAATGAACAAAATGAAGTTAGAAACACATACCTAATGTTCATACGAGAAAAACGCATTAAAAATTATCTCAACTGGAGTTTTCTAGCTCCCAAAATGTAAAAAATAAGAAATCTCAAAATATGTCCCTCTTATACTCAGTAATCTCCTCATTTGCGAACAAATTGACTGCAAATGTGGTCCTTTTACCGCTTTTGTTGTCTTTTATTGCAAATGCGACACCCGTAATTGCGGCCTAGGTCCGCATTTGTGATTGCACCAGCACAACAATATCATAAATAGTAAAAAAATCATAACTTCCTCGTACAAACACGAAATACGATGATTCTTTTTGTGTTGGCTCCAAAATTTTGATACGGATTTAGATGGTATCATTCAAACACCAAATAGAGATTATTTAGTTCAGGTGACACTATTAAAACTCAACGGCAAAAATTTCAAATTTTGAACAAGTACCCAAAACTGATTCGAGACATCTCGAACACAAACTAATAGTGCAAACTAGTTGTAAAACACATTTTGGACCTAATGAAATCATCAAAATACCCAAACGAGATCATCTTGATCGAATGTTGAACAAAGTCAACTCTCAATTTAAAAACCTTCAAATTCTCAAACAATGACTCACAACTCATTTCAAAGTCTCGAAAATCAAACCAAACCTTTAACTAGACTAAAAATAACCCTTTGGACCTAGTGGAATCATCAAAACTTGAAAAGGACCTTTCTAACCTTGAATGTTGACTTTGGTCAACTCTCTTAAATTTTCAACTTTCAAAACTCAAAGACTCTTTCAAAACTCATTCAAATGACTCATGATTCAAACATATAATTCTACTAACACAAAAATGTTGTTTTGGAGCTGATGGCGTTGATGAAATTTCAATATGAGCTCAACTTCTATGAATGTTGACTAAAGACAACCATATCAACTTTTCAATCTTTTAAAATGAGAAACTTGTATAATTTTCAACCAATCACCTCGGTAACTATACTATCCATTCTCGTAAACCATAAATACCAAAATACAATTATGAAGAGAGTTAAAATGGTTAAAATACATCAAAAGTAAAAAATTACTATGAGAATTGTTACATTATCCACCACTAAAACACACGTTCGTTCTCAAACGTAAGAGTAAGAAAAGTATCAAGACTGTCGAACAATTGTAAATACCCATAGTAGACCTCATACCAACACTCTCAAGCAAAGATTACATCTGTAGTACTGCTTGTTTATCATAAGTGTCAATATTTTTTTTGTTTTAACTCTTAAAGCTACATCTTTAGTATTCAAAATCAAAACTTTTTCAAATATTTGATTTTTATACTTTTGAACTACCTCTGCACATAATAACTGAGTTGATTATAACCATACTTCTTAATATATCCAATTCACCAAAACCCAACATAGTCACCATAATTTAATAATTACAAATCTAGTGCCAAATCTGTACCAATAATATACCATGACTACTGTCACGACCCCGACCATCGTGAGTGACACCCACCCAACTCCTGGATGAGCGAACCAGTAAAACTCAATCCTTAACATAGCCTAACAGCCTAAAATCAGTGTACAAAAAGTAAACTAGCAAACAACATAAATAATTCAACTCTATTAAAATTTAATCTGCGAAAAATCCCTCCCTAGAATCTGAAAGTCAGCGTACCAAAACACTACCAAATTAGAGTACGGGGATGCAACCCCAAATAAAGAAAGAGTCTAAGCCTAAAATAAGTGGGCTATAACTCAAATAGATAGACAACAAGGCATCTTGGTCGAACAAATCACCCTTGATATCTCGAAATGTCAGGCCTACAGGTGAGGTCGTGCGTCAACCGCCAGAAGATTTTCTGTACTCACAAAAAGACAAGCAAGTGCAGTATCAGTACACAACCACCGTGTACTGATAGGATCATCAGCCAGTTCCAAATAAATAGTGTATTAATAGTACAGAAATCAAGTAAGAGAACAGAAACACATAAACAAGTCAACATATATTCCTAGACTACAAGTCTCTCCATAACTTGACCCCATATGTAATCCATTTTATAGCTATGATCAACAATCAACAATAACAACAATTATATCGCGTTACATTTCTTGGACCCACCTTGGATCTGCTCTAGACAACACCTAAGTGTCAAACATACTGTCACGATCCATACCACCGTGAATGACACTCACCCAACCCCCGGGTGAGCGAACCATCACTTCCCCGAAATTAATCGTTCTAACAGCTCAAAACCAGTGCATAAAAGTAAACTAGCAGTTCAATAACAATAAATCAACTTCATTAATATAAACCTACAAAAATTACCCCCTAAAATCTGAAAGTCGCAGTATCAAACATCTACCAATATCTAAAGCACGGGGATGCAACCCCAAAAATATAAGAAAATAGTCTAAGCCCAAAATAAATGGGCTACAACACTAAGGATAGATTCAAGGCAGCTCGATCAAGTGGCTCACCCTTGAAGTCTGGAATACTGGTACTACAGATGAGGTCGCGTCTCAGCCACTGGAAGATTGCCAGTACTCACGAGAAGAAAAAGCAAGTGCAGTATCAGTACACCACCACTGTGTACTGGTAGGATCATCAGCCAGTTTCAAATAAACAGTGTATAATTCAGTATAGTAAATCAAGTACCAGTACAGAAAATATGCAACAAGTCAATAGGCTCCCCTAGACTACAAGTCTCTACCTAGCTTGTTCCCACCTGAACTCCACTTCTTACAACTCTAAGCCACAATCAGAATTCAATAAATCATCCTTTTTGCCTAGCCCGGACCCACCCTGGGATCCCTTCTAAACAACACCTAAGTGTTAAACAGATAACTCGGCCTAATCCACGACCAACTACACAGATATAACAGGATTCCCGATCACTCAAAGACCACCAACGAATATCACAGTTCAATAAAACAACCCGGTCCACTCATGGAACCAATAACAGTCAATGCAATGCAACAATATCATTGCAATGCAGCAATATCAATGCAATGATGCAGTAAAATAAACCCGTACCAGGCGTGGTACCTGAGCCAACCATTTGTTATACCCGTACCAAGCGTAGTATCCGAGCCAACTATTTGTTATACCCGTACCAGGCATGGTACTCGAGCCAACGCTTTGTTATACCCGTACCAGGCGTGGTTCTCGCGCTAACCGTTAGCATACATGTACCAGGCGTGGTACCCGAGCCAATCGAATGTCAACAATCCACAGTCAAAATAATGAACAAACAACTTGTAAACCAACAAGCAACACACCGTTCAATTCACAGACTGTAAAACAAGACCCCTTAGATATTCTACACAATTTCTCTAAGTCATGCAATTCATACAAACACTTAGATAAGAGTACAAGAACATACAACATTCACAGGAATCGTAAGCCATCACCTACCTCGAAATGATCCAAGCTCTACTCAACTTTAGCTTTCCCGTGTTCTGGATTCCTTTCTCGTTCTTTGTCTAAAACAATATACAAGTACTTGAATTTATAAACAAGGTCTCCGTATACCCAGATTACACCCAATCCCAAACCCCAAACAAACCATGATTATTCCACCTTTTTTCTCGGGCTTCCCGCCATTAATTTCTCTAGTTCTATCATTTTCATAGATAAAAATAGAGAATTTAGCAATATGTGATCATAAAACCTTACTTTTAACAATACCCAAGAACTTTCATGCCTAGAATTCCTTTTCTTCCCCGGATTCCACCATCCCTAGGTTATTCCAACCTTTCCCCAATTTACCTCCTAGAAATTCTACCGCATAGAAAAAGTAGTACGAAGATTGGGGAGTAGAAACCTTACCTTAAGGAAGAAAAATAATGGAAAACGGAGGAAAATCGCCTGGAATCGCCTTGCCTTTCTCCCAAAATGGAATTGTGAAAACCGAACATTTTGGGGAATGTTTCTGCATTAAATCCCATCACGCTATGCTATAGCAGTCCGCTCTACTATAGCGGAGTTATCCGCTATGGCGGAGACTGACCGACGTTGACTTCCGCTGTAGCGGTAATTTCTCTGATACAGCAGAGGTCGTTGTGGCGGAGCCGTTGTGCTCGTCATGGACAAAAAGTTCAGAAATCTCTAAAATTTGCCCACTTTACAACACACTTGCTTCCCTCGACGATCAGAAACACCCCTTCACGTCAATCACAATTTTGAAAGTTCTACTTACTCAAATTCAATTCCAAAAAGTCCCCCGGACTCCTCTATGTGTTAGCTATGAGGAAAACTGTCTCAACACAAGATATCTAACCCAATCCTTACTCGGATTGCCTTAGAATCCACCTCGCCCCAAAATCGGCCGAGACTAGCCTAGCCCAGAATTTCAAACCCCCAAATCTGAAGTTTTCTAACTCTAAAACTTGGAACGATCGAACTATCCATAACGATGGACCCAGTTGTTATAACAAATACTAATTTACCTATCGTTCGTCCCCAAATGATCAAACCAGAATTTATGGAAAATAAAGGGAAGAAAGTATAGTACCTGAATTCTCAAACAATTGAGGGTACTTATCCCGCATGTCCTTCTTGGTTTCCCAAGTGGCTTCCTCAACCGGATGATGCTTCCACTAAACCTTTACCATATCAATCACCTTTGTCCTCAACCTTCGGATATCCAGAGCAAGAATCAAGACTGGTTCCTCTTCATAACGAAGATCCTTATCGAAAAACACCTCATCCCACTTGATGATGTAGTCTCCATCCCCATGGTATCACTTATCCATGGATACATGAAATACCAAATGGACACTCGATAATCTGGGTGGCAGTGCTAACTTGTAAGCCACTGGGTGGCAGTGCTAACTTGTAAGCCACTGGGTGGAAGTGCTAAATTGTAAGCCACTGGCCCGACAATCTCAAGAACCTCAAGCGGACCGATAAACCGAGGGCTAAGATTGCCCTTCTTACCAAACCACATAACTCCCTTCATTGGTGACACTTTCAATAATACCTGTTCACTAACCTGAAATTCCATGTCTCGGACCTTGCGATCTGCATACTTCTTCTGCCTGCTTTGGGCAGCCAGCAACTTGGCTTGAATGCCCCTTACCTTTTCCTGTTCTTCGTTCACCAATTCTACTCCCAAAGGTTGTACATCGCCTTCCTCAAACCACCCAACCGGTGATCTGCATCTCCTCCCATACAATGCTTCGAATGGTGCCATGTCAATACTAGAGTGATAGCTATTGTTGTATGAGAACTCGCACAACGGTAGAAACTGATCCCAATGACCCCGAAGTCCATCACACATGCTTTCAGCATGTCCTCCAACACCTGGATTGTCCTCTCTGACTGACCATCAGTCTGAGGGTGGAAGGCGGTGCTAAAAGTGAGTTGTGTACCCAACTCTTCATGTAGCTTGCCCCAAAATTTAGAAATGAACTGCGTACCCCTGTTTGAAATGATGGACAGTGGCACCCCATGCAATCTCACAACCTTTTTCACATAGATTTTAGCCAATTGCTGCGAATTGTAATCTACCCTGACCAGAATAAAATGAGCGGACTTGGTCAGCCTGTCAATAATGACCCAAATAGAGTCATACTTTCTCAATGTCTTGGGAAGACCCACCACAAATTCCATGACTATCCTTTCCCACTTCCACTTTGGAATGGGCATCCTCTGAAGTAGTCCTGCAGGTTTTTGGTGCTCATACTTTACCTGCTGGCAATTCTGACACTTGGACACAAAATTGACTATGTGCTTTTTTATCCCGGGCCATCAGTAACGCTGCCTCAAGTTCCTGTACATTTTAGTCACACCCGGATGAATTGAGTTTCGCAAACCATGAGCTTCTGCCAAGATTTTCTGAATCATATCATCAACCCGAGGAACACAAATCCTTCCTCTGAAATTTAGTACTCCACCAGAGTCTAAAGTGACATCCCTGGATTCCCCGGATATTACCTTACCTCAAAGCTTACTCAGTTTCGGATCCTGAAACTGTTTGGCCTTTATTTTCTCTATGAAGGTGGCCTTGACCTCAATGCTGGCGAACAATCCACCCTATTCTGAAACACCTAAGTACATGAACTTGGCCTCCAAGGCTCGAATTTCCTTTGCTAGTGGTCATTTGGACACCCCCAAACAAGCCAAACTACCCATGCTAACTATTTTCTGGCTCAATGCGTCTGCCACCATATTAGCCTTACCTGGATGGTACTGAATAGTCACATCATAGTCCTTCAATAGCTCCATCCACCTTCTCTGCCTCAAATTCAAATCCTTATAAGTGAACACATACTGTAGACTGCGATGATCGGTGAACACCTCACACTTGACACCATAAAGATAGTGTCTCCAAAATTTGAGTGCAAAGACCACTATTGCCAATTCTAAGTCGTGAGTAGGGTAGTTCGTCTCATGCACCTTTAACTGCCTAGATGCATGGGCTATCACATTCCTATCCTACATCAACACAGCACCCAAACCAAAATGTGAAGCATCACAGTAAACAATAAAGTCTTTACCTTCAACCGACAAGGACAATATAGGAGCCATGGTCAGATGTGTCTTGAGCTTTTAGAAGCTCTCCTCGCACTTGTCGGACCACACGAATGGTACTTATTTCTGTGTCAGCCTGGTCAGGTGAGTAGCAATAGACGCAAAATCCTTAACAAACCTCTGGTAGTACCCTGCAAGTCCAACAAAACTCCTCACCTCAGTCATAGAGCTAGGCCAGACCAACTCTTGACTGCTTCAATTATCTGGGGATCTACCATCACTCCCTTTTTTGACACTACATGCCTCAAGAATGCAACTAAAGTCAACCAAAATTCACACTTGGAGAACTTCGCATAAAGCTTCTGGCATTTCAAGATGTCCAACACAATACGGAGATGACTAGCATGCTCCTCCCTACTCTTGGAGTAGATCAAACTATCATTGATAAACACAATCACGAAGAAATCCAAATATGACTTAAATACCCCATTCATCAAACTCATGAATGCTGCCGGTGCATTGGTCAAGCCAAACGACATTACTAGGAATTCATAATGCCCATACCGAGTCCGAAAAATGGTCTTAGGAATATCCTCAGGCTTAATCCTCAACTGATAGTACCCCGACCTCAAGTCAATTTTTGAAAACATCGAGGCACCCTGAAGCTCGTCAAACAAATCATCAATGCGGGGTAGAGGGTACTTATTCCGGATGGTCACCTTGTTCAACTGCCTATAGTCTATGCACATCCGCATACTACCATCCTTTTTCTTTACAAACAAAATAGGAGGACCCCAAGGTGAAGCACTGGGATGGATAAATCCCTTATCTAGGAGTTCCTGAAGTTTAGTCTAAAGTTCTCTTAACTCTGCCGGAGCCATACGATACTGAGGAATAGAAATGGGGCGAGTGCTTGGATTCAAATCAATACAAAAGTTTATATCCCTGTTCAGAGGCATACCAGAAAAATCCGCTGGAAACACCTCTAGAAATTCAGAAACCACAGGAACTGACTCAATAGATGGGGACTCCATACTATCATCTCGGAGATGAGCCAAGAAGGCTAGGCACCCCCTTCCCACTAGCTTCCTAAACCGAACAAACGATATGACTTTAACTGGCTTAGGCCTGTACACACCTTCCCACTCTAGTCTATCCTTACCCAAAATCTCTAGAGCCACGATCTTGGTGTTACAGTTCAACACAGCATGATAAGGGGACAACCAGGTCATGCCCAAGATAATATCAATATCAGCCATATCTAGGATTACTAAGTCTACCCATGTATCCAACCCTACAAACACAACAGAACATCACGATAAATATGAGTCATAATCACAGACTCTCCAACCGGGCTAGAAACATGAATAGGGGAATCAAGGATATGACAAGTCAATTCTAGACCCAACGTAAAACTCACAGATACATAAGAATATATAGAACCTGGGTCAAATAATACTGAAACTATTTTATCGCAGACAAGAATGGTACCTGTGATCACCGCATCTGAGGCTTCCGCCTCAGTTCTCCCTAGAAATGCATAGCAATGAGCCCGACCATCAATCCGGGCAACTTCCCGAACCGGATGCGCTGCACCCCTGCCCGCGCCACCGTTCCTCCTGTCGCCTCAGCCTCCCTGAAAGTTTCCTCGCCCACCCTGTGGACGACCTCTAGCATTACCACCTCTACCTGTCGGGACCATTGCTCTAGGCTACTGCTGACCCTGATGGTATCTGCCTGAGTTGGCACTCCCTCTTAAAGTTACCCAGATCACCACAATGGAAGCAACCATGGTCAAGTGTAGGCCTGCTAGCTGATGTATAAGACGCTCCCTAGCCTCTAGGAGCTGAAGACTGATTATGAGCTTCCTGACGACCACCTGTAGCAGCTGGCAGAGCTGACTGGATAGGAAGGGCTGAGTATACCTGCTGATTGTGACCCCTGGAATGTGAGCCACCATAATTTCCCTCATTCCGGGGCTTCTCGGCTAATTCCTTAGCCTTCCCCGTCTGCCTAACTCCCTCAAGTTGCTTCACATAATCCACCACATCATTAAATCCCTTTCCTGAAGAAGTCATATGCACTGACAGTACCTGTAGCTCAGTATTCAAACCTTTCACAAACAATCGGACCCGTTCCTCCTCGGAACCCAATATTTGTGTGGCAAAACGAGATAATGCGTGGAATTTAGCCTCGTAAGCAGAGACTGACATGCTACCCTGCTCCATGTTAAAGAAATCATCCTTCTTCCGGTCCCTCAAAATACGGGGTACGTACTTCTCAAAAAACAAAGCGTGGAACTGCTCCTAAGTCAGTGGGGGTAGAATAGAAGACCAGCACTCCACATGAGATCTCCACAATTGCTTAGCATCACCCTGTAGCTGAAATGTGACAAACTCAACCCCATGCTGACGTACAATACCCAACTTGTGCAACCTCTCATAGCAATCCAAGATGAACTCATAATCATCCTCCCTATCAGTACCCTGGAATGTAGGAGGCTTCAGCTTGAGAAACTTGGTCAGTATCTCATGCTCATTCCCTGTCATCACTGGGCTTAGCATTGGCCTGAAGAAGTCATTCGTGCCCGAAGATGCATCCATCCTAGGTGCTGTAGTAGCTGCTGGCTGAGGGTCCAAGGCCTGGTTTTCAAAAGCTGCGGGTATGGCTCCAGTACCAACTAACCCACTCAAAATATTCCAAGCTTGCTGAAAGGCTTCTGGTGTCATAATAGGGAGGCCTGCACCCCTAACCGGTGTCGCCTCCTCCTGTGCCTCACCATCTTCAACCACAACTTCTACGTCTTCCTCAACATATTACTGAGGTGGGGGAAGGGTCACTTCACGCTCTCCAGTATCCACTCGAGCTCCACCCCTGGCAGGTGCGACTCTACCTCATCCCCTGCCTCTACCATGGACAGTCGAGCTTGCTGCTGGGACTACTGCTCTAGCTCCGTTGTTTCTTGTATTAATCATCTGCGTACAGAAGAGTGAATTAGGTTAGAACCAATTTGTATCACCAGATACCAATTGTAATCAAGTTATAGCACGAAGGAAAGAAAGAAGAGATATTTTCCTAAAGTCCTATAGCCTCTTGAGGAAAAGTACGGACGTCTCCGCACCGTTCCGTAAGACTCTACTAGACCTATTTGGTACAATGAGATCAATGAACCTAGGGCTCTGATACCATCTTTTTCACGACCTAGACCACCATAAGTGACACTCACCTAACCCCCGGGTGAGCGAACCATCACTTTCCCGAACTTAATCATTCTAACAGCTCAAAACCAGTGCATAAAAGTAAACTAGCAGTTCAATAACAATAAATCAACTTCATTGATATAAACCTGCGGAAATTACCCCCTAGAATCTGAAAGTCGCAGTACCAAACATCTACCAATATCTAGAGCACGGGGATGCAACCCCAAAAATATAAGGAAATAGTCTAAGCCTGAAACAAATGGGCTATAACATTAAGGATAGATTCAAGGTAGATCGATCAAGCGGCTCACCCTTGAAGTCTGGAACACTGGTACTACAGATCAGGTCGCGTCTCAGCTGCTGGAAGATTGCATGTACTCACGAGAAGAAAAAGCAAGTGCAGTATCAGTACATCACCACTGTGTACTGGTAGGATCATCAGTCAGTTCCAAATAAATAGTGTATAATTCAGTACAACAAATCAAGTATCAGTACAGAAAATATGCAACAAGCCAATACTCTCCCCTAGACTACAAGTCTCTACCTAGCTTGTTCCCACCTGAACTCCACTTCTTACAACTCTAAGCCACAATCAGAGAATTTAATAAATCATCCTTTTTGCCTAGCCCGGACCCACCCTGGGATCCCTTCTAAACAACACCTAAGTGTTAAACAGACAACGCAGCCTAGTCCAAGACTAACTACACAGATATAACAAGATTCCCGTTCACTCAAAGACCACCAACGAATATCACAGTTCAATAAAACAGCCCGGTCCACTCATGGAACCAATAACAATCAATGCAATGCAACAATATCAATGCAATGATGCAGTAAAATAAACCCGTACCAGGCGTGGTACCTGAGCCAACCATTTGTTATACCCGTACCAGGCGTGGTACCCGAGCCAACCATTTGTTATACCCATACCAGGCGTGGTACCCGAGTTAACCATTTATTATACCCGTACCAGGTGTGGTACCCGAGCTAACCATTAGTATACTTGTACTAGGCGTGGTACCCGAGCCAACCATTAGTATACCTGTACTAGGTGTGGTACCCGAGCCAATCGAATGTCAACAATCCACAGTCAAAATAATGAACAAACAACTTGTAAATCAACAAGCAACACATCGTTCAATTCACAGACTGTAAAACAGAACCCCTTAGAGATTCTACACAATTCCTCTAAGTCATGCAATTCATACAAACACTTAGATAAGAGTACAAGGACATACAACATTCACAGGAATCGTAAGCCATCACCTACCTCGAAATGATCCAAGCTCTACTCAACCCGAGCTTTTCCGTGTTCTGGATTCCTTTCTCGTTCTTGGTCTAAAACAACATACAAGTACTTGAATTAACAAACAAGGTCTGCATATTACCCAGATTACACCCAATCCCAAATCCCAGACCAACCATGATCATTCCACCATTTTTCCCGGGGTTCCCGCCATTAATTTATCTAGTTCTATCATTTTCATGGATAAAAATAGAGAATTTAGCAATATGTGATCATAAAACCTTACTTTTAACAATACCAAGAACTTTTATGCCTAGAATCTCCTTTCTTCCTCGGATTTCACCATCCCTAGGTTATTCCAACCTTTCCTCAAGTTCCCTCCTAGCAATTCTACCGCGTAGGAAAAGTAGTACGAAGATTGGGGAGTAGAAACCTTACCTTAGGGAAGAAAAACAATGGAAGAATGGAGGAAAATTGCCTGGAATCGCCTTGCCCTTCTCCCAAAATGTAATTGTGAAAATTGAACATTTTGGGGAATGTTTCTGTATTAAATCCCGTCACACTCCGCCATAGCGGTCCGCTCCACTATAGCGGTACTGCCGTAGTGGAGTCATCCGCTATGGCGGAGACTGACCGACGTTGGCTTCTGCTGTAGCGGTAATTTCTCCGCTACAGAAGAGGTCGCCATGGCGGAGCCATTGCACTCGACATAGACAGAAAGTTCAAAAATCTCCAAAATTTACCTACTTTACAACACACTTGCTTCCCTCGATGATCTGAAATACCCCTTCACGTCAATAACAATTCTGGAAGTTCTACTTACCCGAATTCAATTCCAAAAAGTCCCCCGGACTCCTCTATGTGTTAGCTACAAGGAAAACTAGCTCAACACAAGACATCCAACCCAATTCTTTCCGGGAATACCTTAGACTCCACCTTGCCCCAAAACCGGCCGAGACTAGCTCAGCCCAGAATTTCAAACCCCCAAATCCAGAGTTTTCTAACTCTAAAACTTGGCACGATCGAAATACCCATAACGACAGACCCAATCATTACACATAAAAACCAGTCTACATCAAGACCCAACTCATAAATTAATGTAACAACCCGGCCTCTCAAGGACCGAGAATGCACAACCACAATTCATAAACACAACCCGATCCACTCAAAGAACTATTAGTAAAGATGCAATAATACAATAAAGTAAATCTATACCAGGCGTGGTACCTGAGTCAACCATTAGTATATCCTATACCAGGCGTGGTACCCAAGCCAACCATTAGTATATCCTATACCAGGCGTGATACCCGAGCCAACTGAATGTCACATAAATCCACAGTCACAACAATGAATAACCAACACTTGTAAACCAACAAGCAAAACACCTAGTTCATTTCCTAAGTAGTGCATACCACACAATTACTTAGACATGAGTACACAAACACACAATGTATACAAGAATCAATAACCATCACCTACCTTGAATAATTAATCCCTACAGTGCCGGAGCTTTCCCCTTTTCAGGATCCCTTGCTTGTTCTTGGTCTAGAAACAAACACATAAACATTATAGTTAATTAACTAGCCTAAATTACCCAGATTATACACAAATCCTAATCCCCAAGACAAACCATGATCATTCCAACCCTTACCGGGCTTTACCGCTATTAATTCACCTAAGATTATCATTTATACCAATACATTTAAAGAATTAAAGCTTGGTGATCAGTACCCCTTAACTATAAACAACACCCAAGAACTCTAGCACCCTAGAATCCCCCTTTTTCCCTGGATTCTACAATCCTAGGTTATCTCAAACCTCTTTCTAAGTCCACCTCTAGCAATTCTATATCATAGGAAAGATATCACGGAATTTGGGGAGTAAAATCCTTACCTTTAGGACAAAAAATGGTGAAAAACTGGTAGAAATCTCCCAAAATTGCCCCCTTCTTTTCCCAAAATGAGTTGCAGAAAAACTAAATTATTTTGGGGAAGTTCCTGCATTAAATCTCTTCATGTTCTGCTATAGAGGTACCACCATAGCAGAGTCATCCGCTATGACAGAGGTTGACCGACGTTGACTTCTGCTGTAGCGGTATTTTCTCCGCTACGACGGAGGTCGCTATAGCAGAGTGTAGCAGTTGACACTGGATAGAAAGTCATAAAATCTTCAAAACTGATCCATTTTTCAACACACTTATTTTCTCGACATTCTAGAATAACCCCTTCATGTCAACCTCAATTCTGAGAGTTCTACTTACCCGAATTCGATTCCAAAAAGTCCCTCAGATTCCTTTATGTATTTACTGTAAGGATAACTAGCTCAAATCAGGACATCTAACCAAATACTTACCCAAATTGTCCTAGACTATATCTGCTCCAAATCTGGCCGAGACTAGACTAGCCCAGAATTTCAAAATCCCAAACCCAGAGTTTTCTACCTCTAAAAATTGGCATGAATGGTTTACCCATAATGATGGACCCGATCATCACAACATATATCAATTCACCCATTGATCATCCTCGAATGATCAAACCCAAAAATATGGAAAGTAAAGAGCGAAAATAGTACTACATGTATCCTCAAACAGGTGAGGGTACTTGTCCCGCATGTCCTTCTCGGTTTCCCAAGTGGCTTCCTCAATCAAAGGATGCTTCCATTGAAACTTTACCATACCTTTGTCCTCAATTTTTGGATATCACGATCAAGAATCAAAATCGGTTCCTCTTCATAGCGAAGATCCTTATCAAATAACACCTTATCCCACTTGATAATGTAGTCCCTATCCCCATGGTATCGCTTTAGCATGAATATATAAATACCGTATGGACACCCGACAAGCTGGGCAGTAGCGCCAATTTGTAAGCGATGGGCCCTACGATCTCAAGAACTTCAAATAATTCGATGAACCGAGGTCTGAGCTTACCCCTTTTACCGAAATGTATAACTCTTTTCATTGGTGACACTTTCAACAATACCTGTTCACCAACCTGAAATTCCATGTCCCGAACCTTGCGATCCGCATATTTATTCTGCCTGCTTTAGGCAGCTAGCAACTTGGTCTGAACGCCTCTTACGTTTTCTTGCACTTCCCTTACCAAGTCTACGCCCAAAGGCTTTACATTGCCTTCCTCAAACTACCTGATGGGTGACCTACAACTCCTCCCATACAGAGCCTCGAACGGTGCCATGTCAGTACTGGAGTGGTAGCTATTGTTGTATGAGAACTCACACAATGAGAGAAACTGGTCCCCATGACCCCCGAAGTCAATCACACATGCTCTCAGCATGTACTCCAATACCTGAATCGTCCTCTTCGACTGAACATTAGTCTGAGGATGGAAGGCTATACTAAAGGTGAGTTGAGTGCCCAACTCCTCATGCAACTTACCCCAAAACTTGGAGGTAAACTGCATACCCTTGTTTGAAATGGTGGACAGTGGCACTCCATGCAATCTTACTATCTCCTTCACGTAGATCTTAGCCAATTGATGCAAATTATAATCCACCCTGATCAGAATGAAGTGAGCTGACTTGGTCGGCCTGTCAACAATGACCCAAATAGAGTCCTACTTCCCCAAAGTCTTGGGGAGACCCACCACAAAATCCATGGCTATTCTCTCCTACTTCTACTCTGGAATGGGCATTCTCTGAAAGTAGTCCTGCAGGTCTTTGATGCTCATACTTTACCTGCTGGCAATTCTGACCCCTGGACACAAAATCTGCTATGTCCCTTTTTATCCCAGGCCACCAATAATGCTGCCTCATATTTCTGTACATCTTGGTTACACCCAGATGAATTGAATACCGTGAACCATGAGCCTCTGCCAACACCTTCTGAATCATCCCAAGGAACACAAATCCTTCCTCTGAAATTTAACACACCGCTAAAATCTAACGTGGCATCTCCAGACTCTCCGAATATTGCCTTGCTCCGAAGCCTGCTCAACATGCGAATCCTGAAACTATTTGGCCTTTATCTCCTCTTTGAATGTGGATTTGACCTCAAAAATCCCACCATGTTATGTAATACCCAAGTGCATGAACTTGGTCTCTAATGCCTGAATTTCCCTTGCTAGTGGTCATTTGAACACCCCCAAACAAGCCAAACTGCCCATGCTAACTGTTTTCCGACTCAATGCGTTTGCCACCATATTAGCCTTACTCGGATGGTACAAAATGGTCACATCATAGTCTTTTAACAACTCCATCCACCTTCTCTGCCTCAAATTCAAGTCCTTCTAAGTGAAAACATGTTGCAGACTGCGATGATCAGTGAACACCTCACACTTGACACCATAGAGGTAGTGTCTCCAAATCTTGAGTGCAAACACCACCGCTGCCAACTCCAAATCGTGAGTCGAATAGTTTCTTTCATGCACCTTAAACTACCTAGAATCATAGGCTATCACATTCCTATCCTGCATCAATACAACACCCAAACCAGAATGTGAAGCATCACAATAAACAATAATGTCCTTACCTTCAACTGGCAAAGATAAAATGGGAGCCTTGGTCAGAAGTGTCTTGAGCTTTTGGAAACTCTCCTTGCACTTGTCGGACCACACAAATAGTACATCTTACTATGTCAGCCTTGTCAAGTGGGTAGCAATGGATGCAAAATCCTTGATGAACCTACGATAGTAGCCTGCAAGCCCCACACAAATTCTCACCTCAGTCACCGAGCTAGGCCGGACCCAACTCTTGACTGCCTCAATCTTCTAGGGATCTACCATCACCTCATTTTCTGACACTACATGCCCCAAGAATGCTACTAAAGTCAACCAGAACTCACACTTGGAGAACTTTGCATAAAGCTTTTGACGTCTCAAAATGTCCAACACTATATGGAGATGTTTAGCATGCTCCTCCCTGCTCTTGGAGTAGATCAAATATCATCGATGAAAATGATAACGAATGAATCCAAGTAAGGTTTAAATACCCCATTCATCAGACTCATGAATGCCGCCGGTGCATTGGTCAAACCAAACGACATCACTAAGAACTCATAATGTCCATACCAAGTCCGAAAAGCAATCTTAGGAATATCCCCGGGCCTAATTTTCAACTGATGATACCCTGACCTCAAGTCAATTTTTGAAAACACCGACGCACCCTGTAACTGGTCAAAAAGATCATCAATATAGAGTAGAGGGTACTTATTCTGGATGGTAACCTTGTTCAACTACCTGTAATCTATGCATATCTGCATACTACCATCCTTCTTCTTTACAAAAAATACCGGAGCACCCCAAGGCGATGCACTAGGATGGATAAATTCCTTATCTAGGAGGTCCTGAAGCTGAGACTTAAGCTCTCTTAACTCTACCGGAGCCATTCGATATGGAGGAATGGAAATTGGGCGAGTGCCTGGCTCCAGGTTAATACAAAAATTGATATCCCTGTCAAGAGGCATGCCACGCTGGAAACACCTCTCAGAAATCTGAAACGACTACTCAATAGAGGGGGACTCCACACTATCATCCCAAAGATGAGCCGAAAAGTCTAGACACCCTCTTCCCACTAGCTTTCTAGCCCGAATGAATGATATTATTTTGGCCGGCCTAGACCTATACACCTTCTCACTCTAGCCTATCCTTACCCGGAATCTCTAGAGTCACAGTCTTGGTGTTATAATTAAATGCATCATGATATAGGGATAACCATGTCATATCCAAAATAATATCAAAGTCAACCATATCTAGAATTACTAAGTCTATCCAAGTATGCAACCCCACAAAATCAACTGAACAATTACGATAAATATGAGTCACAATTACTGACTCTCCCACCAGGGTAGAAACATGGATAGGGGAATCAAGAATATCACATACCAAGTCCAGACCCAATGCAAAACTCACAGACACATAAGAATATGTGGAACCTGGGTCAAATAGTACCGAAGCCATTTTATCACAGATAAGAATGGTACCTGTAATCACCGCATTTGATGCCTCAGCCTCGGTCCTCCCTTGAAATGCATAATATTGAGCCCGATCATCAATCCAAGCAACTTCCCTGGCCAATTACGCTGCACCCTGCTCGTGCCGCCATTCTCTCTATCTCCCCGACCTCCCTGAAAGTTACCTCGCCCACCTTGTGAATGACCTCTAGCATTACCACCTCTACCTGCCGGGATCACAGCCTTAGACTGTTGTTGAACCTGATTACCAGTCTGCCTGTGAGGGCATTCCCTCTTAAAGTGGCCCAGATCACCACAATGGAAACAACCACGATCAAGTGTAGGCCTGCTAGCATATGTGTAGGAAGCTCCCTGGCCTCTAAGAGCTGAAAATTACTGATTAGCTCCCAGACGACTACCTGTTGTAGCTGGAAGAGCCGACTGAATAGGATGGGCTGAGTATACCTGCTGATTCTTGCCCCTGGAGTACGAACCACTTTAATTTCCCTCATTCCGTGGCTTCTTGGCTAACACTTTAGCCTACCCTGCTTGCCTGACTCCCTCAAGTTTCTTTACATAATCTGCCACTTCATTGAAGCCTTTCTCTGAAGAAGTAATGTGCACGGACAATATCTGAAGCTCAGTATTCAAACCCTTGACAAATAATCGAACCTGCTCCTCCTCGGAACCCAACAACTGTGTAGCAAAATGAGACAAGGCATGAAATTTTGCCTCATAAGCAGAGACTGACATGCTTCCCTACTCCAAATTCAAGAATTTATCCTTTTTTTGTCCCTCAAGGTACGGGGTACGTACTTCTCTAAGAAGAGAGCGTGAAACTGCTCCCAAGTCAGTGGGGGTAAAACAGACGACCGACACTCCACATGAGATCTCCATCACTGCTTGGCATCACCCTGCAGGTGAAATATGATGAACTCAACCCCATACTATAGCACAATGCCCAGCTTGTGCAGCCACTCATAGCAATCTAGTATGAACTCATACACATCTTCCCTATCATTACCCTGAAACGTAGGAGGTTTCAACTTGAGAAACTTGGTCAGCATCTCATGTTCATTTCATGTCATCACTAGGCCTAGCATTGGCCTAAAGAAATCACATGTGCCTGAAGATGCATCCATCTTGGGATCCATAAAGTCTGCTGGTTGAGTGCCCAAAGCTTGATTTGCAATGCCCATAGGTATGGATCCAGTACCAACCAAACCACTCAAGAAGTTCCAAGCCTGCTGAAATGCTTCTGGTGTCATAGAGGGAAGGCATTTACCTCCAGCCAGTGCTGCCTCCGCCTCTTTATGCGCCCCTTTATCATCCATAACAACTTCCACATCCTTGACAACCTGCTCCTGAGGTGGGGGAGGGGTTGCCTCTCGCGCTCCTACAGCAGCTTGAGCCCCACCCCTGGAGGGTGTGGCTCTACCTCATCCTCTGCCCCTTCCCCTACCTCTACATCGGATAGCCGGGCCCATTGCTGGGATCACTGGTCTCGCTCCATTGTTCCTTGTGTTAACCATCTGCGGACATAAGAGTGAAATAGTCAGATTCCAATTTGTATCACCAGATACCAATTGGAATCAAGTTATAGCACGGTGGAAGAAATAAGAGATAGTTTTCCTAAAGTCTTATAGCCTCTCGAAGAAAAGTAAGGACGTCTCCACACCGTTCCGCAAGACTCTACTAGACCTATTTTGGTATGACAAGATCAACGAACCTAGGGATCTGATACTATCTTTGTCATAACCCAGACTATCGTGAGTGGCACCTACCCAACCCTCAGATGAGCAAACCAGTAGAACTCAATCCTTAGCAAATCCTAACAGCCTAAAACCAGTATGCAAAAAGTAAACTAGCAAATAACATAAATAATTCAACTCTATTAAAATTTAACCTACGGAAAATCCCTCCCCAGAATCTGAAAGTGAGCGTACCAAAATACTACCAAGCTAGAGTACGGGGATGCAACCCCAAATAAAGAAAGAGTCTAATCCCGAAACAAGTGGGCTACAACTCAAATGGTCAAATAACTCACCCTTGATATCTCGAAATGTCAGGCCTACATGTGAGGTCGTGCATCAATCACTGGAAGATTTTTTTTACTCACAAAAAGACAAGCAAGTGCAGTATCAGTACACAACCACCGTGTACTGGTAGGCTCATCAGCCAATTCGAAATAAATAATGTATGAACAGTACGGAAGTCAAGTAAGAGTACAGAAAAACATAAACAAGTCAACATATATTCCTAGACTACAGAATTGGAAATTCCTAATTTTGGAAACCCCAATACACATAAAACTCTTCTCAGCAAATTAGGAAGGTATCTTTGGCTATTCTCACAACTTTTGGCAAGCTTGGAGAGCAAGTTCATCAACCAACACCATATGAGTGAAGATTTTGATGCTCTTTATTGTAAAATCTTTAGTTTCCATTCTTCAAACTCTTGTTCTTAATTGCTATTTTATTGGTGTGTTTGTTGAATTGAGATTTGGGTTTGTATTAGAGCTAATAATTTTTTGGGTATTGAATTCATATATATATTTTGCTCTTGTTTGATTATTTGGGTCTATTGAATCCTCCATGCTTGAATTTATAGTCAATGGTTGCAAAAGATATGGCCATCTCTCTAGGTTGCACAACCCCTATAGATCATTCTATTCATGCTTGATTGACTTAACTTTCTAATTTAGGTTCTTGCTTGAGAGAGGAGTTCCTCAATTCGGGAAGATTCAATAGTGGGGATTTGGGATTCCACTCTAAATTGAGGCTAGAAATAGCTCAATTCGCCGGAAACTCTCATCTAAGAGTTGGGGCTAGAGATAGCCCAATTTACCCAAGTTGATTTGGTTCGTTTATTGCTTACTCATGGTGGTTCGAGAGAATACACAAGATATATGCTCGATTGGTCGAAAGATGGTTAGGCATACCTTCAACCAAGACTACCTACGTGTTAACCGAGTGCAAGTCTTGTGATTTGAATTTTCATTCCCAAGTCTCCCTTGTTATCCTTGCTTGACAAAAGCAAGGTGAAAGCCATTGATCAATCTATCTTGTAGTTATTTTTCTTTATCTTTCAATTTAGTTCCTAATACCCCCTTTTAGATATTTTTCCCTTTTAGTTCATTGAACTCTAATAAGTTGCCCTTATTCTTTATTAGCTCGATCACGACTACATTATTCTCTGTGGGTACGACCCCAACATCCGTTGGGAATATAAATATATTTTGCTTTGATGATTGCAATCACCTCTATTAGAGAGTGATTTTGAGCGTTATTAAAAATGGTGCTGTTACCGGGGAATAATTTGGCGTATTGAGTTAGTTTAGAATTCTAGCTTACTTACTCTAGTTCAATTTTGTGAATAGTTGTTTTTATTTTGTTTAGTTTTATTTTGTTGATTGACTTCATGGCATCTCGAAATGATAGAGATGTTGTGTCACACCTCGAGGCTACCCCCTGGGCATAACACGGGACCTGGGACCACAAGTGTCCCAAACTAATCCTTGGTCATAACATAACTCAGGTATATCAATTAAGCATAGCGGAAGCATAATACGAATTAGATAACTTGATCCATAAGAAAAAATCAAGAGAACATAATTCGAAGGAGACCCGAATATCGTCAATGTCTGAAAAGCCTCTATATATGATATAAGGAGTTGCTAGGAAAAGACCCTAGCTAACTTAAAGTACGAACATAAGTAACCAACATAGACTAAAAATATAACTAGTCCTCGACCTAAGAGGACTCACCAAAAGCTGACAGAGAGTGGCTTGGAAGCTCTAGCCACGGGTCTTAGAAGGGACACCTAAATCTACATCATCAAAGGATGCAGCGCAAGATATGCGTCAGTACTATGGAATGTACTGAATAGGTGAGATATGCATGAACATGATGAAAACATGCTAAGTATGCTTTAACAATCAAAATCATGCTTTAAAGGTAAGGCTGAATGCAAATGACTATGAAATACCATAAGCTGTAAACATAATCATAAAGTATGAGTCATAAATCTGAATAAGAGTAAAGTACATTTAAAAACATAAACTATTTCTATGGGAGGTTCTCTAACCGACATAGACCATGTGAGCTACATGGAATCCGATGTATACGCCCCATCGAGAGGACCCAATATACCTTGCTTGGGTATAAAGGCATGAATATGGCGTGATCACTAAATCTGATATCCAACAGAGTGGACTTATAAACCTACAAGGGCACGTAGTTCTGGGACTAAGGGTACTCTCACCCCATCCAATTCGGTGCTAAATACTACTCCCAACATATACTTATAGCTCATACAATAATGGGGCATATCTAATGCCAAACATGATCATACTGTTGACATATCTGATGTTAAACTGTTTGAAAAGCAATAAGACATATATGATGCCATGCAATTCAAATTCGCATATCTAAAGACTTGTCATAGCCATAATTCAAATCATACTTTTGCTTTCTAAATTCATACTTGAAGAATTAGACATGCAACCTCATAAAAACAAAAGGTCATGATATCTAATCATGTCAAATTCCTCATGAAAACATGCAATCTAATGAAATCATGCTAGAAATCAACTTTAGTACTTGGGCTTTTAAAACCAATAAAGGAATCATGATCAAATCATAAAATAAGCAATAAGAAACCATGAATTTAAGCATAGAAACTGATTTCATAAGTTTTTCCAATTTAGATCAAAACCCTAATTTCACAAGTCCATAATTCAATTTGAGGATTGGGGGTTTTGGGAACAAAGGTGGAAGAAATCCATTGTTGAATACCCACATACCTTGATTGAAGTTAACCCACTTGAAAATTGAAAAGATTTAGGAGACTTGATCTTGGAGCTTGAGACCTTGAGCTTAAGATAAATCTTTTCCTTTTTGGGAGTTGAATAAAGATTTGAGAAGGAAATTAGGCTAATGAAGGTAAAAAACCTTCTTGAAATAGTCAAAACGATATCATTTAGGAGTTAAAAGGGTAGGTAAAGACTAAAATACCCCCGGAACATAATTAAGAAAAAGCTGGAAAATGGGTCGGCTTCAGGAATCACGGGTCGATTCTACTGGTCGTCGTTTGAACCATGACCCGTGGTTCCCACTCGTGGTTCCTGGTCTAGTAATAGGCTGCATAAAGCAATCTACGGGTCAACAGGATGGACCCGTAGAATGGATGACAGATCGTAGAATCAAGTCGTCATTCCTGAAGACTTTCATGTCTCTGATCAGGTTTCACGAGTCAACAAGACAAACCCATAATTCCAATCACGGACCATAGACTGGACTCGTGGTTCTTGGGACAACAGTCAGCCCACAGGTCAGATTCCACGAGTGGATATTATGACCCATGTAATGAACTATGGTCTGTAGAACCCACTCGTGGTTCTGAGACCAACGGCTAACCCTGCAGACTTAAACCACGTACCCATTCCATGACCCATGGTTCAAACCACGGTCCGTGGTTTGGACCCGTCAATCCTGGCAACATGGAAATTTTCTGAGTTCCAGACTTAGATAGCTGGTTCGACTTCCGAAGTGTTACAATATCTCTCCCTTGGGATCATTCATCCTCGAATGAAGACTATGCAAGGAAAAACTGAAAAGAAAATAGCCCAACCAGTCAACAAAATATGGAAATCAAGGAATAACCATGAAAACTAAACTTTTTAACTTAAATCATGATTGAATCAACTTCGAAAACTTGAATGCATGCTAAAATCATGAAGGAAACTGATGGAGTAGATTCGGAGGGACATAGTAAGGAGGAAACTATTACCTCAAGCTGAAGCTGAACCGGAAGGAAAGAGATGGGGATATTTAGCCTTCATGGCCTCTTCCGCTTACCAAGTAGCTCCCTCTACAAGCTGGTTTCTCCAAAGAACTTTTACCGAGGTGACTTTTTTGTTTCTCAGTCTTCGGATCTGTCAATGAAGAATATCTACGAGAACCTCCTCATAGGTGAGACTATCTTTCACACCTATTCCTCCAAAGGAACAATCAAGGTCGGATCACCAACGCACTTCTTCAATAAAGAGACATGGAAAACTGGATGAACCGCTTCTAACTCCGATGGTAAATCCAACTCATAAACAACCTTACCAACTCTCTTCAGAATTTGATAAGGACCTACAAAATGAGAACAAAGCTTCCCTTTCTTCCTGAATCTCATCACACCCTTCATGGGAGACAACAACAACAACAACAACAACATACCCAGTGTATTCCCACAGCGTGGGGTCTGGGGAGGGTAGAGTGTACGCAGACCATACCACTACCTCAGAGGTGAGGTAGAGAGGCTGTTTCCGATAGACCCCCGGCTCGAGCAAAAAAGAAAAAAAAAAGAAAGAAAAAGAGGCTAAAAAGGGCATATCAATGATACATGATAAAACAAGATAAAAGAAAACAAGAGACGGTAGGAAGCAATATGTAGTAACAAACAACAGACAGACAGACAGACAGAGAGAAACAGAGCACTGCCACACAATACTACCACGAGGAGTCCAAGAACAAGAACAAGAAACTATAAGCGTGACCCTACGATTACTAGTCGGGACACTAGGGAAAAACACTCCTACCTACACCCACTTCTACCTACTACTCTTCTACCCTAATCCGCGTCCTCCACACCTTCCTATCTAGGGTCATGTCCTCGGTAAGCTGCAACTGCGCCATGTCCTGCCGGATCACCTCTCCCCAATATTTTTTCGGTCTACCTCGTCCTCTCCTGTAACCATCCATAGCCAACCTCTCACACCTCCGCACTGGAGCATCCGTGCCTCTCCTCCTCACATGGCCGAACCATCTCAACCTCGCTTCCCGCATCTTATCTTCCACCGCCGCCACACCCACCTTATCTCGGATATCCTCATTCCTAATCCTATCTCTCCTAGTAAACCCGCACATCCATCGCAACATCCTCATCTCCGCCACCTTCATCTTTTGAATATGGGAGTTCTTTACTGGCCAACACTCAACTCCATACAACCAAGCTGGTCGGACCACCACTCTGTAGAATTTGCCTTTAAGTTTAGTAGGCACCTTCTTATCGCACAAGACTCCAGATGCGAGCCTCCATTTCATCCACCCAACACCAATACGATGGGTGACATCCTCATCACTCTCTCCACTTCCTTGGATAATAGACCCAAGATACTTGAAACTCCCTTTCTTTTGGATGACATGTGTATCCAGCTTCACTTCTACGTCATCATCCTGAGTCGCCTCACTGAACTTGCACTCCATATATTCAGTCTTGGTCCTGCTCAACCTAAACCCCTTCGACTCGAGGGTCTGTCTCCAACCCTCCAACTTAGCATTAACTCCTCCGCGAGTCTCGTCCACCAAAACTACATCATCCGCAAATAACATGCACCATGGCACCTCACCTTGTATTTGTCGCGTCAACACATCCATTACCAAGGCAAATAGAAACGGGCTAAGGGTCGATCCCTGGTGCAACCCCATCAACACGGGAACGTGCTCCGAATCTCCTCCCACAGTTCTAACGCGAGTCTTGGCCCCCTCATACATGTCCTTAATTGATCTGGTGTACGCCACGGGTACACCTCGGGCCTCCAAGCACCTCCAAAGGACCTCCCTAGGTACTTTATCATACGCTTTTTCTAGATCGATGAACACCATGTGCAAGTCCTTCTTCCTTTCCCTGTACTGCTCCACCAGTCTTCTAAGGAGATGGATAGCTTCTGTAGTCGAGCGTCCTGGCATAAAGCCGAACTGGTTCTCTGAAATAGGCACGATCTGTCTCAACCTCAACTCCACCACCCTCTCCCAGACCTTCATAGTGTGGCGTAGCAATTTGATACCCCTATAGTTGTTGCAACTCTGAATATCGCCCTTGTTCTTGTACAAAGGAATCATCGTGCTCCATCTCCAAGCTTCAGGCATCTTTGCCGTTCTAAAAATACCATCAAACAACTCGGTTAGCCACTTCACACCTGTCTCACCCGAGCTTTTCCAAAAATCCACGGGAATCTCATCTGGCCCCGTCGCCCTACCCCTTCGCATCTTACGAATCGCAACCCTAACCTCTTCAACCTTTATACGGCTACAATAATCATAGTCCCGACGCCTCTCTGAGTGTGCCAAATCTCCCAGCTCAAAGCTTTTGTCCCCCCCTTCATTCAAGAGTCCATGAAAGTAAGACTGCCATCTCCTCCTAATGAGTACCTCATCTACTAGTATTTTGCCATCTTCGTCCTTGATGCACTTCACTAGGTCAAGGTCCTGATTCCTCCTCTCTCTAGCCTTTGTTAACCTGTATAACTTCTTATCCCCACCTTTATCCTCTAAAGCCGCGTATAAGCTTTCAAAGGCTGCCGTTTTAGCTGCCGTTACAGCTAACTTAGCCTCCTTCCTAGCTAACTTATACGCCTCCCTATTCCTTCGCCTCTCCTCCTCATCCTTACTCTCTACCAACTTCGCATATGACCCCTTTTTTGCCTCCACCTTTCCTTTTACTTCTCCGTTCCACCACCAGTCCCCTCGATGCTTGCCAGAACGACCTCTCGAGACACCCAAAACCTCTCTAGCCGTCTCCCTTATGCAACTAGCGGTCGTATCCCACATATTATCCACATCCCCACTACTCTCCCAAGCCCCCCTAGTCAACAACTTCTCCCCTATTTCCCGTGCACTAGCCATAGTCAGGCTACCCCATTTAATCCTAGGCCGGTCATCCACAATCCTCTTCTTTTTCTCCTTCGTGATCTCTAAATCCATCACTAAGAGTCTATGTTAAGAAATACCCAATCATCCACCTCGAACTCTAACTCCCTCCTCCTCACATCTGCATAGGATTTCTGTCGACTCTGAGTGGTCTTCAACCTCTCTCTAATAAGCTGAACCTTATCCATGTTCTCATGCACCGAGTCTGGACCAATCAAGGTTGCCTTACCAACCTCGAACCAACCAATAGGAGACCTACACCTCCGACCATAAAGTGCCTCATACGGAGCCATCTGGATACTAGAGTGAAAGTTGTTGTTGTAGGCAAACTCGATAAGAGGTAAGTGATCATCCCAATTAACTTTGAAATCAATCACACACGCTGTCAACATATCCTCCAAAGTCTGAATAGTAAGCTCTGCCTGGCCGTCTGTCTCAGGGTGAAAAGTTATGCTAAGCTTCACCTGAGTACCAAGACCTCTCTGAAACAATCTCCAAAACTTGGATGTAAACTGAGTACCCCTATCAGAAATTATAGACAAAGGAACACCATGCAATCGAACTATATCCCGGATGTAGAGTCTGGCATAATCATTCGCTGAATCCGTAGGCTTAACAACCAAGAAGTGGGATGACTTAGTCATCCGGTCGACAATCACCCAAATTAAATCATGTTGCTTTCGAGTACGAGGCAAACCCATAATGAAGTCCATATTGATCGCTTCCCATTTCCAAGTGGTAAGGTCAATATCCTGAATCATGACACCCGATCGCGATGCTCCACTTTCACTTGCTGACAGTTGGGACACTTAGCCACAAACTCGACTATGTCCCTCTTCATACCATTCCACCAAAAAACTTCCCGTAGATCACGGTACATCTTGGTGGCCCCCGGATGAATGGAATATCTGGAACTGTGAGCCTCAATCAAAATCTGCTGTCACAACCCATCTACATCAGGCACACACAATCAACCCTGATAACGAAGCACACCATCACCTCCTTGGGAGCAAAGCTCAACCCTTTGATGATGAACTACACCCTTAAGCTGAAGAAAAATCAGATCACTGTCTTGCTTCGCCTTCACCTCAGCTACCAAGGATGACTCGGAACCATTCTGAACAATAACACCACCTTCTGTCGAGTCCATAAGGCAAACTCCCAACCGAGCTATCCTATGAACCTCCTTGACCAATTCCTTCTTCCCTTCTTCAACAGAAGATACACTCCCCATGGATAATCTACTAAGTGCATCTGCCACAACATTGGCCTTACCCGGATGGTAAAGCACACCCATATCATAGTCCTTCAGAAGCTCAAGCCACCTCCTCTGACGAAGATTCAATTCTTTCTGATTAAACACATACTGAAGACTCTTGTGATCAGTGAACACATCTGCATGAACGCCATATAAGAAATGTCGCCAAATCTTCAAAGAAAAGACCATGTGCCAACTCAAGATCATGAGTAGGGTAGTTTTTCTCATGAGTCTTAAGCTGTTAGAAGCATAAGCAACTACCTTTCCTTGCTGCATCAACACACAACCAAACCCGACCCTGGAAGCATCACAATAAACCATAAAATCATCCGAACCCTCGAGTAGGGTCAACATTAGAGTGGTGGTCAACCTAGTCTTTAATTCCTAAAAACTCTTCTCACATGAATCGGACTACTGGAATTTTACCTTTTTCTGAGTCAATCGAGTCAAAGGTGAAGCAATGGAAGAGAATCCCTCCACAAACCTCTTGTAATAACCAGCCAAACCCAAGAAACTCTGAATATCCAACAGAGAAGTAGGTCTAGGCCAGTTCTTTACTGCTTCAATCTTATTTGAATCCACACGAATACCATCTCCTATCACAATGTGACCCAGAAAAGCTACAGACTGCATCCAGAACTCACACTTGATAAACTTAGCAAACAACTGAATATCCTTGAGAGTTTGCAATACCACTCTCAAATGGCCCGCATAATCCTCCTCACTCCGAGAGTAGATAAGGATATCGTCAATGAACACAATCACAAACAAGTCCAGGTATTGCTTGAACACACGGTTCATCAGATCCATAAAAGATGCTGGAGCATTGGTTAGTCCAAAGGACATGACTACAAACTCATAGTGACCATACTAGGTTCTAAAGGCTGTCTCTAGAATATCGCACTCTCGAACACGAAGCTGATGATATCCGGACCTAAGGTCGATCTTGGAGAAGAAACTAGCACCTGAAGCTGATTGAACAAGTCATCAATAATTGGAATGGGATACTTATTTTTGATTGTGACCTTATTCAACTGACGGTAGTCAATACACATCCTAAGGGAACCATTTTTCTTCCGAACAATCAAAACTGGGGCACCCCATGGAGAGATGCTAGGCCTGATGAAACCCTTATCAAGAAGATCTTTCAACTAATCCTTTAACTCCTTAAGTTCCGCGGGAGCCATCCTATATGGAGGAATAGAGATAGGATTTGTATCTGGGAGAAGATCTATCCCAAAGTTGATCTCCCGCTCGAGAGAGACTCCGGGCAAATCCTCGGGAAACACCTCTGGGAACTCATTCACAATGGGAATAGACTTAAGGGATGGGGCTAGGACTCCGTGTCCATAACCCAAACTATATGATAAATATAACCCTTAGAAATCATCTTCCTAGCCTTAAGATAAGATATGAAGCGACCTTTTTAGGATGGGGGACTACCCTGCCACTCTAAGACAGGTTCATTCAGAAACTTAAAACTGACCACACGAGTACGACAATCAACCGAAGCATAACAAGCATACAACCAATCCATACCAAGGATAACATCAAAATCAGTCATCTTCAACTCTACTAGATCCACCGAAGTGGCTCTATGAAGGACTGAGATAGGACAATCTTGGTAGATTCTCTTGGCTAGGACTGACTCACCAACAGGAGTAGAAACACAAAAGGGTTCTAAAAGCATTTCAGGGCAAATTTACAACTTGCATGCTACATAAGGGGTCACAAAAGATAAGGAGGCACCAGGGTCCAACAAGGCATACACATCGAAAGAGAAGACTTTCAACACACCAGTAACAACATATGAGGAACCCTCCTGATCCTGACGAGAGGACATAACATAAAGGCGGTTCTGGAACTGACCACCAAAACTAGAAGCTGTGCCCTGCTGGGCTGGTCGACCTCCTGAAGCTATTGGGGTAGACTGAGCCCTACCTCCCTGTCCCTTCCTAGCTGAAGGGGAATCTATGATACAATGTCCAGTCTGACCACAACCAAAACAACCCTCTCTACAAGCCAAACACTCACCGGGGTGATTCTTGCCACACTTGCCACAGACGGAGTAGGAAGGTCCCTTGGCAACACTCCCCTGAGACTGAGCACCTGAACCTCTACCAGACTAATCCTAACGGGGCCTGGGGGACTGAGTAAAACCACTAGCAGAAGAATGAATGGGTCCTGATGACTTTTTCTGAAATGAGGAGCGATGTCTGCCGCCGGACTTCTGATGACCAAAACCTGAACCCTCGAATCTATTCCTCTTATTCTCTGTAGCCATCTCCCTAAGCCTGTCTCCCTCGATTTGGTGAGTATAGGTCATGAGCCTGGAAATAGTCATATCACCCAACAACATAGCAGACCTACACTCCTTCTCCACCAAATCTGAAGCCCCATAGATAAACTTACTCATTTGATCATGTGGGTCCGCTGCCATAGAGGGGGCATACCTAGACAATTGAGTGAACTTCAAGCTATACTCCTGAACGCTCATAGATCCCTATCTCAAGTTCACGAACTCCTCAACCTTAGCTTGCCTTAACTCTCGTGGAAATAACCATCCAAGGAAAGCTCCCTCCAAACTCTCCCATGTCATAGGGACCACGTCCCTAGATCTAGCCTCCTTCCATTGTGTGAACCAAATATGAGCTACGTTCTTTAGCTGATAGTATTCAAGCTCGACACTCTCAACTTTGGCAACCTGCATCACTTTAAAAATCTTTTTCACCTCATCCACAAAGCCAAGAGGGTCCTCACCCACCTTCGAACCAAAAAACTCTGGTGGGTTCATACGGATGAAATCTCAAACTCGGGTCGCCGCCCCACCGTGAGGGTGAACAGGAACATGAGCCTGCTGATTAGCTTGGGCAGCCACAGTCTGAGCCAATAGGTGGATAACATTCTGAAACTCTGCATTCGTGACCTCGAGAGCCAGAACTGGAGGGAAAACATTCTGAGCGGCTCGGGGAGACATAGCACATCATGGAGGCATAATTTAAAACGTATAAGGTAAGGATTTTAGGAACATCAGAGTTAAGATCTATCGCACGATATGATCATGAAAGAAGTCAAATTTTCCTAAGACACCTCATAGTTTCTCCCTCATATGTGTGGCATGCTTCACACACACGAAAGAGACTCTACTCGATGCGACTTTTAGACATCCTAGGACTCTTGAACCTGAGGCTCTGATACCAAGTTTGTCATGCCCCGAGGTTACCCCCTGGGAGTAACACGGGACCTGGGATCACAAGTGCCCCAAACTAACCCTTGGTCATAGCATAACTCAGGTATATCTATTAAGCATAGCGGAAGCATAATACGAATTAGATAACTCGATCCATAAGATAAAATCAAGAGAACATAATTCGAAGGAGACCCAAATATCATCTATGTCTGAAAAACCTTTATACATGACATAAGGAGTTGCTAGGACAAGACCCTAGCTAAATCAAAGTACGAACATAAGTAACCAACAACAGACTAAAAACATAACTAGTCCTCGACCTAAGAGGACTCACCAAAAGCTGACAGAGAGTGGCCTGGAAGCTCTAGCCACGGGTCTTAGAAGGGACACCTGAATCTACATCATCAAAGGATGCAACGCAAGATATGCGTCAGTAATATGGAATGTACCGAATATGTGAGATATACATGAACATGATGAAAACATGCTAAGTATGCTTTAACAATCAAAATCATGTTTTAAAGGTAAGGGTGAATGCAAATGACTCTATGAAATACCATAAGCTGTAAACATAAACATAAAGTATGAGTCAGAAATCTGAATAAGAGTCAAGTACATTTAAAAATATAAACTATTTCTATGGGAGGTTCTCTAACCAACATAGACCATGTGAGATACATGGAATCCGATGTATACGCCCCATCGAGAGGACCCAATATACCTTGCCAGGGTATAAAGTCATGACTGTGGCATGACCACTAAATCTGTTGCCCAACAGAGGGGACTTATAAACCTACGAGGGCACGTAATTCTGGGACTAAGGGTACTCTCACCCCATCCAACTCGGTGCTAAATACTACTCCCAACACATACTTATAGCTCATACAATAATGAGGCATATCTAATGCCAAACATGATCATACTGGTGACATATCTGATGTCAAAACTGTTTGAAAAGCAATAAGACATATTTGATGCCATGCAATTCAAATTCGCACATCTAAAGACTTGTCATATCCATAATTCAAATCATACTTTTCCTTTCTAAATTCATACTTGAAGAATTAGGCATGCAACCTCATAAAATCAAAAGGTCATGATATCTAATCATATCAAATTTCTCTTCAAAACATGCAATCCAATGAAATCATGCTAGAAATCAACTTTAGTACTTGGGCTTTTAAAACCAATGAAGGAATCATGATCAAATCATAAAATAAGCAATAAGAAATCATAAATTTAAGCATAGAAACTGATTTCATAAGTTTTCCCCAATTTAGATCAAAACCCTAATTTCTTAAGTCTATAATTTAATTTGAGGATTGGGGTTTTTGGGAACAAGGGTGAAAAAAACCCATTGTTGAATACCCACATACCTTGATTGAGGTTAACCCACTTGAAAATTGAAAAGATTTAGGATACTTGATCTTGGAGCTTGAGACCTTGAGCTTGAGAGAGACATTTTACTTTTTGGGAGTTGAATGAAGATTTGAGAAGGAACTTAGGCTAATGAAGGTGAAAACCCTTCTTGAAATATTCAAAAAGATATCATTTAGGAGTTAAAAGGGTAGGTAAAGACTAAAATACCCCCGAAATATAATTAAGAAAAAGCTGGAAAATGGGTCAGCTTCAAGAATCACGGGTCGGTTATACGGGTTGTCATTTAAACCACGACCCATGGTTCCCACTCTAGGTTCCTGGTCCAGTAATAAGCTACAAAAGGAAATCTACGGGTCAACAGGACGGACCCGTAGAATGGATGACGGATCGTAGAATCAAGTCGTCATTCCTGAAAACTTTCATGTCTCTGATCAGGTTCCACAAGTCAATAGGACAGACCTATAATTCCAATCACGGACCATAGACTGGACTTGTGGTTCCTGGGATAACAGTCAGCCCACAAGTAAGATTCCATGAGTGGATATTACGACCCGTGGAATGAACTACGGTCCGTAGAACCCACTCATAGTTCTCAGACCAGAGGCTAACCCTGCAGACTTAAACCACGAACCCTTTCCATGAACTGTGGTTCAAACCACGGTCCATGGTTTGGACCCATCAATCCTCAAAACATGGAAATTTTCTGAGTTTCAGACTTAGATAGTTGGTTTGACTTCTGAGGTGTTACATGTTGGTGGTTGCAACCCTTGTTATAATGATCCTTGTTGTTATTGTGGAGGACCCCACCTTCGGCAAAAATGTAAGATTGGCCCTAGGAGAGAAAGGTATTCACCTTCTTGTTCCTATGATGGGCGTAATTGCTATTTGTATGGTGGTCATGATGGACATTGGAGCAATTGCCCTAATGACTATCCTCCCCCCTCGTATGCTAACCATGTTGCTAGTGGTGCTTGTGATCCTAATAGGAACCATGATGTAGCAAGCGAAAGAGGCATGCATGCCAAGCCCCACACCCTCTTGGCTTCACTAGAAACCCAAGAGGAGGGTGTGAAATCAATAAAGCAAGGCTTGGTAGGCATGAGAATTAAAGAGGAAGCGGAGAAAAGTTTTGCCAGATAATCCATGACGGATTTGTCCACGCCTTTTTCTCAAGTTGATAAGGAAGACACGTACTCGGAAAGCCTATATGCCATGGTTGAAACTCTCTTGGCCAAGAAAGATATCACAGAGAAGGGTGTGCAATCTATAAAGTAAGGCTTCGTGGATGCAAGGGCTAAAGAAGAAGAGGAGAGAAATCATGCCACACAACTCACGACAGATATGTCTACTCCTCTTAGTCAAATTAATGAAGAAAAACCTCTAAGTCGAGCACATGAACATGTCTCAAATATCAAGCTCAATCAAATTAACTTTAGGGACGATAAGAATTGCAAAACATGGAATTGCTCGAAAGTGAATCCGTACCGGTAGTGCTCGAACCCCAACAAGAAGAGAAATTTGTATTGGGTGAGGTTGTGAGCCTAGAATGGGTGTTAAACCAAGCTCACCAACTTGAGTCCTATGGGGAACACCGTGAGATAATGCTACCAATGTTCGAGGTATTGTTGAAAAGGCATGCTAAGAGAAGTCAAAGAGAGAGTGTTCTTGAAATTGCTATCCAAAATTTGGACATCGATTTGAATGCTCGTGTTAACACGTGCACAATTGTGGGTAGTAGTTTTGAGTTGTTCCCTATCAATGAGGAAGACACAAGAGATGCTCGTGACTTGAAGGTATTGTGGCAACCAACTAATCCATACAAGGATCACGATGTCAAAAGCAAACGAATAATACTAGAGTTGCAACGGTTCATCGTGAAAGACTCTAGCTCGAACGTGAGGATCCTATAAATGAGACAAGTTTAAAGATGGAGACGCCCAAACATTACTCCAACCACTTGTCAACCTTGAGTTTGGTTGAATGGATGAAAGTCGAAGTAATCAAGCTTTTGGAAGACCTTGGAAGGAGAATGGAGCAAGGTTTATCTGGTTTTAAAGTTGTCATGGAAATAAGGCAAGGCGACCTTCCTCACTTAAAGGCTAAAAAGTGCAAAATGCGACACCAAGGAAATGGCCTTCTCATGTTCACACTTTTACCTCGTGATTTTCACCGGAAGTTCAATTCAAATTTAGGTCGAAGGTTTAAGTCTTCTAAGTTGAGATTTAGATGGTGAAGTAACTTGCGTCGCGCTGCGACGTTAAATTGTGCGCTTGATAGGAGGCAACCCATTGTTTTTATGCTTTACTTCACTTTTTATTTCTTTTTGAGTAATCTTTAGGTGCCCAAAGGAATGAGAGGAGGAACCAAGTGTTGAGAAGCACCAAAAATACCTCTAAAAATGTGCCTTTTGCACTTGGAAGAGTTCCTATCGCACATGCCATCGCACAAGCAACCAGTGAACTGAGCAAAAATCTTGGCTTGTGCAAAATTGGTGCATTTTGGACCTCCCAAAGTGGGTGTCGCACCTAGCATCGCACGTCAAAGTAGTGCACTGGGCAAAATTTGTGAAAACTCAGTTGATGCTAAGGCATCACGATCACGAGCCTTGACCTTCATGATCGCGATGAAGAAAAATCTCACAGACTCTTTGCGACCGCATGAAACCTTCACGATTGCATGAAGTCATGTGATTTTGACTCATCGCGATCGCATGAAAAGGCCACACGACCGTGAGACAATGAATAATCCCAGGTAATGAAAGTTCAAATAGGCCATTTCAAAAGCAAAAACTGCCTTAAAACTTGGTTCTTTTCTCTCCTAAAGGCAAGAATAATACACTCCATCAACTTCAATTCCATAAGTATCTTTACAACTCCTCAGGTATGATCTCCGTTTTCTCTTCTTCAATCTACCCTGATTGTGCTAAATTAAGTGCTTTAAACATCCAAGTGGGTGTCGATTTTTGCTTTCAACAATATGTGTGAATTGGGTGTGTGGTATGAAATTATGGGTGAAATCTAGTTGGGAGTTAGAAATCTGTTGGTTCACTGATTTTTGGGGTAAAAGGTGACACCCATGTGGTGTAAAAATGGTGAACTAAGGGGTGCGGGTGCAAAGCACCTGTTCGATGAAATGTCTGAAAGAATTTTTCTGGGCAATAAGATAACCATCGAGATCGCGATGCCCAATTCCGTGATCGTGATGACCAACTTCCCTGAGCTTCATGATCGCGATGCCCCATTTTGCGATCACTATGAGTTAAATTTTTGCAAAAAAATAATTGGTCTTCGCAATCGTGAAGAAAAATCCCGTGATCGCGATGGCCAGTTTTCACAGTCCCAAAAATAGCAACTCTGCCCAGCTCTGCCCGGGATCATTCTGGCTCGTTTCTTTGGCCTAATCATGTCCCAATACATTGTTTTACATGCCTATATCATTTTTTGACAATTGTGTTTTTTGTATAGGTACTTTAAGCTTGAATATGGCCAAAATTGAACATGAAGATGCTAACCAAGTATCCAATGAGGAGTATTTTAACCAGGGAACCTTCGTCTCCCTCAAGTTCTCCCAACTATATGACTGTCACTTGACGAAGCCAATAACGAGGGAGCAAGGTATTATGTTGGACGGATTGGAATAGAAATGGGACGACTTTCATGGGAATTTGGTTACAAGTGGATGGACATGCTTCACTACCGAGCCTATCAAGGTGAACTATGCCGTGGTCCATGAATTTTATGCTAATGTGGCTGAGACGAACTTTACCAATGACTTGATTGTGATGGTTAGAGGCAAGTTGGTTTATTTTTTATCCGGAGTTGATCAATGGATACTACCACCTCCCAAATGTCGACAATGACACACACAAAGCCCGAGCTACATAAATGGGGACCAATTGGTTTGTGGAGCACTTACATGATGGCACGGTCCCTTAATGGATAGATTTGAATATGAGGATTGAGTCCTCTGAGTTTAACCTTGAAGCCTGCACTTGGCTTTTGATCATTTGTGCTCGAGTTATGCCTTCAAAGAATGAATCCAATGTGACCCCTGATAAAACAAAGGTCATTTGTTCTATGATGGAGGGTCTTCCAGTGAATGTAAGGCAACTGATCCTGTAATAAATTCAACAAGTGGTCCTGACGGTAGCAAAAGTTTTCTCTTCCCTTCATTGATCACTCACTTATGCTATGAAGCTGGGGTTGCAAAGAGGGATGGTGAAAATGAGAGGAAGCCCAAAAAATTGATTCACCCTCTAAAGAAGAGAGGAGTCATCCAAGCATCAAAGAAGAGGAATATAGATGTGGACTCACCATCATTTGGTCTATTTCCCGAGTCCAGCGAGGCACATGAGTTAGTTGCTACTGCTGACGCTATTGGACCCCTCAAAATTGGGCCTCCGACACTCCGCCATATATCCATCCAGGTCTATGGCATGGATGCCCATCTTTGTCAGATTATAGAAGGCTTACCTTCGGGTCTGGGTGAGAGTTCCAACACACCTGCATCAGGGCCGTCATCCTCTACTACTCCCAGTGGCCCTACACTAGCTAGTATAGCGAGCCAGCAGCAGCACATCAAGGAGAGGTTGGATAAGGTGTAAAGGCGACAGAAAAAGCAGAGGGACCATGATAGGAAGAAAAGAAAGTTCCTCACAAAGATGATGAGCACTCTGAGGAAGCTATGTGGGTCTGAGGATGAGGATGATGCTGATAAGGGAGACTAGGTCCTTTTTGGGCCTAGCAGCTCTAGTTCTGAGTGACACACCCTTCAGGGAGCCCTCTCAAACTCTTATCTTATTTGATGCAGTGAGGGCACTGCACGTTGTTAGTTGGGGGTGGCTGGCACTTTATTTAGCTTGCTATTTTATTTTGGATACTGCGCCCTTATTTTATTGTTGGATATTGATGCGCCCTTGTCGGGCTTATTTTTATATTAGTGTGCCCTCGTCGGGTTTGTTTATTGATATGGATGGAGTTGATGGTTTAGGCTGTTAGTTTCTTTTCTTATAGCTTATTTGTTTTTCTTTTTATAGTAGGTGTGTTGGATGTTTTGGAGCCAAGGGAAGTCTGAGTACTCGTTAGGCTAGATAGAACTTGTCTAAGCTGGGGAATACTTGTATCGCACATGTCGACGTGCGTGACCTGTGCGTTGCACGTGCGACCCGCACTTTGACTTGTGTGAATCGCATATGCTCAGAGATTGTGATAATTGTATGGATCCACCTTGTGTAGCCATACCGAATTAGATAGATGAATTGGCCCAATGATAGACTAAGTGATGTTATTCTTAAGGGAAAATCGTCATCTTTTAAGGTTTGGTTTGCAATTGACTCGTTTGGTACTAATGAAGTAGTCTTTCATGCTAAGTGAAATAGGCATAACCTTCCAAAAAATTTGTGAAAAGTGCTTGGCGAAGAATGATGTTGTGACAAACCTTTTTATCTTTTTGTGACTCTTAGCTAATTAGCAGTGATAATATATAATTGCTCCTCTTTGTTCTTGTTTAGGAAGTTAAAATCGATCCTTCTTGAATGATTCACATGCCAGTGTGATGAGGTTTAGTTGAATAATTCTCATACTTGCTTGTGTTCACTAGAACTTGCCCGGTTAGTCTTTAAAGCTAGTCTTGATTACTTTTGGTTGGAGAAATGATCATAGGCCTTTTTTGTGATTATCGAAGCCCATTTAGCCTTAAAAGCCACCATTGCACTTAAATTGAATCATTAGTCACCCCTCTTGAGCCTAATACATTTTCTTTGGCAACCTCGTTACAAGCCTTGAACCATTTGATAATGAATCCCTCTCTTGTACCCGTCCCTCCTTGAACTCCACAAGTGTGAAATCGAGGCTAAAAGCCTAAGTTTGGGGGGTAGATAAAGGTACCTTGGAGGAGTGCTAAATGAGATTATCTTGGATTGTTACATAAAAAAAAATTGCCAAGAAGAAGAAGGATGTTTAAAAAGAAAAGCAAAGAGGAAAGGAAAGAAAGAAAATCCTCCAAGGTGAAGAAAATGATAAGAATTGGGGCTTCAAATGAAAAGAAGTGAAATGGTGCCTTGTGTTGAATGAAAATGAACGGAATAGCCTTGGTTTCGAATTGAAAATGTTGTGAAGAGTTCGAGGAGGATGTAGTGACTTAAATCCAAATACGTATCCTACCCGTCCCCGAGCCTACATTACAAGCTTAGAAAAGCCCTTTGAGATCTCCAACCAATTGTTCTTGAGCTAGTGGCAAATGAAAATAAGGGCAAGCCTATGGTTGATACTTGTTAGCACTTGAACTACTTTGTGAGTGTGAGTGTTTGTATTTGTCCCTTGTGATTGTCTTTGTACATAATGTGTTTTTTGGACTTTCGTTCTTGTGAGGGAATGCGAATTAAGATAGTTGGTGACATTGATAAACTCCGAAAATGAGTCAAAAGAGCATGTTTTGGTAAGCTAGTGGTTTTGAGTCACATCTCGATGATTGGTTGTTTTCACTTGGTTGTTCTTAAATTTCCATTGCATCCTTAAATTGTGTTTTGAATGGAGGGGCATGTTTAAATTAAATTATCATGTAATTGACTAATCGTTAGTACCAACCAAAGTCATACTTGGTGATTGAAATGGGTTTTCCATGACTTGAAGTGATGTCTTTGCACTTGTGTTGTGTGCCTCTTGGAATTGAATTTTTAGTTGCTTGAAGACAAGCAATAGTTTAAGTTTGGGGGTTTGATAAGTTGGTATTCTACCTACTTATTTAGCTTCTAATCTTATGCTTTTGCTAGTATAAAGTGGATAAATAGTGCATTTGATACCGATTTCTTCTATTTTACAGGTTTCTGTGTTTTAGAAGTGTTCGGGAAAGATTCGAATGAAAACAAGTCAAAATGGAGCAAAAAGGAACTGCTGACCACTGGCACAGAGTTTCTCATCGCAATTGCGAGAGTGAGGTCATGTGACCACGATGTATACAAAAGAGATAAAGCCACACGACTGCAACGTGAAGTCACACGACCATGTAGAGAAAGATGTTAGAGCTATGCGACCGCGAGGTTGAAGACACGCGACCGCGAAGAAAGATCATAGAACCTCGCGATCGCGAGGAACATGCACACAACCGTGAAGAAGGAGTCGTCAGCTGTAGGACAGAATTGGAAATTCCCAATTTTGGAAACCCCAATACATATAAAACTCTTCTCAGCCAATTGGGAAGGTATCTTTGGCTATTCTCACAACTTTTGGCAAGCTTGGAGAGCAAGTTCATCAACCAACACCATAAAAGTGAAGATTTGAATGCTCTTTATTGTAAAATCTTTAGTTTTCATTCTTCAAACTATTGTTCTTAATTGCTATTTTATTGGTGTGTTTGTTGAATTGAGATTTGGGTTTGTATTAGAGCTAATACTTATTTGGATATTGAATTCATATATAGATTTTTCTCTTGTTTGATTATTTGAGTCTATTGAATCCTCCATGCTTAGATTTATAGTCAATGGTTGCAAACATTGACTTAGCTTTCTAATTTGGGTTCTTGATTGAGAGAGGAGTTTCTCAATTCGGGAAGATTCAATAATGGGGATTTGGGATTCCACTCTAGATTGAGGCTAGAAATAGCTCAATTCGCCAGAAACTCCCATCTAAGAGTTGGGGCTAGAGATAGCCCAATTTACCCAAGTTGATTTGGTTAGTTTATTTCTTACTCATGGTGGTTCGAGAGAACACACGAGATATATGCTCGATTGGTCGAAAGACGGTTAGGCATACCTTCTCCCTTGTTATCCTTGCTTGACGAAAGCAAGGTGAAAGCCATTAATCAATATATCTTGTAGTTATTTTTGTTTTATCTTTCATTTTAGTTCCTAATACCCCCCTTTTAGATATTTTTCCCTTTTTTTTCATTGAACTCCAATAAGTTGCCCTTATTCTTTATTAGCTCGATCACGACTACATTATTCTCTGTGGGTACGACCCTGACATCCATTGGGAATATAAATGTGTTTTGATCTGACGATCACAATCACCTCCATTGGAGAGTTCTTTTGAGCATTATCACATGATGCATAAGAAAATCTGTAAGCTTTCATAAAATAGACTTTTAAAATCATAAACTAGTTTCATAGAGAATCATGAGATAATTCTGTAAAATATGAGATGACTTTCAAATCATTCGGAATAGACTCTATGAATATGAATGAGATATGGAAAGAAGATATTTATTAAACTCTTAAGTTTTTACTAACTTTCATGGAGAATACAAGGATTATCATCAAGAAACAGAGCAAATTAGATTCTAGGATTATATTCAAAATCATAGCTTTGAATCAATAGCTAAACTGGATTTTAAACATATTTGTAGAGAAGAACAAGATTTCCTCATTGAAGGTTAGCCTTACGTACTTGAGAGACTGGAGAATCTGTGGAAGAAGATTGATAGATTTCTTCCCTAGAGCTTTGGAGGAGTGGTTCTTGAAACCCTTGAAATTCTAAAAGAGGATAGGAATTGAGTGGTGGATTTCAGAGTATTTCTATGCTATGGGGTAGTTTTAAATTATTGGGGGTGAATATATAAAAAAGTATAGGACAAAAATACCCTTCTCCACATCACCCCAAAACATCTCTGCAATTTCTCCATTTCAGCGATAATTTTATGCATTCGATCTTTATTCAACTCCCTCTTTTCTCATTCTATCTATCAATTTCTTCATGCCTATTATACTTATGTCCTGAATCTCAATTTGTAAATTTGCCCGTTGCTAGATTTTAGATAATACAAAAATTAAAATGATATATAAAATAAATAGCACTGCTATTGATCAGTTATTATGGTGTTCGAAAGTAGTACTTTTTGTGACTGTTAATTGATTAGTTGTAGAATTTTTTTAGCTTGTCAAATTAAAGGAAATAGAGATGAAACAGTTAGCTAAGATTACCTATTTTTCTACAATTTTTTCTACTTGTGATGAAAGTAATACTTTGATCACACTTGCTTTGACTGCCAAAAACATTTCAAGAAACACTTTCTTTGGTCACATGGTTATTAGATTTATGTATATAGATAATAAATCTTAATGTGTTGTGAGTGGCTGGGCTTCCACTTAAAATTTAAAACTGCTAAGGTAATTCCAGCATCTCCATTAGCATTTTCATAATCAAATTGCAGAGGAAAAAAGTGTTTTTGAGTGATGCTAGGAAGAAGAAAATGAGTTGGGTAGTTTTGGGGTTGAAAACACAAAAAAGTCCCTGGTTTTAATTAGTTGATAAAAAATAGTAAGCGAATGATGCTATCCTACTACCTTCATATAGTAGATTAGCAAACCCCCCCCCCCCCCCATATATATATATATATCATGGGCCACAGATTGCACATAAGCCACCGGGTCGCACGACTGAAGAACACCCAACATAAAGATGCACACTCCTTCATGTGAAATATTTATCTTCATAGGAGCTTTTTGATAGTAGTCATGACCAACAACCATCAGCTCTCAGCTTGTTGGTAAGGTGAGAGCTTCAAGCCCTATTTCAGGTGGCTCACCCTTCACACAAGCACCGCCCGACGAAGGGGGGATGGGGAATGCTACATGCCCAAAACATCCGACCCTTCTTTCTAAATGGGGGTTCCCGAGGCACCTCATCTTTTCATTTTGTCGTTGCTCATTCCCGTTAGGCTGAAGTGTTTGGCCTTTCCTTCTCTACACCCTATCAGGCTTCGCTAACCTATCGCGTAGTAAAAACAAGAAAGTACGAAAGAATAGTATATATAAGTGTGTGTATATATATATTTATTAATTTTTTGACACACACATTGCACGTGTATGTCAAGTTATGTAGTATATAATTTTGTAATAAATATTAATATTATTAAAATAAAATAATTGAATAAATGATTATACATGAAAAATAAATGGTACAAATTTTTTGTGAATGATCAATATAAATAGTTGTATGTTAACTTGTTTATCGAGGTCAAGATATCGTTTGAACCTACGAAGATGAACAATCTAAGTTTAATTAGATACATATAATTCTTCTTTACTGAATTCAATTTTATGATGTACAGACATGTAATGAAGCATATTTCATCTAATATTTCAGAATATACTATATTCCTCGTTTGTAATCCCTTTCATCCATTTTAGTTGTGTGTTGGCATGTCCAATTTGATATTAGAATTTTTAACCCCGTGCTTTATCATTGTTACGAACCATAAACGTGCACGAATTTATTTTTGAAATAATTTAAAAGAATATTCTAGTCTTTTGCCGGAGAGGAGAAATAATCACGACTTAAAGATTTGAAACTAAAATGAAAAGTTGCATTGAGACTTCAATTCAATGAAAGATTATCTGGCATTTGCAACTGTTAGGCTCGACCAACCCAAATATACTCTTACATGGTGTGATATTGTTCGCTTTGAGTCAAGCTCGCACAATTTTCTCCAAAAGGTCTCATGCCATTAAGAGATCCTACACCTATATGTAGCTTCCTAATCCTTTCAGCTATCACTGTGAGATTTTTGTTCGCACACCCAACATTCAACAACTAACTAATGTATATTATAACCAAAAGCACAATCAAATTTTAACAAAAAGAGTAATAAAAATAGAACATATAGAATTAGAAATATTTGCATTCTTCTCCTATCAATCATTAGAATTCATTATCAGTCTTCGGCTTTTATGAAAAGAGCACATCTCAAACTTAGGGAAAGTATATATTATGAATGGCCATGCCCATGCCCTTATGACTTTGTTATCTCTCCTCTTTTTCCTTTTGTTTTTTGTATTTTTGAAGAAAGATCCAATCATAGGCTAGGACCAAATATAAAGCGGTGCCTTAGACCGACAACTCTTCACTCTTCAAATAAACAAACCATAGTAAAATTCTTGGGAAAATATGAAAATAAATATTAATAGTGTAACGACTGGGTTCATCGTTATAGGTAAACATTTCATGCCACGTTTCGAGTCAGAAAACTTTTGGGTTTGGGAGTTGAAAATTCTGGGCTAGGCTAGTCTCGACTGATTTTGGAGTGAGATATGGTCTAGGGTAATCCAGGTAAGGATTGTATAAGGTGTCTTGATTTGAGCTAGTTTTCCGGGTAGCTAAAGCATTAAAGAGTCTGGGAGAATTTTCAAAATCGAACTCGGGTAAGTAAAACTCCTGGTATCGTGGTTGACGTGAAGGGGTTATTCTGGAACATCAGGAAAATGAGTGTGTTGTAAAATGGATTCTTTTGAGAGGATTTACGACTTTATGTCTCGTGTCAACCATCCTAGCGGTTGACACACTACCATAGCGACCTCCGCTATAGCGGAGAAATTACCGCTATAGCGGAAGTCAACGTTGGTCAACCTCTGGTATAGTGGTGGACTCCGCTACGATGGTACAGCTATAGCAGAGCGGATCGCTATAGAAAATCGTGATGGGATTTAATGTAGAAACTTTCATAAAACAGTCAGATTTTTTTCAACACATTTTGGGAGAAGGGCAAGGCGATTTCGAGTGATTTTCATCAGTTTTCCGCTATTTCTCATCCTAAAGGTAAGAATTCAGCTCCCCAAACTCCGTACTATCTTTTCTACGCTATAGAATTGCTAGGGGTAGACTTGGAGAAATATTTGGAATGACCTAGGATGGTAGAATCTGGGGAAAAAGGGATTCTAGGGTGTATAAGTTCTTGGGTATTGTTAATTTCACTAGATTATGATCATGTGACCTTAATTCTCTAAATGTATCCATGAGATATGGTAGGAATAGGTGAGTTAATGGTGGTAAATCCCGAAAAAGGGGTGGAATGATCATGGTTGGCCTGGGGTTTGGGATTTTGCATAATCTGGGTAATTAGTAGGCCATAAAGATTAATTTTGGTTATTGTGTGTTGTTTTAGACCAAGAACCGAGAAGAACTTCGGGAAACGAGAAAGCTCTGGTTGAGTAGAGCTTGGAATATTTCAAGGTAGGTGATGATTTTTGATTCTAATCTGTATTATGTGTCACTTACTATTTCGTAGTTGTGTATGAGTTGCATGTTTAGAGAATGAGTTGTGAATGTCTAGTTGTCCAGAAATCAGTCTTGTGAAATAAGCTTCTTTGTTTACTTGTTGGTTTTACAAGTATGTTTGTTCATTGGTTGTGATTGATTTGGACTTATCATGATATTTGATTGGCTCGGGTACCACGCCTGGTATGGGAATTACTAACGGTTGGCTCGGGTACCATGCCTGGTATGGGTATACTAACGGTTGGCTTGGGTACCACACCTAATACGAGAATTTCTAACAGTTGGCTCGAGTACCATGCTTGGTACGGGTATACTAATGGTTGGCTCAAGTACCACGCCTAGTATAGGAATTACTAACGGTTGGCTCGGGTACCATACCTGGTACGGATTGTTTAATTGCATTGTTGTTTGCTTTTGATGGTTCCATGAGTAGACTGGGTTTTGTTACTGAATTTTGAGTTCTGCTTATGGTCCCTGAGAGGCCAGGTGATTTTATTTTAAATGTTAGGTTGGTCTTAGAGTAGACCGGGATTGCGTGTCTAACACTTAGGTGATGTTAGGGGGATCCTTGATGGGTCTGGGTTATGTAGAAAAGGGTATATATTGTTATAGTATGGTCAATGGTTATTATTTGGTTCATGCGTAAATAAGCTAAGAGAAGGATTTAATATCTGGCTACTTGTTGACTTACTATATGTTTCCTGTACCTTACTATGTTATGGTTTACTGTTCATATTATGTTTATTGGAACTGACTAATGATCCTACCAGTACACGGTATTTTGTACTGATTCTGCACTTGTTTTTCTTTTTGTGAGTACAGACAATCTTCCGGCGGCTGACACGCGACCTCACCTGTAGTCCCAACATTTCTAGACAGCAATGGTGAGCTACTTTGATCGAGGTACCTTGGTCTCTTTCATTTCAATTATAGCCCACTTTTTTTGGGCTTAGACTCTTGTTTATTTTAGGGTTGCATCCCCATATATTCTAGACAATTTTGGTAGAATGTTTTGGTTCGATGACTTTCAGGTCCTGGGGAGAGATTTTCTGCAGGTTATTTTTAATAGTATTGAGATTGTTATTCGAATTGCTAGTTTATTTTCTTACACACTAGTTTTGAGCTGTTAGAACGGTTAAGTTCAGGGTCGTTAATGGTTCGCTCACCTGGGGATTGGGTGGGTGCCACTCACGGTGGTCTGGGTCATGAAAAAGATGGTATCAGAGCCCTAGGTTCGTTAATCTCATCGTACCAAAATAGGTCTAGTATAGTTTTGCGGAATGGTGCAGAGACGTTCGTAATTTTCTTCGAGAGGTTATAGGACTTTAGGAAAAATATGTCTTCTTTCTTTCTTCGTGCTATAACTTGATACAAATTGGTATCTGGTGATACAAATTGGTATCTGACTTTTTTTACTTTTCTATCCGCAGATGGTTAATACAAAGAACAATGGAGTAAGACCAGCGGTCCCAGCAGCAGGCTCGACTGCCAGAGGTAGAGGAAGGGGCAAGGGCAGGGGTCGAGGTAGACCAACTCCCTCCAGGGGAGGAGCTCAAGCGGCTAGAGAAGCATGTGAGGCAAACCCTCCCCCACCATAGGATCAGGTTGAACAGGAAGTCGAGGTCATTATATAGGAGGGTGTAGAGCAGGCGGAGGTAGCACCGGCTGGAGGTGCAGGACTTCCCCTTATCACACCCGAAGCATTTCAGCAAGTGTGGTCCTTTCTGAGTGGGCTGGTGGTGCTGGATCCAACCCCATGGGGACTGTAAATTAGATTTTGGGTACGCAGTCAGCGGCTACTACAACTCCTAGAATGGATGCGGCATCGGGCACAAATGACTTTTTCAGACCAATGCTAGGTCCAGTAATGACAAGGAATGAGCATGAGATGCTGACTAAGTTTCTCAAGCTGAAACCTCCTACGTTTCAGGGTACTGATAAGGAATATGATTATAAGTTCATATTGGACTGTTAAGAGAGGCTGCACAAGCTGGGCATTGTGCAACAACATGGGTTAAGTTTGTCACTTTTCAGTTGTAGGGTGATGCTAAGCAGTAGTGGAGGTCTCATGTGGAATGTCAGTCATATGCTTTGCCCCCACTGACTTGGGAGAAGTTACACGCTCTCTTCTTAGAGAAGTATTTGCCTTGTACTTTGAGAGATCGCAAAAAGGATGAGTTCCTGGATTTGGAACAAGGTAACATGCCGGTCTCAGCTTATGAGGCAAAGTTTCATGCCTTGTCTCATTTTGCTACACAGTTGTTGGGTTCTGAGGAGGAGAGGATTCAGTTATTTGTGAAGGGCTTGAACACGAACTTACAGGTGTTATCTGGGCACATGACTTCAACAGGGAAGGGCTTTAATGAGGTAACTGATTATGTTAAGAAGTTTGGAGGGGTCAAGTAGGTTGGGCAGGCTAAAGTGTTAGCCAAGAGTCCCCGAAATAATGGAAACTTCAATGGCTCGCACTCCAGGGGTCACAATCAGCAGGTGTACTCTGCCCGTCCTATTCAGCCAGCTTTTCCAGCTGCTACAGGTGGTCGTTCAGGAACTAACCAAAAGTTTTCAGCTCCTCGAGGCCAGGGAGCTTCTTACACATCTACCAGCAGACCTTCGCTTGATCGTGGTTGTTTCCATTGTGGTGATCTGGGCCACTTTAAGAGGGAGTTCCCTCATAAATAGACTCGTAATCAGGCTCAGCAACAGTCTAAGGATGTGGTCCCGATAGGTAGAGGTGGCCATGCTAGAGGTCATCCACAAGATGGGCGAGGTAACTTTCAGGGAGGTCGAGGAGATAGGGGGAACAACAACGCGGGCAGAAGTGTGGCGCAACCAGACAAGGAAGTAGCTTGAATTGATAACCGGGCTCAGTGTTATGCTTTTTCAGGAAGGTCTGAGGTGGAGGCATCAGACGCAGTGATCACATGTATAATTCTTATCTGTGATAGGATGGCTTCGGTACTGTTTGAACCAAGTTCTACCTACTCTTATATGTCTGTGAATTTTGCTATGGGTCTGGACTTGATTTGGGATATCCTTGATTCCCCTATCCATGTTTCCACCCCGATCGGAGATTCCGTGATTGTGACTCATGTTTATCGTGCTTGTTCTGTAATTTTTATGGGGTTGCATACTTGGGTAGACTTGGTAATTCTGGATATGGTAGACTTTGATGTCATTTTGGGCATGACCTGGTTATCCCCTTATCATGCTGTATTGAATTGTAACACCAAGACTGTGGCTCTAGAGATTTTGGGCAATGATAGGCTAGAGTGGGAAGGTGTGTATATGCCTAAGCCAGTTAAGATCATAATTTTTGTTTGGGCTAGGAAGCTAGTGGGGAGAGGGTATTTAGCCTTTTTGGCTCATCTCCAGGATAATAGTGTGGAGTCCCCATCTATTGAGTCAATTTTGGTTGTTTCAGAGTTTCAGGAGGTGTTTTTGGCGGATTTGCCTGGTATGCCTCCGGACAGGGATATTGATTTCTGTATTGACTTGGAGCTGGGCACTCGCCCAATTTCCATTCCTCCATATTGTATGGCTCCGGCAGAGTTAAGGGAACTTAAGACTCAGTTTCAGGAACTCCTAGATAAGGGATTTATCCATTCCAGTGCTTCGCCTTGGGGTGCTCCGATCTTGTTTGTGAAGAAAAAAGATGGTAGTATGCGGATGTGCATAGATTACAGGTAGTTGAATAAGGTGATCATCTGGAATAAGTACCCTTTACCCTGTATAAATGATTTGTTTGACCAGTTACAAAGTACATCTGTGTTCTCGAAAATCAACTTGAGGTCAGGGTATCATCAGTTGAAGATTAGGCCCGAGGACATTCCTAAGACTGCTTTTTAGACTCGGTATAGGCATTACGAGTTCTTAGTGATGTCGTTTGGGTTGACTAATGCACCGGCGTCATTCATGAGTTTGATGAATGGGGTGTTTAAATCTTATTTGGACTTGTTCGTCATCATTTTTATTGACGATATTTTGATCTACTCCAAGAGTATTGAGGAGCATGTTGAACATCTTCATATTGTGTTGGACATATTGAGGCACCAAAAGCTTTATGCGAAGTTCTCCAAGTATAAATTTTGGTTGACTTCAGTCGCATTCTTGGGGCATGTAGTGTTAGAAAAGGGGGTGATGGTGGATCCCAGAAGATTGAGGCAGTCAAGAATTGGGTCCAGCCTAGCTCTGTTACTGAGGTAAGAAGTTTTGTTGGACTTGCAGGTTACTACCGTAGATTTGTCAAGGACTTTGCATCTATTGCTACTCACTTGACAAGGTTGATTCAGAAGGAGGTACCGTTTATGTGGTCATACAAGTGTGAGGAGAGCTTCCAAAATCTCAAGACACTCCTTACCACGGCTCCCATCCTTCTATTGCTGGTGGAAAGTAAGGATTTTATTATTTATTGTGATGCTTCACATTCGGGTTTGTGTGCTGTGTTGATACAGTACATGAATGTGATAGCCTATGCATCCAGGCAGTTGAAAGTTCATGAGAGGAATTACCCAAACCACGACTTAGAGTTGGTAGCAGTGGTGTTTGCACTCAAGATTTGGAGACACTATCTCTATGGTGTCAAGTGTGAGGTGTTCACTGATCATTGTAGTCTGCAGCATGTCTTTACTCAGAAGGACTTAAATCTGAGACAGAGAAGGTGGATGGAGTTGTTAAAGGACTATGATATGACCATTCAGTACCATCTGGGTAAGGCTAATATGGTGGCAGACGCATTGAGCCAAAAAACAGTTAGCATAGGCAGTTTGGCTTGTTTAGGGGTGTCCAAACGACCATTAGCAAGGAAGATTCAGGCATTCGAATCCAAGTTCATGCATGTAGGTATCACAGAACGGGGTGGAGTTTTGGCTAGTGTTGAGGTCAAATCCACCTTCATAGAGGATATAAAGGCCAAACAGTTTCAGGATTCGCAGTTGAGCAGGCTTCGAAGCAAGGTAATATCCGGAGAGTCCAGGGATGCTACGTTGGATGCTAGCGGGGTGTTGAATTTCAAAGGAAGGATATGTGTCCCTCGAGTTGATGACATCATTCAGAAACTGTTGGCAGGGGCTCATGGCTCGCGGTATTCGATTCATCCGGGTGTAACCAAGATGTACAGAGATTTAAGGCAGCTTTACCAGTGGCCAGGGATAAAAAGGGACATAGCTGATTTTGTGTCCAAATGTAAGAATTGCCAGCCGGTAAAGTATGAGAACCAAAGACCTGCAGGACTACTTCAGAGGATGCCTATTCCAGAGTGGAAGTGGGAAAGGATAGCCATGGACTTTGTGGTGGGTCTTCCCAAAACTTTGGGAAAGTATGACTCCATTTGGGTCATTATGGATAGACTGACCAAGTCAGCTTATTTTATTTCGGTCAGAGTGGACTACAATTTGCAACAATTGTCCAAGATCTATGTGAAGAAGATCGTGAGATTGCACGGGGTAGCATTGTCCATCATTTCAGACAGGGGTACGCAGTTTACCTCTAAGTTTTAGGATAAGTTACATGAAGATTTGGGCACTCAACTCACCTTCAGTACAACCTTCCATCCTCAAATAGATGGTCAGTCAGAGAGGACGATCCAGGTATTAAAGGACATGCTGAGAGCATGTGTGATTGACTTCGGGGGCTATTAGGACCAGTTTCTACCATTGTGTGAGTTCTCATACAACAATAGCTACCACTCCAGTATCGACATGGCACCATTTGAGGCACTGTATGGGAGGAGTTTTAGGTCACCTATAGGGTGGTTTGAGGAGGGCGATGTAAATCCTTTGGGCGTGGACTTGGTGAGGGAGGCACAAGAAAAGGTAAGAGGCATTCAGACCAAGTTGTCAACGGCCCAAAGCAGGCAGAAAGAATATACGGATCGCAAGGTAAGGGACATGGATTTTCTGGTTGGTGAACAAGTACTATTGAAAGTGCCACCAATGAAGGAAGTTATGCATTTTGGTAAGAAGAGCAAGCTCAGCCCACGATTCATTAGACCATTTGAAGTTCTTGAGATTGTAGGGCCAGTGGCTTATAAGTTAGCACTGGCGCCCAATTTGTCGGGTGTCCATCCAGTATTCCATGTATCCATGCTAAAGCGATACCATGGGGATAGAGACTATATTATTAAGTGGGATGATGTGTTATTTGACAAGGACCTGCCCTATGAAGAGGAACCAGTTGTGATTCTTGATCGGGATGTCCAAAAATTGAGGACAAAGATAATCATCATGGTAAAGGTTCAATGGAAGCATCATCCAGTTGAGAAAGCCAATTGGGAAACTGAGAAGGACATGCGGGACAAATACCCTCACTTATTTGAGGATTCAGGTACTATACTTCCCTTTCTTTATTTCTGTAATTTCGGGTTGGATTGTTTGGGAACAAACGATGAGTAATTAATATCTGTTATAATGACCGAGTTCATCGTTATGGGTAAATGTTTCGTGCCATGTTTCGAGTCAGAAAACTTTCGGGTTTGGAAGTTAAAAATTCTAGGCTAGAGTAGTCTCCACTGGTTTTGGAGTGAGGTATGGTCTAGGGTAATTCGGATAAGGATTGGGTAAAGTGTATTGATTTAAGCTAGTTTTCTGAGTAGCTAAGGCATAAAGGAGTTTGGAGGACTTGTCAAAATCGAATTCGGGTAAGCAAAACTCCCGGTATCGTGGTTGACCTGAAGGGGTTGTTCCAGAACGTCAGGAAAATAAGTGTGTTGTAAAATGGACCCTTTTGAGAGGATTTATGACTTTTTGTCCCATGTCAACCACCATAGCGATTGACACAACGCCATAGCGACCTCTGCCGTGGTGAGAAATTACCGCTATAGCGGAAGTCAACATCGATCAGCCTCTGCCATAGCGGTGGACTCCACTACAGTGGTACCTCTATAGAAGAGCAGACCGCTATAGCAGAGCATGATGAGGTTTAATGCAGAAAATTCCCTAAAAGAGTCAGTTTTTGTTCAACACATATTGGGAGAAGGTCAAGACAATTTTGGGCGATTTTCATCAGTTTTTCACCATTTTCATCCTAAAGGTAAGAATTCAACTCTCCAAACTCCATACTATCTTTCCTATGCTATAGAATTGCTAGGGGTGGACTTGGGGAAAGGTTTGGAATGATCTAGGATGGTAGAATCTAGGGAAAAAGGGGATTCTAAGGTGTAGACGTTCTTGGGTGTTGTTAATTCCACTAGATTATGATCATGTGACCTTAATTCTCTAAATGTATCCATGAAAAATGGTAGGAATAGGTAAATTAATGGTGTAAAATCCCAAGAAAGGGATGGAATGATCATGGTTGGCTTGCGGTTTGGGATTTTGCATAATTCGAGTAATTAGCAGGCCATAAAGATTGATTTTGGTTATTGTGTGTTGTTTTAGACCAAGAACAGGCAAGAACTTCGGGAAATGGGAAAGCTCCGGTTGAGTAGATCTTGAAATATTTCGAAGTAGGTGATGGTTTTTGATTCTAATATGCATTATGTGTTCACGTACTATTTTGTAGTAGGATATAAGTTGCATATTTAGAGAATGAATTGTGAATGTTTAGTTGTCCGAAAATCAGTCTTGTGAAATGAACTACTTTGTTTGCTTGTTGGTTTTACAAGTATGTTTGTTCATTGGTTGTGATTGATTTGGATTTGTCATTATATTTGGTTGGCTCGGGTACCACGCCTGATACGAGAATTACTAACGGTTGGCTTGGGTACCACGCCTGGTACGGGTATACTAATGGTTGGTTCGGGTACCACGCCTGATATTGGATTTACTAACGGTTGGCTCGGGTACCATGCCTAGTACGGGTATACTAACGGTTGGCTCGGGTATACAGATTGTTTAATTGCATTGTTGTTTGCTTTTGATGGTTCCATGAGTGGACCGGGTTGTGTTACTGAATTTTGAATTCTGCTTATGGTCCCTGAGAGTCCGGGCAATTTTATGTTAAATATTAGGTTGGTCTTAGAGTAAATTGGGATTGCGTGTCTAACACTTAGGTGACGTTAGGGGGATCTTTGGTGGGTCTGGATTATGTAAAAAAGGGTATTTGTTATTGTTTTTGGGTGTGGTCAATGGTTGTTATTTGCTTCATGTGTAAATAAGCTAAGAGAGGGATTTAATATCTGGCTACTTGTTGACCTACTACATGTTTTCTGTACCTTACTATGTTATGGTTTACTGTTCATATTATGTTTATTGGAGCTGGTTGATGATCCTGCCAGTACACGGTATTTTGTACTGATTCTGCACTTGCTTTTCTTTTTGTGAGTACATGCAATTTCCCGACGGCTGACACGCGACCTCACCTGTAGTCCCAGCATTTCCAGACATCAAGGGTGAGCTGCTTCGATCGAGTTACCTTGGTCTCTTTCATTTCAGTTATAGCCCACTTGTTTCGGGCTTAGACTCTTTTTTATTTTGGGGTTGCATCCGCGTATGTTCTAGACAGTTTTGGTAGAATGTTTTGGTACGATGACTTTCAGGTCCTACGGAGGGATTTTCCGCAGGTTATTTTTAATAGTATTGAGATTGTTATTGAATTGCTAGTTTATTTTCTTGCACACTGGTTTTGAGCTGTTAGAACGGTTAAGTTCGGGGTCGTTGATGGTTCACTCACCCGGGGGTTGGGTGGGTGCCACTCACGGCGATCTGGATCGTGACAAATAGCTACTGCAAAAAGAACAAAGAATGTTGTTACCTCAAAAAGCCTTGTGCTATATGCTTTTCACCTTTAATATATATATTCCCTCTATCTCAATTTATGTTACACTTTTCAAATTTTGAGAGTCAAATAAAATTTTCTTTGATCGCGGCTATTTAATATGCCTTTTAAGCATTCTAAATTATCAATCTTTCAGACATAGTACTTTTTATGTAGTTCCAAAATATGTAAATTTTATGATAAAAGTTTCATGTCCAAATTCACGATTAAAACTAAAAAGCTAGACTCTCCAAATTCAAACGATGTGACATAAATTGAGACAGAAGAAACAAAATTTTTACCGAGGTTAAACACAATTATCATGCAGTGATTAAAACTGGATGGTCCGATAGTTATATTGTTGCTAAACAACTCTACACTTGAATTTGTATATAAAGTACAAAATATTTGCCTCATGCATAGATAATCAGCACAAATTTATGGAAGATAATCAAAAAACTATTTGAAATTTTACTATATTTTTTAAACGACCAATAAAAAAGTGCTAAATTCCATAACTAAAATGAATATGTTGTGTATCATTTCTATATTAATTCCTAAAAAGGTAGCGTAAAATATATCTTGTATGACCTAGTTCCAACTAAGCCTCTTGTTTTCCAACAAAACGTAGTATAAATTGATTCCAAAATAGATACTCACTGAAAGCACTAACGTAATTCACATCTTCAAGTCATTAGCAATCACTTGAAAATCAAATGAAAGAGAGGAAAAAGTACACAAGACAATAAACAGTCACCATTAACCAAACTATTTGCGTAGCCCACAAACATGCTAAAAGACTTTTTAGGATTTCGTCAATATTTGGTGGAGAATGTACTTGTGACTTGTGAGAGACTATTATTTGAAAAGCAGAACCGTTGTGTCTGTTGGGTTACATTGTATGTAAGAGCAGGCGTGCTTTTTTAAATTTTTAGTAAATGATCTTTTAGTTTATTTAAAAGGGTATTTTAGTAATTTCACTTTCAAGTTTTGGAGTTCATACTTTTAAGGTCGTGTATATGTGTGTATATATATATATATATATATATATTATTATAAAAGCATGAATAACAATGTTGAGTGACCAAAATAACCTTCAAATATATACACGACTTCTTAACAGGGATTAATATCTTAAGGTAGAAATAAAGAGGCTTCCTCAAATTTAAAGTAATTTATGCATACAAATGAGATGTCAATATTACAACATGATATGCCCAATCTTTTAGATATACAATAATCACACCAATAAAGCTTAATTTTCATATTTTTGCACGATGGCAAAGAAGATATTTATCCTCCACACTAGCATCTCTCTTCCATAGAGGAACTACTAACAACAAACATGTGCTCTTATATGGTTTTTGATGTGTACCATGAAGCACAAAGAACATAAAATCCAAAGTCTACAAAGATAAATATGGCTAGGAGGCCATAGAAGCAATCGAGTCTACCCTTGTTAATACTCTCACCTACCCACCCACTATTATTTGTTGTGGTCACCTTCTTAACAATGGATATCAACAAGCTACTAAAAAAGAAACCAAGTGCCATAGTAGTAAGGAAGAGGCCAGTGCTCATTGTTTTCATCCCTTTAGGTGATCGTGTGGTAAATAAATCCAATTGTCCTGTATACATGAATCCCACTCCTGCACCCACCAAAACAAATTGTGGGATCAACAAGAAGACACTTATTGGTAAATTGGTAGATGTCTCTTGATTTGCTCTTGCAACTGATAGTCGTTTAACTTCTGTTATTGCTGCAACACCCATACCCAAGGAGGATAGAAATAGACCTACACCTATCTTCTGTAAATTTGTGAAACCTGAAAAAAAAATCAATCCATATAATGGATGTAAAAACAATTCTGAAGGCATTTAGATGTGTGTGGTACTACAATGACTTACTTTTTTGGATTAAACTATTTTCTGGTGTTTGATGTTGGAGAGTGAAAAATATTTTTCAAAAAAAAAATACTTACAGTATTTAAGATTGATAATATTAGTGGTAAACCTGATAGTGTTTTGATAAAATTTGTTTGTATTATAGATAGATAATAATGTCTTCTTGTTGTTTAAATCAATGATATAAGTTAGGAGTTAGAGATAATTATTGCACACCCAAAAGCAAGAACAGCCGCAAAGAACCAAATAAAAATGGTTTTTTCTTAGAGAATATTTTTCAGAAAATATTTTCGTCATACCAAACACCACACATATTATGTGTAACTAACTTATTACCTGGTTTTCCTGTCCATTTTTTCAAGAAAGGTACAATTAAACGGTCATATGCTGCCAGAGAGATTAATATAGCTGATACAAAGAAGGCAGTGAGAGAGGCAGCAGGTATTCTAAAGTTCGCAATAGATCTGTCCATGGTAGATGCTTGTTCTACTGAAAAAGTAACAAGTTGTGCATATGCTGTCCAGAATAGAATCGTCGTTGCCCAAATTGGTAATAATGTAATCATCATTTTTACTTCCTCCACTTTTGTCACTGAAGAAATTCTCCAAGGATTTTGAGCCAAGGAACTAATACTTTCATAATCTTCCTTTGTGAGGATTGCGGCCTTGTCTAAGAATCTACAAATTAGGTGGCATGTATAAATAAATTATAATTGCAAAAAAGAGCCATTAAATATAGGGAAAGTTATACATTTAATTGACCGGTCAATCCCCCAAAATAATTACAATAGCTAGTTATATATATAAAAAATATGTACTAGTTGTGCGCGCGTGTGTATATATATATATATATATATAATATTGGTTATTATTTTGGTGAAGACTATGCATTATAAAAATCCCTTACATTAGTATATTAGATACTCAAAATGGTTGTCCAGTGTGTTTAGATATTTAGACAATAAAAGTTTGTTTTCTCTGACATTTAGATTTATAAATGAGATGTGCATGACACACTTCAACATGTTACCAGAGCAAGAAGAACTTGAGTATAAATCTAACAATTGTTTATTACTATTAATTAATTTTTATGTGCTTGACTCGTAAAAAAGAAATGAGGATATGCGAGGACACGATGAGACATAATTATTAAGTGCGTACCGGAATTGATCAGTGTGAGAGATTCTTGAAGAGTCTGAATTATCTTCATAAAGAAAACAATCACTCTTAGGAAGTTGAAGTCTTCTTTTCCTAGTTGCCGCAATTAGGACCTGGAGAATCTGAGCAATAGGACTTTCCATAGTTTTCTTGTATCTGTACTTTTTAGTCCCTGACAGAAATATTAGAATAGCAAAAAACATGGAGAGAGAACAAATTCCATAACCCCAGCTTCTACCAATTTCATCTTGGATATAGACAAGGACAGTAACAGCCAGCAAAGTCCCAAGAGTGATGAAGAAAAAGAACCAATTGAAAAATAGTGTCAATTGAGCCTTTTCTTTTTCATCATTTTCATCAAACTGGTCAGTGCAAAATCCTGAAACACTTGATTTTAAGCCACCAGTCCCTAATGCCATCAGATATAAAGATAAGTATAGAGCTGCCATTTGAGACGTTGTCGCTTGTTCACAATTGCTACTTTTGATCGAATAATGGATATTACATGGAGTCGGTCGCAGCTGTGGAAGCCTAGTTGATAGAGCTAACATGCAAGTTCCCTGTTTCCAACGAATTAACATCGCTAAATGCTCATTTTCGTTTAAGTTTCTAGTGGCTAAAATTGATACAATGTTCAAAAAATAACAATAAAATATTGACTCAGTTTGGAAAATTAACTATGTGAGATAGTAGTATATAAGTTCTTATAAGGGGTCATAAAATCATGACTCGTCTAATTAGTTTAGGTTTGAGTGAATTAATGATCCGCTTCTTTTATTATCTTTGAGCCTGTTTGAATAGCCTTATAGATTTTGACTTATAAGTTAAAAGTCATAAGTTACAAATTCTAATTTATGACTTTTGGTGTATTTTTGTTTTTTTGGCTTAAAAATAAGTGCTTAAAATACTTTTTTTTTAAAAAATTTAAACACTACAAAAGTGCTTAAAAACTATTTTGATTTAAAATTACTTAAAATAAGACAATTCTAACAGGCTATTAGTCAATTTTTACTCGCTTAACTCAGAAACAAAGATGATATACAATTCAGATTAATCCATGATAAATTTTATTTAAATATTTTAAAAAAAGATATATTTTTTATTTGATAGTCATAATATAAAAAAAGTTTTATCAGGTACTCAAAAAAATTATAAGAAAACAAACAAAAAATTTAAAACTTAGTAAAAACTGAGCGAGTTGGGTTATGACCCAGTTTTTAGCTCATTTCAGCCCAAGTAACTTTTGAGTGTGTCTTAACTAAGATATTTTGGACATGCTCAAATTAAGTCTAGCTTGCCCATTTGACACACCTAGTATTTATAGTATGACAACAATCATTACTCTCTCCGTCCCAATTTATGTGATGTTGTTTGACTTGATATCGAGTTTAAGAAAGAAGTGGTCTAAAATAAGTCATAGATGTTTGTGTGGCTATAAATCATCTCATTAAGAGTAAAATAGATATTTTAAAGTTAAATTTTTACTAAATATAGAAATATGTCATTCTTAATTGGGCCTGACTAAAAAGAAAGATGTGTTACATAAATTGTGACAAAGGGAGTATATTTTTAGGGAAAAAGTATTTTCAAAAAGAAAATTATATTTTTGATTTTTTCCTATTTCCAAAAATAATAAATCTTACCTTACTTATGAAAAGATATCATTTTCCTTATAACTATCTTTAGTACTCTCTCCGTTTCAATATATTTGACCTATTTTGACTTGACACAGAGTTTAAGAAAGTAGAGAAGAATTTTGAATCTTGTGATCATAAATTAAAGATATGTCAAATATACCAAAATGTCCTTTAATCTTGTGGTGTTAAACATGCCATGTGGAAAGTTAAAATTAAAGAGTTGCTAAAAAGGGAAACGGACATTCTTTTTGAAACGGACTAAAAAGAAAAATAGGCCAAACAAATTGAAACGAAAGAAATATTTATATATGTAATATATATATTTTTGAAAAATATCTTTCACCAACCAACCAAATACCAGTGAACATTTTAAGGAAAACGATTTTCATCATACCAAAGACATGCATGGACTTACGAGGGTTTGTATTATAGCGAAAATTGCAATGGTCCTGTATCTGCCCAAGAAAGAGTCTGCTATAAGTCCACCAAGCAAGCAGAGGAGGAATGAGGTGCCCATGAAATCAGAGACAATCTTGGCTGAAGTAGCACTTGGGAGATGCATGGTTCCAATCAAGTAAGTCACAAGGTTTACTGCTATGCCCATTGTTGATAGCCTTTCACTCACTTCAATTCCTGGAAATTTAGTTTGCAATTTCAACATGAAATTATAAATATAGTAACTTCCAATATATTAATCGTGTCACTAAGTTAAAGATTTTGGCATGCTAGACTAAGTTGGAATTGTAATAGAAAACGTATCTCTTAAGTCTTTAACTTTCAAATTGATTGCATACCTAAAATGAGAGCATTGGAGAGCCAACCCCCAGTTTTAGACCTTATAGCTGGCAAGCCTTTGTAGTCTACTACTGCATTGCCTACTAAATCTTCCATATCGCCCCAATGTGCTAATATATCACTGCGCAATCCCCCACAAATTTTTTTGCACCAATGGTGCGTATCTTAAAATATTTTATAAGTTAACACTATGTCTCAAGATGCATATTTCTCAATGCAAGGAGATGAAAGAAAGGTATTTCGTAGCTAGTCAGAAAGGATTCTTTTTCATTGCATATTGCTTAAGGACTCAAAATGTTCTATGCATATATATACATGTAGACAACGCATACGGCATGATTCATGCCAAAACTACTTTCTTCTTTTTCCCCCTAAAAAAATGTTGTTTCTTTTCTCTATTCACAACTAAAAAAACAAAAATTAGCGATGAATCAATTTTGTAGTTAAATAACAAAATTCGTTGCTAATTCTATTAAGCGACAGATTAGCGGTAAACTATCACAAACTTATGTTAGGTAGGAGCATTATGGACATAAATTAGTGATAAAGTTCCTAACTAATTGCATAAAAATGATTGTTACTTTGCTTTCTTTTGGTGGGGTCCAAAATCAACAAATGAAATCTCCACTATATCAGTAACAGATTTCAAAAACAATTACATCTTTCTTTATTTAGTCATGGCAATTAAAGTCTAAACTTCTCAATTTATCAAAATGAAATGATTTATAAACACATAAATTTTTGTGACTTATTTTAGATCACAAGTTTCAAAAGTCTTTCGATTTTTTCTGAAATTGATTTGTGTCCCTGAGAGATTTTATTTTGTAGCCTTTTACAAACTTGTTTTTAGCATTATATCTTTTTTACAAGTGATCTTCATTTCTACGAATAAAAGATTCATTTTTCTACATAAGAAATCTGGAAAAAAAAAATCATCTTCCCCGATTCAATTTATAAATAACCATAAAAGATCATTATTTTCCGTATTATTCGGCCACGAAGAAGAGAAAAATATCTTTTCAGTAATACCCTCTTGCATAAGTTTGTTTTAGCAACAGAATTACTTCCATCTTTCAGAATATACAACACCTCTCCAAGCAATCTTCATGGCACCGTACAACACATAATTGGCTAGAACAGAATGGAGCTGAGTATAAAACCCTATTTTCAGTCAAGAGTTATCACTTACGTTTAGGCCACGAATATGACAAATAAGTTGGTGTCAATTTTTTATATCTACTAGATGTGGCTTGCCCGTGCGAGCAGGGGCCTAACATTTTTGATTGAAATAACTATTTTTAATGATGTATTTTATTAAATTAACCTTATCAATAATGTTTTGAACTTCTAAATTTAATTATTACTATTTTATGTAGTTATTTAATACTTAGGGTAAAACAAATATATATATACTCCCCCGTTGAATAGTAGTTGACCATTTTCCTTTTTACACGCATATTAAGAAATCATAAATAAAAATATCGTTTTACTAATTCACTCCTTAAGAAATTTTTTAAAATTCTACAAACAAGTGTTCAGACTTTAAAAAAAAATTAATTGCAAGAGTGATATGAAAAAAAATTAATTAATTCTCTTTGGTTTAGTAAGGTGGTCAACTAATGTAAGACAATTATTTTTTGTAAGGTGGCAACTAATATAGAATAAAGGGAATAGTAAATTTTTATTAATTTTATAAATTAAATAAGTACATTGAAATAGTTATTTTTAGAGGCAAAGGAGTACTTAAGAGGTGAACATTTTCCACTCCATTTTTCTTTCTGAAAGTTGACGTGGAAACATGGACCCACCAACAAAATGACATTGATAACTGATGTCAAAGACCATAGTACCCTCAATTATATATTTAATGCCTAAAAACAGCCATGTTGATAGAAAGGCTGGACTCACTCTTCTATTAAGTAGAAAAATATCCAGTACTTTTATTTTATTTATTAATTATTGTGATTTATAGTACTTTTTAAATAATTTTCAGATAGTATATGTTACTCTCTCTGTCTCAATTTAGGTGACACTGATGAAATTTGGACAGTCAACCAATTTTTTTATATAGTTTTTAGATATTTTAAATTGTTAATTGTTGTGATTTATAATACTTTCTACGTAATTTTCAAATAATATATGTTACCCTCTGCTTCAATTTATGTGGCACTGATGAAATTTGGAGAGTCAACCTAATTTTTATATAGTTTTTAGATATTTTAAGTTTATAATTATTGTGATTTATAGTATATGTTACTCTCTCTACTCCAATTTATGTAGCGTTGATAGAATTTGAAGAGTCAACTAAATTTTTATCTCTTTTAAATATTTTAAGTTGTTAATTATTGTGATTTGTAATACTTTTTACGTCATTTCAAATAATATATGTTATTTTTTTCTGTCCCAATTTATGTGGCACTGATAGAATTTCGAGAGATAACTAAATTTTTTATATGTCTTTTAAATATTTTAAATTATTAATTATTGTAATTTATTTTTTAAATAATTAATAAATATATAATAAATTAAAAAATATGACAAATAAATTAAAATGAAGAAATAAACTAAAATGGTATATAAGGGTAGTTTGGTCATTTGGCTTGGAAGCTGGCAGCACAACGATGTTACTTTTTCTGTCTCAATTTATGTGGCACTGATAGAATTTTGAGAAATAACTAAATTTTTTATATGTCTTTTAAATTATTTAAATTATTAATTATTATAATTTATTTTTTATATAATTTTTAAATTTATAATAAATTAAAAAATAAGACAAATAAATTAAATAAACTAAAATGATATGTAAGGGTAGTCTGATCATTTGACTTGGAAGCTGGCAGCACAACGGAGTGCTGCTTCCAAGTTTTTTATATAATTTTTAAATTTATAATAAAATAAAAAATAAGACAAACAAATTAAAATGAAGAAATAAACTAAAATGATATATAAGGGTAGTCTGATCATTTGGCTTGGAAGTTGGCAGCACAATGGAGTGCTGCTTCCAAGCCACTTCTATAATACAATAAAGTAAATTATTACTATCTAATAAGAGGGAAAGAAGCAGGCAGTATGGCGTCAACATGCCTGCTTCTTGTCACGACCCAGACCGTCATGAGTGGCACTCATCCAACCCCCGGATGAGCGAACCAGTAGAGTTCAACCCTTAGCCTAGACTAACAGCCTAAAACCAGCAAACGGAAAATAACTAGCAATTCAAATAATGCAAAAGGCCTTTCATTGAAATAAAACCTGCGAAAATTCTCCTAGAATCTGAAAGTCATCGTACCAAACACTACTAATACTAGAGTACAGGGATGCAACCCGAAAACTTAAAACAATAAAGATATAGTCTATGTCCAAAATAATTGGGCTACAACTCAAAGATAAACACCAAGGTGGCTTGGTAGAACAGCTCACCCTTGATATCTAGAACAGTCCGGCCTATAAGTGAGGTCGTGCGTCAACCGCCGAAATTTTTTTTGTACTCACAAGAAAAGTAAGCAAGTGCAGTATCAGTACGTAATCACCGTGTACTGGTAGGATCATCAGCCAGTTCCAAATAAAATAGTGTATAATCAGTACAACAAATCAAGTATAAGTACAGAAAACATGCAACAAGTCAATAGGCTCCCCTAGACTACAAGTCTCTACCTAGCTTGTTCCCGCATGAAATGCACCTTTTATAACTCTAAACAACAATCACAGAATCAATAAATCATCCTTTTTGTCTAGCCCGGATCCACCCTGGGATCCCTTCTAACCAACACCTAAGTATTAAACAGACAACCCGGCCTAATTCAAGACCAACTCAACAGATATAAAAGGATTCTCGGTCACTCAAGGACCACCAACGAATATCACAATTTAATAAAATAGCCCGGTCCACTCACGGAATCAATAACAGTCAATGCAATGCAACAATATCAATGCAATGATGCAGTAAAATAAATTCGTACCAGGCGTGGTGCCCGAGCCAACCGTTAGTATTCCGTACCAGGCATGGTACCCGAGCCAACCATTTGTTATAACCGTACCATGCGTGGTACTCGAGCCAACCGTTAGTATACTCGTACCAGGCGTGATACCCGAGCCAACCGAATGTCAACAATCCACAGTCAAATAATGAACAAACAACTTGTAAACCAACAAGCAACACACCGTTCAATTCACATATTGTAAAACAAGACCCTTAGACATTCTACACAATTCCTCTAAGCCATGCAATTCATACAAACACTTAGATTCACAAACAAGGCCTGCACATTACCCGGATTACACCAAATCCCAAACCCCCAGGCTACCCATGATCATCCTACCCTTTTTTCCGTGCTTCCCGTCATTAATTTTCCTAGTTCTATCATTTTCACAATTAAAAAAAAGAGAATTTAACAACATACGATCATAATACCTTACTTTTAACAATACCCAAGAACTTTCATGCCTAGAATCTCCCTTCTTCCCCGGATTCTACCATCCCTAGGTTATTCCAACCTTTCCCCAAGTTCCCTCCTAGAAATTCTACCGCGTACGAAAAGTAGTACGAAGTTTGGGGAGTAGAATCCTTACCTTTAGGACCAAAAATAGTGGAAAACAGCTAGAAATCGCCCAAAATCGCCCCTTCTTCTCCCAAAATATTTCAAAAAAAATTGAACTATTTTGAAAAAATTTCTGCATTAAATCCTGTCACGCTCCGCTATAGTGGTCCGCTCCGCTATACCGGTACCGCCGTAGCGGAGTCGTCCGCTATGGCGGAGGCTGACCGACGTTGACTTTCGTTGTAGCGGTAATTTCTTTGCGACAGTGGAGGTCACTATGGCGGTTGACACGGGTCAGAAAGTCATAAAACCTCCTTACTAGTCCATTTTAGAACACACTTATTTTTTCGACGTCACGAAATAACCCCTTCACGTCAACCTCAATTTCGGGAGTTCTACTTACCTGAATTTGATTCTGAAAAGTCCCTCAGACTCCTTTATGTGTTAGCTACGAGGAAAAGTAGCTCAACACAAGATATTCAACCCAATCCTTACCTAGATTTCCCTAGACTCCACCTCGCTCCAAAACCGACAGAGACTAGCCTAGCCCAGAATTTCAAACTCCCAAACCCGGAGTTTTCTAACTCTAAAACTTGGCACGATTGGACTACCCATAATGACGAACCCAGTTGTTATAACAGATACCAATTTACCCATCGTTCATCCCCGAACGATCAAACCCAAATTTACAAAAATAAAAGAAAGAAAGTGAGGTACCTGAATCCTCAAACAAATGAGGGTACTTGTCCCGCATGTCCTTCTCGATTTCCCAAGTGGCTTCCTCAACCGGATGATGCTTCCACTGAACCTTTACCATATCAATCACCTTTGTCCTCAACCTCCAGATATCCCGAGCAAGAATCAAGGCTGGTTCCTCTTCATAACGAAGATTCTTATCGAAAAGTACCTCATCCCACCTGATGATGTAGTCCCCATCTCCATGGTATCGCTTAAGCATGGATACATGGAATATCGGATGGACGCCCAACAAACTGGGCGGCAGTGCTAACTTGTAAGCCACTGGCCCCACAATCTCAAGAACCTCAAACGGACAGATGAACCGAGGGCTAAGCTTTCCCTTCTTACCAAACCGCATAACTCCTTTCATTGGGGAAACTTTCAATAATACTTGTTCACCAACCTGAAATTCCATGTCCCGGACCTTGCAATCTGCATACTCCTTCTGTCTGCTTTGGGCAGCCATCAATTTGGCCTGAATGCCCCTTACCTTTTCCTGTGCTTCCTTTACCAATTCCACTCCCAAAGGCTTTACATCACCTTCCTCAAACCATCCAATCGGTGATCTGAAGCTCCTCCCATACAACACCTCGAATGGTGCCATGTCAATATTGGAGTGATAGCTATTGTTGTATGAGAATTTGCGCAATGGTAGGAACTGCTCCCAATAGCCCCCGAAGTCCATCACACATGCTCTCAGCATATCCTCCAATACCTGGATCATCCTCTTCGACAGACCATCAGTCTGAGGATGGAAGGCTGTGCTAAAAGTGAGTTGTGTACCCAACTCTTCATGTAGCTTGCCCCAAAATTTAGAGGTGAACTGCATACCCCTGTCTGAAATGATGGACAGTGGCACCCCATGCAATCTCACAATCTTCTTCATGTAGATCTTAGCCAATTGCTGCGAATTCTAATCTACCCTGACCGGAATGAAGTGAGCGGACTTGGTCAACCTATCAACAATGACCCGAATTGAGTCATACTTCCCCAATGTCCTGGGAAGATCCACCACAAAGTCCACGGCTATCCTTTTCCACTTCCACTCTGGAATTGGCATTCTCTAGAGTAGTCCTCCAGGTCTCTGATTCTCCTACTTTACCTGCTGGCAGATCTGACATTTAGATACAAAGTCAACTATGTCCTTTTTCATTCCGGGCCAACAGTAACGCTGCCTTAAGTTCCTATACATTTTGGTCACACCTGGATGAATTGAGTACCGTGAACCATGGGCTTCCGTTAAGATTTTCTGAATTATATCATCAACCCGAGGAACACAAATCCTCTCTCTAAAATTTAGTACTCCACCAGAGTCTAACGTGACGTCCCTGGATTCCCCGAATATTACCTTACCTCGAAGCTTACTCAGTTTTGGATCCTGAAACTGTTTGGCCTTTATTTTCTCTATGAAGGTGGCTTTGACCTCAATGCTGGCCAACAACCCACACTGTTTTGAAATACCCAAGTGCATGAACTTGGCCTCCAAATCCTGAATTTCCCTTGCTAGTGGTTGTTTGGACACCCCAAATAAGACAAACTACCCATGCTAATTGTTTTTCGGCTCAATGCGTGTGCCACCACGTTAGCCTTATCCGAATGGTACTGAATAGTCACATCATAGTCCTTCATTAACTCCATCCACCTTCTCTGCCTCAAATTCAAATCCTTCTGAGTGAACAAATACTGCAGACTGCGATGATCAGTGAACACTTCACACTTGACACCATAGAGATAGTGTCTCCAAATCTTGAGTGCAAAGACCACTGCTGCCAATTCTAATTCATGAGTAGGATAGTTCCTCTCATGCACCTTCAACTGCCTAGATGCATAGGCTATCACATTCCTATCCTGCATCAACATAGCACCCAAACCTGAATGTGAAGCATCATAGTAAACAATAAAGTCTTTACCTTCAACCGGCAAGGACAATACATGAGCCGTGGTCAGAAGTGTCTTGAGCTTTTGGAAGCTCTCCTCGCACTTATTGGACCACACGAATGGGACGTCTTTCTATGTCAGCCTGGTCAGGTGAGTAGCAATAGATGCAACAATTTTAACGAACCTCCGATAGTACCCCGCGAGCCCAACAAAACTTCTCACCTCTGTCACAGAGCTAGGCCGGGCCCAACTCTTGACTGCCTCAATCTTCTGGGGATCCACCATCACCCCCTGTTCTGACACTACATGCCCCAAGAACGCAACTGAAGTAAACCAAAACTTACACTTAGTGAACTTCGCATAAAGCTTCTGGCATCTCAAGATGTCCAACACAATACGAAGATGATTAGCATGCTCCTCCCTACTCTTGGACTAGATAAAAATATCATCGATAAATACAATCACGAAGGAATCCAAATACGACTTAAATACCCCATTCATCAAACTCATAAATGCTACCGGCGCATTGGTCAAACCAAACGACATTACTAGGAACTCATAATGCCCATACCGAGTCCGAAAGGCAGTCTTAGGAATGTCCTCAGGCCTAATCCTCAACTGATGGTACCCTGACCTCAAGTCAATTTTTGAAAACACCGATGCACCCTGAAGCTGGTCAAACAAATCATCAATGTGGGGTAGAGGGTACTTATTCCGGATGGTCACCTTGTTCAACTGCCTATAATCTATGTACATCCGCATACTACCATCCTTTTTCTTTACAAACAAAATAGGAGCACCTCAAGGCGACACACTGGGACACATAAATCCCTTATCTAGGACTTCTTGCAGCTGAGTCTTAAGTTTCCTTGACTTTGTCGGAGCCATACGATATGGAGGAATAGAAATGGGGCGAGTGCCTGGCTCCAGATCAATGCAGAAGTCGATATCCCTGTCCGGAGGCATACCAGGCAAATCTGCTGGAAACACCTCTAGAAACTTAGAAACCACCGGAACTGACTCAGTAGATGGGGACTCTACACTATCATCCCAGAGATGAGCCAAGAAGGCTAGACACCCTCTCCTCACTAGCTTCCTAGTCCGAACGAACGATATGATCTCAACTGGCTTAGGCCTGTACACACCTTCCCACTCCAGTCTATCCTTACCCGAAATCTCTAGAGCCACCGTCTTGGTGTTACAGTTTAACACATCATGATAAGGGGACAGCCAAGTCATTCCCAAGATAATATAGAAATCAGCCATATCCAGAATTACCAAGTCTACCCAAATATGCAACCCCACAAACACAACAACAGTCACGATAACACATGAGTCACAATCACAGACTCTCCAACCGGGGTAGAAACATCGATAGGGGAATCAAGGATATCACAAATCAATTTCAGACCCAACGCAAAACCCACAGATACATAAGAATATGTAGAACCTGGGTCAAATAATACCGAAGTCATTTTATCGCAGACAAGAATGGTACTTGTGATCACCGCATCTGATGCTTCCGCCTCAATTCTCCCTGGAAATGCATAGAAATGAGCCCGATCATCAATCCGAGCAACTTTCCGGGCCAGCTGCGCTGCACCTCTACCCGCGCCTCCGTTCCCTCTATCACCCCGGCCTCCCTGAAAGTTTCCTCGCTCACCCTGTGAATGACCTCTAGCATTACAGCCTCTACCTGCCGGGACCACCGCTCTAGACTGCTATTGACCTTGATTACCTGTCTGCCTGAGTGGGCACTCCCTCTTAAAGTGGACCAGATCACCACAATGGAAGCAACAGTCCGACCTACAAGTGAGATCGTGCGTTAACCGCCGGAAGATTTTCTGTACTCACAAGAAAAACAAGCAAGTGCAGTATCAGTATGCAACCACCGTGTACTGGTAGGATCATCAGCCAGTTCCAAATAAAACAGTGTATAAGCACATCAAATCAAGTATAAGTACGGAAAACATGCAACAAGTCAATAGGCTCCCCTAGACTACAAGTCTCTACTTAGCTTGTTCCCGCATGAAATCCACCTTTTATAACTCTAAACAACAATCACAGAATCAATAAATCATCCTTTTTGTCTAACCCGGACCCACCCTGGGATCCTTTCTAAACAACACCTAAGTGTTAAACAGACAACCCGACCTAATCCAAGACCAACTCAACAGATATAACAGGATTTTCGGTCACTCAAGGACCACCAACGAATATCACAATTCAATAAAACAGTCCGGTCCACTCACAGAAAAAATAACAGTCAATGCAATGCAACAATATCAATGTAATGATATAGTAAAATAAATCCGTACCAAGCGTGGTACCCGAGACAACCATAAGTATTCTGTACCAGGCGTGGTACCCAAGCCAACCATTTGTTATACCCGTACCAGGCGTAGTACCCGAGCCAACCGTTAGTATACCCGTACTAGGCGTGGTACCCGAGCCAACCAAATGTCAATAATCCACAGTCAAATAATGAACAAACAACTTGTAAACCAACAAGCAACACACTGTTCAATTCACAGACTGTAAACCAGGACCCTTAGACATTCTACACAATTCCTTTAAGCCATGCAATTCATACAAACACTTAGATAAGAGTACAAAATATATAACATTCGAAGGAATCGTAAGCCATCACCCACCTCGAAATGATCTAAGCTCTACTCAACCCGAGCTTTTTCGTGTTCCGGATTTCTCTCTCGTTCTTGGTCTAAAACAATATACAAGTACTCAAATTAATAAACAAGGCCTGCATATTACCCGAATTACCCCAAATCCCAGACCCCTAGGCTACCCATGATCATCCTATCCTTTTTCCCGGGCTTCCTGCCATTAATTTCCCTAGTTTTTTCATTTTCACGGATAAAAATAGAGTATTTAACAACATACAATCATAATACCTTACTTTTAACAATACCCAAGAACTTTCATGCCTAGAATCCCCCTTCTTCCCCGGATTCTACCATCCCTAGGTTATTCCAACCTTTCCCCAAGTTCCCTCCTAGCAATTCTACCGCGTAGGAAAAGTAGTACGAAGTTTGGGGAGTAGAATCCTTACCTTTAGGACGAAAAATAGTGGAAAACTGGTGGAAATCGCCCAAAATCGCCCCCTTCTTCTCCCAAAACGCTTCAAGAAAAACTGAACTGTTTTGGGGAAGTTTCTGCATTTAATATCGTCACGCTCCGCTATAGAGGTAGCGGTCTGCTCCGCTAGAGCGGTACCGCCGTGGCGGAGTCGTCCGCTATGGCGGATGCTGACGTTGACTTCTACTGTAGCGGTAATTTCTTTGCTACAACGGAGGTCGCTATGGCGGAGTGTCAACCGCTATAGCCGTTGACAAGGGACAAAAAGTCGTAAAACCTCCAAAACTAGTCCATTTTACAACGCCCTTATTTTCCCGACGTATCGGAACAACCCCTTCACGTCAACTTCGATTTCGAAAGTTCTACTTACCCGAATTTGATTCTGAAAAGTTTTCCGGACTCCTTTATGTGTTAGCTACAAGGAAAACTAGCTCAACACAAGACATCCAACCCAATCCTTACCCGAATTGCCCTAGACTCCACTTCGCTCCAAAACCGGTCGAGGCTAGCCTAGCCCAGAATTTCAAACTCCCAAACCCGGAGTTTTCTAACTCTAAAACTTGGCACGATTGGACTACCCGTGATGACGGACCCGATCGTTACACTTCTGCTGCCTGTTTCTTCATTTGTGGGCCCGATCTTCATTTTAGTTTATTATTTGTTTTTTTTATATTTAAAAAATACGTAAAAAGATAAATTATAATAATTAATAATTTAAAATATTTAAAAGGCATAAATTTTTTTGATTGACTCTCGAAATTTTATCAGTGTCACATAAATTGGGATAAAGGAAGTAACATATATTATTTAAAAATAATATAAAAAAATACTATAAATCACAATAATTAATAATTTAAAATATTTAAAAAACATAAAAAATTTAATTGACTTCAAATTTTGTTAATGTCACATAAATTGGAGTAGAGAGAGTAACATATATTAATTAAAAACTACGTAGAAACTACTATAAATCACAATAACTAACAACTTATAATATCCAAAACTATATATAAATAAATTAGGGCAAATTTCCAAATTCAATCAGTGCCACATAAAAAAAAGTATTATAATTCACAATAATTAATAACTTAAGATATTTAAAAATCATAAAAAATATTTAATCGACTCTCTAAATTTAATTTATATTACATAAATTAAAATAAAAAAATAGTATATATTGGGCCCATGCATAACACGAACTTGTCGATAACTAGTATAAACATATATGGTAAAAAGTTTTAACAAAAAAGTGTCACAGTGCTTGGAGCAAGGTATATTTTACTCTATATAATAAGAGTGAATAGAGGAGCTTAGGGTCAGAAATATTCTATTGACCATTTTGGCCTTTTGCTTTTTACTACATTTGCTTGATGAAAAGGGCAGTCTCGGAATTTTAAAGAAATTGCTGAAGTTTGGACCACTTCAATTTATGCTGCATGTGGGCCCCAACTGCTCTCCATTTTTAGCTTTTGTGGCTCTAAGAATTTTCATCTTTGATTTTTTGGGCCCACTTTATCGATTTCATGTGTATTTTTTTTTTTAAAAATGTTATTACTTCCTTTATTTTAATTTATGTGTTATTGTTTACTATAATCATCCATAATTAATAATTTAAAAAATATATAAAAATTTAATTAATTCTCAAAATTTATCAATGTCACATAAATTGGGATAAAAAAAGTAACATGCAAATGACGTAAAAAGTACTATAAATCATGATAATTAACCATTTAAAATATTTAAAAAATATAATTTTTTTGTTAATTTTTAAAATTCTATCAACACCACATAAATTAGATGAGAGGAAGTAACATATATTATTTTAAAATTATATTGAAAGTACTATAAATCATAATAATTAACAACTCAAAATATCTAAAAACTATATAAAAAATTTGGTTGGCTCTCCAAATTTCATCAGCGCCACATAAATTGAGACGTAGAAAGTAACATATATTATTTAAAAATTATGTTAAAAGCACTATAAATCATAATAATTAACAACTTAAAATATTTAAAATTATAACAATTTTTTTTGACTTTTTAGATCAGACCATTTTGTCCTTTTTCTTTTGTAGAGTTACATTATTTAAAAAAATCTTTTTAATAATTTATATGCTTGAAAAATGTGTAATAAGTATTATAAATCTTAATAATTAACAATTTAAAATATTAATTTTTTTTGATTATCTCAAAATTTATCGGTGCTATATAAATTGAGACAGAGAAAGTAACATGATAATGCCGTAAAAAGTATTATAAATCACGATAATTAATAATTTAAAATATTTTAACAACATAAAATTTTGATTGATTCTCAAAATTCTATCAACGCCACATAAATGGAGCAGGAGGAGTAACATATATTATTTGAAAATTATGTAGAAAGTATTATAAATTAGAATAATTAACAACTTAAAATATCTAAAACTATATAAAATATTTGGTTGACTCTCTAAATGCATATTTTCTGAAAATTATGTCAAAAATACTATAAATTATAATAATTAACAATTTAAAATATTTAAAATCATACAAAAAAAAAAATTGGCTTTTCAAATTGATCAATGTGATATAAATTCAAACATCAAAAGTAGCATATATTTTCACCGTGTCCGCGTATATGTGTAAAGAATGTTTGCATTTTATGTGTTATAATCGGAAGCTATATTTTTTTTTTCAGGTTACTGATTTTTTTTTCTTTTTCAAACGATTATTTAAAATTTTCATTTAGGTAAATTTAAGTAAAATTTTCATTTAGGTAAATTTAAGTATGTAATTTTTTTAATACTATCATTATATAGAAGTTAAAATTTTAAATTAATTAATTGATTATAATGGATAACTCAAACTTACATATGAAAAGTAGGCAATTATGAGCTGCCAATATGCCACTTAAAATCCACTTGGCGCGGCATTGCCCCCGGTCCAGATGTCGTCCGAGTAGTTTATAAGAATGTCCTGGTGGATAGCAATAGATCTTCTTATCCAAAACTTTTTGTCTTTTAAATAAATATTTCTTTAGTATTATTAGCACCATATAGTCAACAGAATGGACAAAAGTTTTTATAATATTATCTCCAAGTAATAAAGTGAATCAAGATGTGACTGTCCCCCACTTTATTTTCCATCCAGGGCATATACCAATTGAGAAAATGGCCAGCAACTTGGGATTTGGGTGAAAACTCTTCCCTTCTCTCTATATCACTATTTCTTCACATATGTGAGGAAAATAAAATTCGCGTTTAGAAAATTATTAACGCCAAAAAAAAAATACTATCATAACAATCACAACATTTTATTTTTTTTAAGTTATAACTTTTAATATTTGTTTAATATATATTTGGAGCAATTTGAAAAAAACTCTCTCGTCTCTCTCATGAAAGTTTTGCCTAAACCCTAGTTTTTTTTACAGAATATCTTGCATGGCCATCATGGCCACTGGACAGCCTTCTTCCAAGGTTGGCCAGTTTATGTCAATTACGTCCGAAGCAGAATTTTCATGTTTATGCAATTCTAAACCTATGTTGCCTACCGAGCCTACAAGCCTACCTACCAGCGAGGAGATGGATGCAAAGCAATCAACGGAGTGTACTATTAACAAGGTTAAGTATGCAAATCTATTTAAAGACCAGCCGGCGAAGAATGCAGATTTGGGTGCCTCCATTCCGATTAAATAACTTGAGTACGTCGAAGGGATACCTAGGGTCACTGGGACTGAGGAGGAAGTATGCAAGATGAATATTATTGAGAACCTCCAATACGCCATTATTAGAAAATTTTTGTATGGATGGCCTGACCTAGAGGAATTGAGAACGTTAATCCCCAAGCTATGCAACATTAAGGGGGAATGCAAGATTGGACTGCTCCGTAACAGGCACGTCTTGCTTAGACTAAGCCACATGGAGGATTTTGTGAATATTATGTCCAAGAGTGTGTACTATATTTTGGCTAAAGATGGATATTCATATCAAATGAGGCCACTCGTCTATGATACTAAGTTCAAGACAACAGAAGAAATGACTTAGGCAGTTGCTTGGATATCGTTTCTGGATCTATTACCAACATTTTTCGTGAAGGAGTCGCTGTTTTCACTAGTTGCAGCGGTGGGCAAACCGTTGCAATTGGATATGGCCATCATCAACAAGACTAGACCTAGTTGTACTAAGGTGAAGGTTTAGGTGGACTTAATTGTGCAATTGCCGGAGATGGTGAAGATTAAGGTGATTAACACTAAGTCAAAGGAAGCTAGAGTATAGAAGGTGAAGATTCAATACGACTTCCTACCCAAATATTGCAAAACCTGTAAGCTAAAAGGGCATGATGAAGGGGAATGTAGAACTCTACATCTGGAATTGAAAGAAGCTCATGAAGCCATGATGAATGCATAACATGACCAGCAGAAGGGAAAAGAATTACCTCCCAATGCAATCAAAGGAAATAAGGGTGAATGGCTAACATGAAACCCTACCAACAGAAGATTCAGAAGGGAAAGAAAAGAAGCTGATACTGTTCTCAGTGATGTAGCTGTCCCAGTGGACATACTGAACAAAGAAGAAGTACAAACTGGAAATTCGTTTGATATATTGACAGGCTTGGAGCAAACAACTTATACCAGTAGCAAAAAAGAAGAAAGTCATACACAAGAAAGTTTGTCACAACATAATGCTAGCACTGGGGATGCATATCAACTGGGGGCAATTGGGGAGCATTTACAACATCAAAATAACAAACATCATTCAACGGAATCCAGCAGCGGCATCAACAGTGATAAAAAAGGTGGAGAGGTCCTCTCAAAGATCATGACAACAAGCTGAAACTAGTGGTAAGGGCCAACCTGCAAGAAGACATTAAACAAAATAATAATAGGAAGCATAGCAGGTGCATACACTGGCAGTAGAAAGCAAACACATGGATAATGCATTGCAGTTAATTACAAATGACCAACATACAAGGGGTTTAACATTTTCAGACTTGATAATGCATGTAGAAGAAGGAAATGAGCTAAGTCTGTTGAAAGAGCTGGAAGAAGCCTCCTACCAGGAGCCTTTACAAGTAGTGAGAGGCACTATGCAGCCTCCAACAGGTCCACATGAGCCCTCAACATATCCACAAATAACAGGGAACCAACTGGAAATAGAAGAAGCTGGGCTCAATAATGGGACACTGTCTCTAGGTGATCCTGGTGGAAAAAGAAGCTCACCTCCAATGAAGATCCTGCATGATTTAGTATCCCATCAAATACACCTAAAGAAGGGAGACAATATTCAGCAAGTGGATCCTGAAACAGCCACAGAAGATAAAAGCTGAGAATGACAATAACTTGAGGAATATTTATAATGAAGCAGGTTTATCTCCTCAAGCTAGTGTGAAGGAAAAGAAAGGTAAAAACAAAAGAGACACCAACAATGAACCAACAAGAGTAATACCAAGGAGAAGGGGTGAAAGCAACTGTCAAATGAAGTACAAAGCACTCTTCTAGAACATAAGGGCAGTTAGAACACAATGCATTTTATAGAGTTCAAATGCTATAGAGACATCACAAATTCTTTCTAATTGCCTTAATGGAACCTTTCCAAGACACAAGACAAATTCAAAGATACAAGAGAAGGCTAGGGATGAAGTATGTGAATTACAATCAAAATGATTAGATTTGGGTTTTTGTTAATAAACATATTCAAGTGGGGGTGATTTCTGATACTGAACAACAACTTTCATTGCACCTCACCATGGAAAATGGTATGCAGATGGTTACTACAGTGGTGTATGCAAAGTGCTCTGCATTAGAGAGATTAGGCATGTGGGATGATTTGTATGTCATTGGACACAATGTATCCATTGGCTAGTAGGGGGAGACTTTAACGTTATAAATGATGAAGAAAAGATTGGAGGTCTGCCCATATATCCTCAGGAATTTGAGGATTTTGCTTTTTGTATAAACTCATGTGAGCTATTTGATATTACCTTCACTGGCAGCCTTTTCACCTGGTAGAATGGACGAGCTGATGAAGCATGCATTTTCAAGAGGTTAGATAGAATTGTCATGAATCAAGATGTGCAAGATATGTTTGGGAATGTAGAAATGCAGCATCTAGGCAGAATTGGCTCAAATTATGCCCCTTTGCTGCTCACATGTGGGGGTGACAACCAGAAATATTCAAAACCTTTTAGATTTTTGAAGTTTTGGGCAGAGAAAGATAATTTTAAAGAAGTGGTCGGAGAAAATTGAAGGGCATATGGGTATGGGGACTGTTTCAGCAGACTAAAGAAAAATAGAAGAGGACCAAGCATGCACTTTCTAAGTAGAGTAAAAACACATTTGGGGATCTATTTTGACAATTAAATATCAGGGAGGAGATTGTTAAATTAAAGAAGGGTCTATTCCAAGAGCAACCAACTGCAGCTAACAGGGCAATCTTACAATATGCACAGGCAGAACTCAAGCAGTATATTCACTATGAAGAAGAATTTTAGAGACAAAAGGCTAGTATCCAATGGTTCACAGAAGGGGACAAGAACACTAAGTTCTTCCATTTCCTAGTGAAAGGAAGAAGAAGGAGACTACAACTGAAGAAGATCTTAAAGCAAGATGGTACTTGGGCTGAAGGAGATGAACAAATTGCTAATAAGGAAATGAGTTTTTTCCAGAATCAGTTTTCAGGAGAGTCCATTCATGTAGAACTTTCATTATTGCAGCATATCCCCTCCCTAATTACTGAAGAAGACAATATTATGCTCAATGCACTACCTACTGAAGAGGAGATCAGAAAGACTATCTTTGAGTTAAATGGTGATAGTACATGTGGCCCTGATGGTTTCACTGGACACTTTTACCAGTTTTATTGGGATATTGTTGGGGGTGACATCACTGAGATAGTTCATTATTTCTTTGGAGGTTCTACTTTACCCAAATCCATTACCCATACTAATCTGGTCTTATTACCTAAGAAAGAAGTCATCCAGACATTCTCAGACTTAAGACCAATTAGCTTGAGTAATTTTTTTGAATAAAGTGTTCTCAAGGATTTTCCATGATAGGCTGGAGGATCTTCTTCCTAGGCTAATTTCACATAACCAATCAGGCTTTGTGAAGGGAAGGAGCATTACTGAGAATATATTATTAGCTCAAGAGATTATTTCTAATATTAGAAAGAGAGGGAAACCAACAACTGTGGTCATTAAGCTTGACATGGCTAAGGCTTATGATACAGTTGATTGGAGATTCCTAATTATAGTCTTAGAAAAAAATAGGCTTTAACAGATTAATTATGGACAAGATCTGGAGGATTGTGGCTAATAACTGGTACTCTATTTCTATTAATGGACATGCTCATCTTTTTTTTTACTCTACCAGAGGAGTCAAACAAGGAAATCCTCTGTCACCTTCTTTATTCATTTTGTCTGCTGAAGTGTTATCTAAAGCCCTTAATCAACTGTTTTATAACAGGGAATTTAAGGGTTTTGGAATGCCTAAATGGAGTGACAACTTAAATCACATGGCCTATGCAGATGATACCATAAATTTTGTTACTGCTGAGAGGAAGTCAATACAGTTAATTATGGAGGTATTGGATCAGTATGAAAAGCAATCAGGTCAAGAAATCAATAAAGAAAAAAACTTTTTCTTTATGTCTAACAAAGCTGCCAATGTTGCCATTCAAGAAGTGGAGGCTGTAATAGGTTTTCAAAGAGGTAAATTCCCAATGATGTACTTGGGGTGTCCCATTGGTCATGCTAAAAAGAAGAAACAAGACTTTGCTGAACTTATCAAGAAGGTGCAGAACCAACTAAATGTGTGGAAATGTAAACTACTGTCCTTTGGTGGAAAATCTGTTCTAATTAACTATGTCATGCAAAGCATTCCCATATATTTGTTGTCTGCAATCACACCTCCTAAGTGTGTAATTGATGATCTCCATAGAATCTTTGAGTTTCTATGAAATTTTAAAGAAGAAGGAAGAGCCAAGCACTGGGTGTCCTGGAATAATATTTGTCTCCCCAAAATTGAAGGAGGATTGGATTTTAGATCTCTCTATGATGTGTCAAAGGCACTATTTGCTAAATTATGGTGGAATTTTAGGACTAAGAAGTCTCTATGGGCCAACTTTATCTGGAACAAATATTGTAAAAGGCATAGACCTCAAGTGGTGGAATGGAGAGGTGGTTCTCAAATGTGGAAGCACATGTTACAAGAGAGAGACAATATTGATAAGGAGATTTGGTGGGAACCCAGGTGTGGGCATTATAGCATTTGGTTTGACAACTGGACACAATTAGGAGCTCTTCATTACTACCTCCACATTAATCACAGTCTTAATGCAAACTTTGATGAAGTGAGTCAGCTGTTGAATCAAGATACTTGGAAGGAAGATTTAAGGATAGAAATCTTAAATAAGGAAGTCTGCAATCATGTTCAAGAGACAATTATAGTAATTCATAATACAGATGACTGGGATAAGGCTTAGTGGATTACTACAAGTACAGGAAAGTTCACAGTCAAAAGTGCATGGGAACTAATTAGACAGAGAAGACCACCTCTGGAATTGATTATGAATATATGGGAAAAAGGAATCCTTTTCAAAGTGTCTTTCTTTACCAGGAGACTTTGGTTGAAAAGAATTCCTATTGGAGGTTCTAGTGAAGATCAAAGTGGCTGAGAATGTAGTTTGTTGTTGCTGCAATAATAATGCTCAAGAGACTATTGATCATTTATTAGGAATGGAGTATGTTTGCAGGTGCTGCAGGGGTTTCTGGACTATTTATTCAGGTTAAGGACACCTTTGTCAAGTGGTGGAGTACAAATTCTGTGGCAAAACTAAAGCCTTTGTATAAAGATGTCCCAGCTTTCATTGTCTGGAAGGTATAGAAAAGAAGGAATAAAATTAGGAATGGAGATGGAATGTCCAAACATTCCATGGTTATGAAAATTAATAAGAATCTGTATAATTTGGCCAAACTCATATATCATTGGCTCTAGGATATCTCGGATTCATGGCCACTGATATTGAAAAGGTTAGAAGAATACACCCCCACCATCTCTTGCGTGGTTGTTAGATGGCAGCATCCAACCAGGGGTTACAAGTGTAATTCAGATGGTGCATATAAAGGAAGTTTAGGTTCTTGTGCCAGTGGTTTTTGCATTAGAAATGAAAATGGAGATTTTGTTCATCCTCCAACAAAGAAGATTAAGGAGGGATCTGTCCTAGAGGCTGAAGTGATAGATATGAGGTGGGTTTTGAAGTTTAGTATACGACATAATCTGTTACCTCTAACTATGGAAACAAACTCCCTTATTCTCAAGAAGATTCTTGATGGTATATGGGAGGTGCCCTGGACAATATCATTAGAGATTACAAGGATTAAACAGCTAATGGAGAATAATTTAGTGAAGGTGGAGCATACATTCTGGGAAGGCAATCAAGTGGCAGATTTTTTCACTAACATTATTTTTAGTTTTGTAGATACAGATAACCTTCACTTTAACTCATTCCAGGAGGTGCCAGAAGCAGCATAGAAAATCATAAATCTGGAAAAATGCAAAACTCCATATCTACGGATAAAAAAGGTCACAATAGGAGGCTCAATAAATCACAAGGACAACAACAACCATAATGACAACTTGTCTGATTCCCTTAAAACAACCAAATGAAGAGGGACACAAAACTGGTGAACAAAGTTAACAAGAAGATAGGACTTACCACTTGGATCTGAGCCTTTTGAAGTGGTATTAGCTCTTCGAAGCTCACTCTGCAAAAGGTAAAGAAATGAGTGGTGAAATACGTCAAAGATTTTGCTACCAAATTGGGAAGTCATGATTGATCTTAACTCATCGTGAGTTGATGGTATAATATGGACGAGCTGAAGAAGTCTTCATCGAGATTGAATTCATGGCGTCTGTGAGAGTTTTGGGGCGTCAAAGTGAATATCTCTCAAGCTCTGTTGTGATGTATACCCTTCATTGCGTGAATTCAAGATCAACTAGATCTTTGGCTGCTGATGGAATAGCAGATTGCTGGCAACGGAGTCGACCAACCATGGATGTGGTGCTCTTGGAGCTTCTAGTGGCTTCCCTTTTTAGCTTACTTTCCCTTTTTCTTTTTGCTTTCTTTAGCTATTTTGGTTACTCGGGTATGAGTTGTGGTCTCCTTTGGGCCATTTCCCACTACTCATACTCTTTGTGTTCTTTTTGTTTTGCTAATAAATGGGCATGACCCGATTCTTCATAAAAAAACAACTTTATTTTAAATAGAAAGAGAGTTATAATCTTTATGATTCTTGAGATTTTTCTTTTCCAAAATAAATTTTAAAGGCCTTTAAGTTTGATCTTGAATTTGATGGACATGAACTTGGTTTGTATTTAAATTCAAGGGCTTGAAATTTGATCTTGAATCTTTGTCTTGATCTATAGAACTTCTAAAGAAATACTTGAGTTCTTAAATGCTTGTAGGTTGTAGAGAAATCAACGGTGTTAGATCCACGCTCTCTATAACTTCTTGTTAGAATTCTAGTGCCTTTTCTGAATTATGATGACTCATATTTATAGATATAGGAAGAAAGAATTGCGATAAGGACAAACTACCACGACTCAAAATCGGGCCATGATGACACCTACTATAACTCTCCAGTAGGTAAGCCAAAACCCAAGGCAAAACTGAAAGTAAAGACTAACATAAATATGAAGGGAAGTAGAAATGAGACAAACGGGCCACCATGTATAGATGCATATATAATAGGTACAAAATATGCAGCACAGGTCCTATGAAAATGAAAGAAAGAAAAATATACAAGATACCAACCTCGGACCTGGTGTGACCGGTACAAGAGCCACTAAAGTACAAAATAGAACTATACAACACATAGTTGTCTGGTCAATACAAAATATAGACAGTTGTTACAAGAAGGAAGGAAGTAAGATTTCGAACGTAAGAGTTCACCATGATCCAATTGACAGAGGTCCTCGAATGAACAGGAAATCACTGAGAGTGGCTCGTATTGGGCGCTGCATCAGAAAAATATGCAGAAGTATAGTATGAGTATCAAAACACGGGGTACTCAATAGGCATCATAGGTTGATCGAGCTCAGAAAGTAATATATATATAAAAGACATGAAAGGAAGTTATACGTCGAAAGCTAACCTAGAAATCTAAAAAATAATAGGGATAAAGTGAAAATAATAATAACAATAACACGCACAATATAAATATACATGAAGAATACCGTACAATATAGGATGATGCGGTGCAGTATGTGACCAATGCAGAAAAGTAAAACCCAGAATTATTCCTCGATCCATCGGAGCTCATCAACATATGCATAAAATAAAAAAACCTGAAATTTATCCCTAGGGCCACTCAAAATCATGCCTCGAACTCATCAATAGAAAATTAAACGGAGAAAAGGTCCAAAAATATTTCTCGGACTGAGCAAAAAAAAGGTACAATCTTTTCAAATCAGGAATCAGTGATAAAATGATGCAATTCTTTCTCTAATCTAAAAATGTAGTAAAATGGTATAGTTTCCTCTTTAAAGCTGAAAAATCAATATTTTTCTCCAAATCATACCACAAACCATGTGTATGTATATATGAATGTATGCGTGCCAACACAAGTATAAATATATGTATATATATATGTATATATACACACAAATAGGGTAAAACCACCCTCCATAATAATGTCGCACTAACTTGGAGTCCAGCCAGTCCAAATCCATGGCCTCGGACCCACAATGAAGAAAAAATGCAAAGAAATAAAGGCGATAATAACAAGAATCGGTGAAAGAAAGCTACTCTTACCATAAAATTATCCCCTAAGCTTATACTAAGGACCGCTAATCCATTCCTAACACGATAGTAAGCAATCTAAACTAAGGCTTAAGAAGGAATACTATTCTAAGGTCCCTAAAACATGCCATTTATTCAGAATTCGATATGAACCTAATCCTACCTAGCAAATTTCCCTAACCAACATGAAATTTATAAGATATACTGAGCTAAGTCTAAAGAGGAGAAATCATAACCTACCTGAATGCCGAACGACAATCACGAATCGTCACATAGAAGCCTTCCCCTTTTGTAAAGCCTCAAATCGCTGTCATGCTATCAAATAAATAATCTACATGTTATTACAAAATTAATGATACCCATAATAATAATTTACAAGTCGAACTGGAAATTGGGAAAAAAATTAATCCTCGGGGTCCGCTGATGAAATCAGAAATAAAATTCACAATTATCTTCCTCACGAGGTAAGAAACTCATGCCCAAAAGATGGGCGAAGATGGAGTTTATTTAGGGCCTCAAAATAGCCCGGAGAACTCTCTTGATCAATGGAGGATTTCAATAAATTGAGTTTAAGTTGTATGGAATTAAGGAGATACTGCGTGTAATATGTATGAAAAATGCATGAGGGGGGTACTAGGAAGATACCCGAGCATTTTCAGGTGCAAATCCCATGGAAATAAGCTCCCTAAGGCTCCCAAGGATCGAATTTGCGTGAAAATGATTAAGAAAATAAAGTGGAAAATATTTATACTACCAGGGGTACCTTCTTCGCGAATGCGGGGACCTCTTTGTGAACCTGAGACCGCACCCAATAGGGCCTTTGCAAATGAAAGGGTCCCTTTATGAATGCAAAGAAGGGCCTGAAATGGGTCTCAACGGACCCTTCTTCGTGAATGAGGAGGACCCAATGCGATTGAGGAGGTCAATTTCTCAGACCTTCACGAATGCAAAGTCTTCCTCGTGAATGCAAAGAAGAAAATTGGGCTACACCAGACTTGAAAAACCAGCAGTTTACCAAGTCAAAAATGACTCTGCATGGACACTCAGGATTTAGTTAGAATTTTGTGAACATAAACCGAATATGCTAGCCAACTTAAAATGACATTCTGGACTCAACTTAACAATCAAAATGACCAACATAGGTTTTCTTGATGAAATATTGACCAAGGCCAATACTTTTCCAGTTTTACATGAAATTCACCTAAGTGCTCAAAATAAATTTGAAAGCCTTGGGACCCAAACCAAAGCTCCACTAGCTTAAAATTCACGTTTTTGTAATGACCGGGTCCGTCGTTATGGGTAGTTCAATCGTGCCAAGTTTTAGAGTTAGAAAACTCTGGGTTTGGGAGTTTGAAATTCTGGGCTAGGCTAGCCTCGACCGATTTTGGAGCGAGGTAGATTCTAGGGAAATCCGGGTAAAAATAGGTTTAGGTATCTTAGATTGAGCTAGTTTTCCACGTAGCCAAGACATAAAGGAGTCCGGGGGACTTTTCGGATTCAAATTTGGGTAAGTAGAACTCCTGGAATCGCGTTTGATGTGAAAGAGTTATTTTGGGACGTCGGGGGAACCAAGTGTGTTGTGAAATAGACAAAACTGGCAAATTTACGGACTTTCTGCCCTTGATGAGTGCTGTCACGCGCGATAGCGGCTACCACTATAGTGGTAGAAATTACCGCTATAGCGGCGGTCAAGGGCGGTCAACTCACTTAAGACCGCTATAGCGGCAGATGACCGCTATAGCGGAGCGAGGAACGCTATAGCGGGCCGATGGGTTTTTAATGCAGAAATAGCTCTCAAAACATCAGAATTTCACAAGTTTATTTTGGGAGAAGGGCTGGGCGAATTCAAGCGATTTTCTTCATTCCTCCGCCAAAAATCGTTCCTAAGGTAATGTTTTCGTTCCCCACACTTTGTACTACATTTCCTATGCGGTAGAATTTCTTGGAAGGAAATTAGGGAAGGTTGGAATGTCCTAGGGATGATGAAATTCGGGGAAGAAAGGGGTTCCAAACATGTATGTTCTTGGGTGTTGATTTAGGTACGTTAAAATGAACATAGATTGTTTAATTTCCTGTTTTGTCCGTAAAAAATGATAAGACTAGGAGAATTAACGATAGAAAAGCCCGATAAAAGGGAGGAATGATCATGGGTGGCCTGGGGTTTGGGGATTTGGTATAATCCGGCTAATGTATAGGACTGTATGTTAATTGTATGCATTATGTGTTATTTTTAGACCAAGAACGTGAGAGAAATCCGGAACACGGGAAAGCTCGGGTTGAATAGAGCTTGGAACATTCGAGGTAGGTGATGGCTTTCGTATTTCTACGAATGTGTATATTCATTGTACTCGTTGTCTAAGCAATTGTGTGCATTACATTGCTTAGGGGATTTGTGTGGAATGTCTAAGTTCGATTTACAGTCTATGTTTGAATGATTTTTACTTGTTGACTTTACAAGGGGTGTGCATTCATTCTATTGACTGTTGTTGTTGATATTCAATTGGCTCGGGTACCATGCCTAACACATGGTTGGCATGGGTACCACGCCTGGAACGAGTATAACATTCGGTTGGCACGGGTACCACGCCTGGTACAGGTTTACTTTATTGCATCTTTCACTGTTTCATTGATTATTGTATTGCTTTGGTTGATATTGGTTTCGTGAGAGGACCGGGTTATTTTACTTAATGTGATACTTGATATTGGTTCTGTGAGTGGACCGGGTTGTTATCGAAAAGTGTTATTAATTGGTGGTCCTTGAGTGGCCGGGAATTGTTGTATGACTGTTGAATTGGTCTTGGTTTAGGCCGGGTAATCACTTCTTGTGGTAGTTGTCTAGAGGGGATTCTAGGGTGGGTCTGGGCTAGACGGTAAGGTGTGGTTATGGTTATTCTTGTTGGTGGAATAGAACTGCAAGAGATGGATTCATGCGGTGACAAGCTAGGTAGAGACTTGTAGTCTAGAGATGCCTGTGATATTGTTGCATGTTTGCCATACTTGTTACCGGATTTTGTGTACTATTTATATACTGTTTTCTTGAATACTGGCTGATGATCCTACCAGTACACAATGGTGGTGTACTGATACTACACTTGTCTTTCTTTTGGTGTGTACAGGAAATCTTATAGTGGCTGAGACGAGACCTCAGATTTAGCACCGATGTTTCCGATCTTCAAGGGTGAGCTGTCGATTCGAGCTACCTTGGGATTATCATTAGAGTTTTAGTCCATTTGTTTGGACTTAAAAACTATTCTTATTTTATTTGGGGTTGCATCCCCGTACTCTAGATTTTGTATTGATGTTTGGTATGATGAGTTTGAGTTCCTAGGCGGGATTTTCCGCAGATTATTAATTATGATAAGTATTTTGAGTAGTTGATCTTATTTTCATTGCTAATTTATTTTGATGCTTGTTGGTTTTAGGCTGTTAGTCTAGGCAAGGGTGGAAATCTATTGGTTTGCTCATCGAGGGGTTGGGTGAGTGCCACTCATGACGGGTTTGGTCTTGACAAAGATGGTATCAGAGCCTAGGTTCGTTGATCTCGTTATACCAAACAGGTCTAGTAGAGTCTTGCGGAATGTTGCGGAGACGTCCGTACTTTTCTTCGAGAGGCTATGGGGCTTTAGGAAAAAACTATCTCTTCCTTCTTTTCCTTCATGCTATAACTCGATTCCAATTGGTATCTGGTGATACGAATTGGTATCTAACCTCATTCACTCTTCTGTCTGCAGATGGTCACTACAAGGAATAACAAAGCAAGGCCAGCGGTCTCAGCAGTGGGCCCGACAGTTCGCGGCAGAGGTAGGGGAAGAGGCAGGGGATGAGCTAGAGCCGCACCCACCAGGGGTGGAGCTCGAGCTGCTGCTGCTGCACGTTAGGTAACCCCTCACCCGCCTCAGGACCTTGTGGCTGTGGATGTAGAAAAAGTAGTGGTAGAGGATGGAGGAGCTCAGGAGGAGGCGGCATCTGTTGGGGGTGCATGCCTTTCTAATATGACACCAGAGGCTTTCAGGCAGGTGTGGAATATTTTGAGTGGGTTGGTTGGTGATGGAGCCATACCCGTCGCTTATGCGAATCAGGCTTTGGATACTCAGCCGACAGTTACTACTATACCAAGGATGGATGCAGCTTCGGGCACAAATGATTTTCTCAGGCCAATGTTAGGCCTAGTGATGACACATAATGAGCATGAGATGCTGACTACGTTCCTTAAGCTGAAACCTCTGATGTTTCAGGGTACAGACAAGGAGGATGCCTATGAGTTCATCCTAGATTACCATGAGAGGTTGCACAAGTTGGGTATTGTACGTCAGCATGGGGTAGAGTTTGTCACTTTTTAGCTGCAGGGTGATGCCAAACAGTGGTGGAGGTCTCATGTTGAGTGTCGGTCATCTATCTTACCTCCACTGACTTGGGAGCAGTTCCATGCCTTATTTCTAGAGAAGTACGTTCCCCGTACTTTGAGGGATCGAAAGAAGGATGAGTTTCTAAACTTGGAGCAGGGTGGCATATCGGTCTCAGCTTATGAGGCTAAGTTTCATGCGTTGTCTCATTTTTCTACACAGATGTTGGGTTCCGAGGAGGAATGGGTCCAGTTGTTTGTCAAGGGTATGAATAGTGATCTGCAGGTACAGACAATGCATATGACTTTTTCAGGGAAGGGTTTTAATGATGTGGTGTACTATGTGAAGAAGATTGAGGGAGTTAGGCAAGCGGGGCAGGCTAAGGCTTTAGCCAAAAGGCCCCGAAATGAGGGAAATTTTGGTGGTTCATACTCCAGGGGCCAGCATCAGCAGGCTTAGTCAGCCCGTCCTATTCAGTCAACTATGCCAGCTACTACAGGTGGTCGTCAGGGAGCTCAGTATTCATCTCCTAGAGGCTAGGGGGCATCTTATACATCAGCTAACAGGCCTACTTTGGACCGTGGTTGTTTCCATTGTGGTGAGTTGGGCCACTTTAAGAGGGAGTGTCCACATAGGCAGGCAAGTAATCAGGGTCAGCAGCAGACTAGAGCAGTGGTCCCGGAAGGCGGAGGTGGTAATGCTAGGGGTCATCCACAGGGTGGGCGAGGTAATTTCCAGGGAGGCTGGAGAGACCGAGAGAACGGCGGTGCAGGCAGGGGTGCGGCGCAGATGGCCTGGGAAGTTGCCCGGATTGATGATTGGGCACATTGCTATGCTTTTCCAGGAAGGACTAAGGCGAAAGCCTCAGATGCGGTGATCACAGGTACTATTCTTGTCTGTGATAAAATAGCCTCAGTATTATTTGACCTAGGATCTATATATTCTTATGTGTCTGTTAGTTTTGCTTTGGGTCTGAATTTGAATTGTAATATCCTTGATTCCGCTATCCATGTATCTACCCCAGTTGGAGAGTCGGTGATTGTGACAAATGTATATCGTGATTGTTTTGTGGTATTTCTGGGGCTACGTACTTTGGTAGAGTTAGTAATTCTGGATATGGCTGATTTTGATATTATCTTGGGTATGAACTGGCTATCTCCTTATCATGCTGTGTTGAACTGTAACACCAAAACTGTGACTCTAGAAATTCTGGGTAAGGATAGATTAGAGTGGGAAGGTGTATACAGGCCTAAGCCAGTTAAGATAATATCATTTGTTTAGGCTAGGAAGCTAGTGGGACGGTGGTGTCTAGCCTTCTTGGCTCATCTCCGGGATGATAGTGTGGAGTCCCCTTCTATTGAGTCAGTTCCGGTGGTGTCCAAATTTATAGAGATGTTTCCAGTGGATTTGCCTGGTATGCCTCCGGACAGGGATATAGATTTTTGTATTGATTTGGAGCCAAGCACTCATCCCATCTCTATTCCTCCGTATAAAATGGCTCTGGCAGAGTTAAGCGAACTTAAGACTCAGCTACAGGAACTCCTAGATAAGGGATTTATATGTCCCAGTGCTTCACCTTGGGGTCTCCAATTTTGTTTGTGAAAAAGAAGAATGGTAGTATGCGGATGTGCATAGACTACAGACAGTTGAACAAGGTGACCATCCGGAATAAGTATCCATTACCCCGGATAGATGATTTGTTTTACTGCTTCAGGGTGCATCGGTGTTTTTGAAAATTAACTTGAGGTCGGGGTACCATCATCTAAAGATTAGGCCTGAGGATATTCCGAAAACTACTTTTCGTACTCGGTGTGAACATTACAAGTTTCTAGTAATGTCGTTTGGTTTGACCAATGCGCCGACAACATTCATGAGTTTGATGAATGGTGTGTTTAAGTCCTACTTGGATTATTTTGTTATCGTGTTCATTGATGATATTTTGATCTACTCTAAGAGTAGAGAGGAGCATGCTAATCATCTTCGCATTGTGCTGGACATCTTGAGGCACCAAAAGCTTTATGCAAAATTCACTAAGTGTGAGTTTTGGTTGACTTCTGTGGCATTTTTGAGGCATGTGGTGTCAGAAAAGGGGGTGATGGTGGATCCCTAGAAAATTGAGGCAGTTAAGAGTTGGGTCCGTCCTAGCTCTGTGACAGAGGTGAGAAGTTTTATTGGGCTCGCGGGGTACTACCGGAGGTTTGTGAAGGACTTTGCTTCTATTGCTACTCACCTGACTAGGCTGACATAGAAGGAGGTACCATTTGTGTGGTCCGACAAGTGCGAGGAGAGCTTCCAAAAGTTCAAGACACTTTTGACCACGGCTCCTATATTGTCCTTACCGGTTGAAGGTAAAGACTTTATTATTTACTGTGACGCTTCACATTCTGGTTTTAGTGCTGTGTTGATGCAGGATAGAAATGTGATAGCCTATGCATCCTCATCCACTAGGAATGCAAAAACTCCCCATAGTCACTGCCTTCCTGCTCAAAGCATCTGCTACCACATTTGCCTTGCCCGAATGATAAAGACTTGAGATATCATAGTCCTTAAGAAACTCCAACCACGTACGCTGTCTCAAATTATGGTCCTTCTAGCTGAAAATGTACTGAAGAATACGATGGTCGGTGAAGATCTCATAATTAACCCTATACAAATAGTGCCTCTAAATCTTCAACGTAAAGACTATCACCGCCAACTCCAAGTCATTAGTGAGGTAGTTCTTCTCGTGAATTTTCAGCTGCCTGGAAGCATATGTAATCACCCTTCCCTGTTGCATCAACACACAACCTAAACCAACTCTAAAAGCTTCACCATAGACGGTAAACCCCTAGACCTCAACTAGAAGTGTCGGAATCTGTAACACCCTAAATATTTTGAGCTAAGAAATACACCAGAATTCTAAGTGCAAAGCTGTCAAATGACAGATATGAACCACTGTTAACACCCAATTTTTTTCCTCCACATTCGTAATTAATATCGAGCTTCTACTATTTTTAATAATTTTGAAATAAGTGTCTTTATAAGTTTTTAAGGTTTTAAAAGTTAATTGGAGGTTAATTTAGTAAATTTAGGTGAAATATGTATACTCTTTATTTAATAATATAGAAGTATATAAGTTTTACTTAAAGAAATATTTTGAAAATTATTTTAAATGAAAATCTTGTTTAAAGTTCAAATGTGCTCTATTTTCCTCAAAAATTAATTTAAAATCAAGGAAGATGGTATAAGTAATTCTTTGATTTTAAATGGGTTAATTATATTTTAATAAGATAATTATGCATTTGTTAAGATAATTATTCTTAATTATTAAATATAGAAGCTCATTTTATTAATTAAGGACTTAATTCGTTCATTTCAATTTCGCCCTAAATTCTTTAATTGGATCAGATTAGCCATATCTTAAATCCAATTTGGTTTGCATTTTAATTAAATCCGGCCAAATTTGCAAAGCAATGTGACCAATTCCTAAATTTCAAATTCTTAGCCATTTAATTCCAATTTCAGCCACTTTTGTCCCAACTAAATCAATTTCCCAGCCCAAATTACCCCCCTTGACCCGGACCAAATCACTCCCTCACACATAACATACTCACACCCTCACAATTATAATATCATCCTCATTATATTCGCACCACGCATCCCACTCTCTCTATATCCCCAAGAAAAAGAACGTACACACCCATTTTGATGCGCTAGTACAAATACACCTCCCCTCCCCTCATACTTCTTCTTCTTTGTTTCCTTCTTGACAGAAGAATAAATAAAAACCTAACAAACAGAAACAACAACTCCAAACTACAGCAACACAGCTGCAATACAACCTCAACCACCATCTAAATCCCATCCAAAACCCCATTAAATCCACCATTTTCTCAAAGCTGAAGAACCAAGAAGGTTCTAGAAGAGGACACATGGCTTGTCTAATGTCTCTATCCCTTCAATCACATAGAAATCACCTCAAATTCATACTGAGGTAGCACATACGTGTCTGGTCCTGTGTGGAATAGATTTCAAATTCGAAAAATCCCAAGTTTTCTACTCGAAATTACCCTCTGTTTCCCTCCTCTTTAGCCCTAGAATTTTCCTATAAATTGGGGTTCTTTTCTTTGAATTAAGGGCTGGTCTTTGGAAAATTTCTTAGAATTTTTTGAGAGACTGCTATGAGCTAAACTGACAAACACAATTCTTTAAGTCTAAGAGATCAAAGCTCAAGAATAATCTCTGAACAACTAACAATTTATGGAGAATAGATGACGGTGGAGTAGGATTCTAGAGAAAGAAAAAGAAGAGTATTATTCACTTCATGATTTCTCAATTGATACAAGTGTGCCTTACATACACTACCACATAGTCGGTTACTCAATTCTCTTGACTAACGAAACATATTGAAAAGACTAGACTTCCCCTTACGGCTTTAACAAACTATCTAACAGATTCAACTGACTTATAACCAACTGAGTCTATTTCTCTAATTCTGGATATAAAAATTGCCTCCCTCTTCCACAATCCTTGACCTCAAGGATGAAAATAAGGAAATTGTTTGTGCAAGTCCTGTAAATCCAACCAAGTATTATCTAATCCTGAGCAGTTGAACCATCTAATGAGAACTTGAGTGGCAGGTCGATGGTTCTTTCTGATGATCCTTCGATCCACAATCTTCTCAGGTTCAAGTAGTATATGGCCATTAGTGGACAATGAAACTGGTAAATGTGGAATCACCGCTTGTCTCCAATCTTCCCTTTTAGCTGGGACACATGGAAGGTGTGATGAATTTTGGCATTAACAGGAAACTCAAGTTGGTAGGCCACCTGACCAACCTTCTTAACCACTCTGAATGGACCAAAAAACTTAGGACTGAGCTTGGAGTAGTCATCCTCTCTTATGGACAGCTGTCTATAAGGCTGCAGTTTGATGTACACCCAATCACCCTCATAAAAATGCCTCTCAGTTATCTTCTTGTCAGCTTGCATCTTCATACGCTATTGTGCCAAGACCAAATGATGCTTAAGAACTCTAACAGTAGATTCCCTCGCTTGCAAACTCCTATCTACAACCTCAATCATAGAACTTTGAGGAATATAGGGAAGGTGAATAGGGGGAAATTGACCATACATTACCTCATAGGGAGTAGTTATAGCAGAGCTATGAAAAATTGTATTGTACCACCATTCCGCTAGTGGCAGCCACGACACCCAATTCGTTGGTCTATCACCGCACATACACCTTAGGTACCCTTCCAGACATTTATTGACAACTTCAGTCTATCCATCACTTTGTGGGTGGTAGGCTGTGGACTGATGTAAAGCTACTCCTTGCAAGCTGAAAAGTTCTTGCCAGAACTTACTGAGAAAAATAGTGTCCCTATCAGTCACAATAGTTTGAGATAACCCATGGAGTTTATACACATTCTCTAAGAATACTTGAGCTACTACCTCATCTGTATAAGGATGCTTCAGGGCTAAGAAGTGAGCATACTTGCTCAGCCTATCCACCACTACTAAGACAACAGTCTTCCCGGATGAGCAGGGCAAACCCTCCACAAAATCCATGCTAATATCTTACCACACCCTATCAAGAATAAGGAGGGGTTGCAATAAGTCAGGATAAGACACATTCTCCACCTTATTCTTCTGACAAACTTCACACTCTTGCACGTGTTTATGAACGTCTCCCATTATCCCTTTCCAGTAGTACACACGTTTAATTCTTTGCAAAGTGGCAATCAGACCCCCATGACCTCCTAGTGCATTGTCATGGTATAGCTGTAGTAAATCTTGTCTGAGCGATTGGTCTTTGCCCACCATCACCTTGTCCTTCCTAAACAATAGCCCATTTTTGTAAACATACCCCTGCTTAGCATTAGGATCTAGCTGTAGTTGCTATATTATCTTCGAGAGCTTTGCATCCCCAGTATAAGAATCTTTGATCTGTTGTACCAGTTGTCCAGTTACTATAGATACTGCATACATCTTAGCTACCCTGGATAGGGCATCTGCCACCAGATTCTCCTTACCCTTTTTGTACACAATAGTGAATTCATATCCAAGTAGCTTGGCTATCCACTTCTGTTGACTAGGGGTAGAGATCTTCTGTTCCAAAAAGTACTTGAGATTCTGATGATCTGTCCGTATAGCAAAGTGTTGTCCAATCAGATTGGGTCACCATTTCTGAACCGCATCTACCATGGCTAACATCTCCTTCTCATACACAGATAACTTGGCATGTTTGGGGCCCCAAGCCTTGCTGAGAAAGTCTAATGGATGACTGGACTGCATCAAGATAGCTCCAATACCATCATCACAAGCATCCGTTTCTATGATGAATTCTTCTGAGAAATTTCGCAGTGCTAGTACTGGTGGGGAAGTCATGACCCCTTTTAACATACAAAATGCCTTCTTAGCTGACTCAGACCACTGAAATGACATTTTTTTCAACAAATCATACAGAGGTATATCTATCACTCCATAGTTCCTGACAAACCTTCTGTAGTAACCGGTAAGGCCAAGGAAACCCCTAAGTTCCCTGATGCCTTTTGGTGAAGGCTACTGAACTATAACTTCCAGCTTCTTAGGATCAGCTTCTACACCTTCACTACTGATAATATGACCTACATATTCCACCTCTTTTTAACCAAAGGAACACTTACTCATCTTCACAAATAGGTTACGCTGCAATAGGATCTGAAATGTTGTGTCCAAATGAACTAAATGACTGGACCATGAAGGACTGTAAATAAGGATGTCATCAAAGAAAACTAGGATGAGCTTCCTTAAGTACTGCTGAAATAGGTGGTTCATCAAGTTTTGAAATGTGGAGGGGGCATTTGTAAGGCCAAAAGGCATTACCACAAACTCGTAGTGACCGTGATGAGATCTAAATGCCGTTTTCTCAATATACGAGGGACACATCCTAATCTGATGGTACCCTGCTCTGAGGTCCAACTTAGAGAAGACCTTTGCTCCTCCTAACTCATCCAAGAACTCCTCTATCACTGGGATAGGAAATGTATCCTTAAATGTGGCTTTGTTTAGCTCTCGATAGTCAACACACAACCTCCAGGATCCATCTTTCTTTTTAACCATAACTATTGGTGATGAATAGGGGCTCATGCTAGGTCTCACCTCCGCTGTTTGCAATAATTCTTGTATCATCTTCTCAATCTCATTCTTCTTTAAAGCAGGATACCTATATGGTATCACATTGATAGGTGAGGTTCCATCTTTCAGAACTATCTTGTGGTCATGATCTCTATGTGGTGGTAGTGTGCTAGGGACAACAAATATGGGTGCATACTTGTCAAGTAGTTGTTGCATTTTAGAAGAGCTTGGCTCACCATTATCCATCTTTAATTCTGCTATGTTCACTGTCTGCTCATAGACCCTTTGCACAAAAGTAACAGTCATCATACTCAACTGTGCAGGTTTAATTATCAATTTTTGCATCTTCTGGCCACTAAATAGTTTCAATTCTCCTGGGGGACTACCTCTAAGTGCAATCTTCTTTCCATTTACCACAAATTGCATCTTTAGTAATCTAAAGTTCCATAAAATATCATCCAAAGTGATCAACCACTGAATCCCCAAAACAATATCCACCCCCCCAATTGGTACTACCAACATATCTGACAGGAATCTTGTGCCTTTCATTCTCCAGCCAACCGCTTTACTCAGAAATGACCCGTACACCTTGCTACCATTAGCTACAGATATTGCAAAAGAAGATATGGGTTGCAACTTACTACCAAGTCTCTTAGCAGTCTCTATATCAATGAAATTATGTGTTGCTCCTGAGTCTATTAAGACATGCATCATCTTCCCACCCACAAATGCTTTAACTCTCATAGTTCTGTAGTCTACTGTCCCATCCATAGCATGGACTGAGATCTGGGCATTCAAGGATGACTCCTCAGCTCCATCCTAGTCTTGAAATGCCATCTCATCACTACATCCTTCTACACCGGTCTCATCTGTGTCTTCATCCACCTCAAAGATGAATAACTGCTTCCTCTTGTTACATTGGTGCCCTGGAGTGAACCTCTCATCGCACCAATAACAAATCCCTTTCACCCTTTCTTCATCCATCTCAGCCCTTGTGATTCTTCTAGACCCCCTGATATAAGAATTTCCACTGAAGTTAGAAGGTTTCTGATGGGTGAACTGATTCCTTGCACCTTGAGACCAAGAATTAGGATTAGGCAACAATGGTCGATTGGTTCTTGACCCCAATTATTGACCTTGCCCCTTCTGCACACGAATTGACTCCTCTGCTAACTTAGCCAAACTATATACCTTTATCAACATTCTAGGGCCTAACATTCTTACCTGCACCTCAATTTCTAGTTTGAGGCCCTTCAAGAAACAACTTATTGAGTATTCCTCTGTCAACTCTACTTAATTGAGCAACTCATCGAATTTATCTAGAAATGTTTGGACACTTCCATTTTGTTTCAATCTTATCAATTCTGCCATTGGATCCTCATGTAATGTATGGCCAAATCTGAGGTGTAATGCCCTCACATAGTCACCCCAATTAGGAAGACCCCTACCTAATCGCGATTTCATCATGGCTTGGTGCCACTGTAAAGCTCTCCCTTCCAAATTAATGGAAACAATTTTGACCTTCATTTCCTCCGTCGTACCATCGTACTCAAAGAATTTTTCACATTGATATACCCATCCCCTCAGCTCGTCGCCATTAAATTTTGGAAATTCTATACGATTATACCTGGGTCTAGAGTTATGAAAGACCCCTGGTGCCTGTACGCCTCCATTCTCTACCGTCGAAGCTGCCGAAGTTGCTAGGTTTTATTGATTTCTGGCTATCGCAGTGAGCAACTGATGAATATTTCCCAATGCCTCCTCTTGTCTTTCACCCATTTCCCTGACTTGTTCCCTAATTTCATCGATTTCTCGATGCATCTTGCCGTTCCTGGTAACGTCTGGTGCCATTGTTTCAGGCTAAGGAAAGATAGCTCTAATACCAAATTGCTATGAGCTAAACTGGCAAACACAATTTTGTAAGTCTAAGAGATCAAAGCTCAAGAATAATCTCTAAACAACTAACAGTTTATGGAGAATAGATGATGGTGGAGTAGGATTCTAGAGAAAGAAGAAGAAAAGTATTATTCACTTCATGATTTCTCAATTGATACAAGTGTGCCTTATATACACTATCACATAGTCGGTTACTCAATTCTCTTGACTAACAAAACATATTGAAAAGACTAGACTGCCCCTAATGGGTTTAACAAACTATCTAACAGATTCAACCGACTGATAACCAACTGAGTCTATTTCTCTAATTCTGGATATAACAGAGACATTCTCTAGTTCATAGAAACCATAGATTACAGAGAAAAATATTCAAAAAAGTCATTTCATCTAACTCCAGTGAGCTTAGGTTCGAAATCCGGCAGTGGTGTGATGTTTCTGACAACCAAGTTTGAAGTCTCAGTTTGCTTCACCTAAGAAGGTAAATGCCTCACCCTTTCGTATTTCTTTTGTTCTCCGATTATGTGTTATGTGAAGGGCTTACTTTAAATTTGTTGATGGTCTGGAATGGTCTTGTTTTAGAATATTTGTGCATTATGGTGAGAATTTTGGAAAAGTTTTAGAGCTTGTTTGTGGGTTGAAACTGCGGTAAATTTTCCTTTATATTTTGGAAATACTTGTCGATATTGCTTGCTGCTGTGCTCATGTGAATGTTACTTTACTTTTGTATCAACACTTGCATGAAGATCTTCTTGGCTATCACTATCAAGTAAGAACTCATTGAGAAGTTGGTTTAGCCTTTAGGATTGCTCTTTAGCTTTCCCTGAAGTGCCGAATGTTAGAACGAATCAAAACTCTATCATAGTTTTGAATTTTATTCTAGTTACTCAAATTTTCTAGTATTCTTTGTATTTTCCTTAAGCTTGCCGAAGACTTGGATGTGTTCCTAAACGTGTTAGAATATGTTCTAAATGCTATAAGGTTCTCACTGATTTTCTCATATCAGGGTAAGACCGCAAAGTTGTATTAAGTCTCTTCATTTTCATGACATAAGAGAAATAGAGATGAAGCGAGTTTCGTGCTAGAGCTTCCTTTCGTCTTTAATGATATGAATAATGACTGCAACAACATTCTTATAGATTTTCTTATGGGTTTATTTGATCACTGTTAAAAGAGTAAATAATGTGTTTCTGCATACTGTTTGCTTGAGTTTTTACCATGCCTCAATATTTCTTTAAAACACCTTATGAAGAAAGTTGTAGGGAACATGACTGTAGGTGCTAAATTAATGATCAAAATAATTGACCCAATCTGAAACTTGCAAATTTTGAGTTCTATTTGAAATGATGCTAGTTAATAAATTAATCTATGGTATTAACAAAGGTTTGGAAGTGTTATTACCAAAAGATGTAAGCTATTGTGTGTGTTCAATTTTCTGATAGTAGAGATCAATTAAGACTTGAGCACGTTGATTCATAATATTGAGTACGTTTTCCATTTATCATTAACACAGGTCATTTTTTAATCAATTACTTTGCTGCATTTTCGATCCAAAAATGGATTCTTTAATCAATTGATTACCGATGGCTAGCCTATCCGTGCATTTCTCATGATTAAATAAAATAAACTCTCCATCATTTCAAAACAGATTTTGAAACCCCATTCAACATATTTTTCATTGTGGTAGACTACCTGATCTATGTATTTTATGATTTTGGTTCACAACAGTCCGATTTAACACGTTTATGTTGGGTCTGTTCTTGTTGTAACAACTATAACTTTATATGGTAAATTTATATGTGTGATTGGTTGCTTTCGTACCCTATTTTAGTATAAAAATTAAATCATCTTCTCCATGTTCTTCATATAATCAGTGATACGAGTGTAATGCAAAATTTGGTTAAGTTTATGACAATTTCATAGAAGTCTATCCGTTGGAATGCTTGCCTATTAACATTTAAACTTTGTATGACTAGTCTTCCTCTTTGCGAAGTGTCAAGAGATTAGTCATAGGCTTAGAAACATATCCTGTTCTTTTCTTTTTCAAAAAAATAAATAAATTTGAGGTGTCGTCTTAGAATAGTTAGATCCTTGAGCTTCAACTCGTTATTATTTTTGGCTCGGTTCGGTTCTTCTATCGAAATAACTTGATTTATCCATATTTGCCTCAAATTGTCTGTTATAATTTTCTCAAGTTATGGTTTCCATCTGCCTTAGCCCCTTCTAATTCTTTTCTTTTTGTCATCTATGCATATATGTCTTCCAGGAGTCCAAATGGACTCTCCGTCCCTTCATCACGTTCCTTTGGGATAACCAAGCCCAAATGTGTTTTGAGTCAGCCTCGGATAGTGATAACAATGGAGCAGAATAAGTCCATAAATAAGGAAGCAAACATCAGGGCAGCAACACGAGTAGCCTAAAAGGGCTAAAAAGTTTGAAGAAGTGGACTAAAATTCCAAAGAGTCAGAAAGTGGGTCTCAAAGCCCAAAATTTAGAATTAAGACAGGAATTTGATTCGGCCAAAGGCTTAATCGCATCTCTTCTTTTACTTTATTTAGTTTAGATTATTGTATTAATTGGATTCTAACTTAGTTGAAATTCTCTAAAAGAGTACCTTTCTTGTTTTAGCTTTCTTTAAAAAAAATTATCGTTATTACGGAAGATTCAAAAGCTCTTTCAAGTTAACCCTTCTTCAAAAATTAATTCAAGCATGCTCCTCCTTGAGATGAATTCACTATGTGTGCTCTTTCCTTTTTAAATTTATTTTCAAAAGTTTCAAACTTTATTTAGTCACATTATAATTCTATCTTCCGAAGTTAGTCAAAATAAGTTTGTTTTAACAAAATTAGATAACCATAAGTTAAAGGATACTTTTAGTGCCTTAAAAACCTTCTAAAAGTATTAGTATGAACTGCTTACCCAAATCTCTGAATTTTTAAAGTTTTATCTGTTTTGAACTTTAAATTTTTTAAAAAGGTTTTCTTAATTTCCTTTATAAAATTAAGTGGCGACTCTTGCTTTATTTAAAATTGTCTTGAAATTATTAATTTATTTCAAAATAATTTTCAAAGTCGAAAATCATTTTCCTTTTTAAAAAAGAATTTGAAAACATAAATGACGACTCTGCCGGGGAGTTTGGAAATAGGTTCTAACCTTATTGTTTTACTAATTCTATTTGACTAATCATTCATATTATAATAATTAGTAAATTTTATTGCTTTATCTTTTTTGTTTAATTTCTCACAATTTTTAAACTGTTCATGGCATATTCCGCCTCTCTTGGCAAATCATTAGTTTGCATTAGGATAAAGGGCTATTATGCAAGTATTTACAATTGTCCTTTACTAAAACACACTTTCTCAAAATAGACAAGTGAGTAGTTGACTTGCGATCGATTAATAGTCACTTGTTGTTTTAGCCCGCGGTTGTCCGCTCGGGTTACCGATCATTTTCAAATAAATCAAATCTAGTCAACCTAGGATAGAGCAAAATTAAATTTCAAAAATAGACATTGGCCTAAGATGTCATAATATCCAAGGGATATTAAGCCCATTAATAAGGCCACCATGTATTCGAAAGGGCCCATGGTCTGAAAGAACAATCATCCCTTATGTGTTTAATTGAAGGATGTGATGTCAAATTTGATGAACCATTGTCCCTCAGTGTTAAAAATTTTAGATAGTTCTTTATTATTATAATCAGAGGAAAATCGTGATTCAAAAGGCATTCAAAATTCCAAGAAGTTCGAGAATAAAGGACCTTCCACGATGGTCTAGTTTAGGATTGTACTCCTGCGTGAGATTGATATTTAATGTACATCCCTTTTCTTATTTTTTATCCCCGTTTCATTTAATCGGTTTGTATATAATATTTTGGGGCAGTGGAACATTTACAAATAACATACATATCCTTCATTTCGTTAGGCCTACCCTTGGCATAAAAAGGTCACACATTCGTATAGGACGCACTATAAACTATTACGTGATATAACTGTCTTATGTGCTTGTTTGCGTTGCTCAAATTAAAGGTGAATTGATCCATTCCTATTTGAATATTTTTAGAACCCCAAGAAATAATATAAGCCACTATGCAAGGTCTGACCAAAATCACCCTTGGAATTCTTCAAATTTCTCAAAAAAATCCAAAGCTTCCTTAAAATTCTCTTCAAATCTTGTTTCTATCTCTTCGGAAAATGAACTTACTATAATCGTTCAGGGTCTATCTCTTATATTAAAAATTTTCATTTCCCCTCTTTTGGAAAAAGAAGTTAAAGGATTTTCCTTGACTCAAAAATCTACATTAGAAGATCAAAATTCAAACACGAGTTAATTTTTCTGTCAAAAACTCATTTCAGAATAAACAGGCAAATTCCTGTCCGTTTGAGTCCTTCTATCAATATCCATTCGTGGATTGATTCACCTTTAATAAAGCAATAATTATGTGTTTATGTTCTGTAAAATGTCTTGAATAAAATCTAACATGATTACTTTTTGAGTTATTTTTCCTATAACGGGGTAAAGAAATTGATCTGTGTTGAGAAAAGATGGCAGAACACTCTTATTTCACCATATCAAAGGAAAACAAAGTTTTCTTCTACAATCGTAACTTAGGGAAAAGGATAATGACTGGAGATACTGAGAACATCGTTGCAATGACAATGGGAGATTGTCTCATAGATAAGTAAAATGAGTTGATTGTGCAACTGGCGCAGCAAGTTGATGAGATGAGAAATAAGGTGCAAGAGACAAGGAATCTGATTAATCTGATCATCAATCTAAAGTTTTCTGCTCATGTACCACACCTCTGAATACGGTAGCACCCGAACACTTTTTCAATGATACACTTGCGCTTTCTCATAATTTGAGCATAGAGAACTCTTGCAAATATGGCTCGATAAAGTCTTCACCATCAAAAGCCTACCCTTTAGCTTCACAAAAATCCTACCCCATCTTTTATGCCCAAGCTAAATAACAAACTCTATTCTCAATATACCAAGCTCCACCTCCAAATTACCAATTACCTCCACAAACATACCAAAATTTTCAATAGAATTTTTAAGCACTAATTCTTTTCTATTCAAATCTACAAACATACCACAAAGTAGCTTCACCAAAACACCAAAATCAAAAATCCCATCAGAATCATAAGAAGAAACCTCCTCGAGTATTTACTTCTTTAGCCAAAAGTCGAACACGACTTTTTGAAAGGCTGAAAATAGTCAGACTAATTCACGATCCAAAGGTTATCAACACAAATGCAAAATTCATCAGATTGGACCAACACTGTGCTTATCATTAAGGAGGTGTTGGACACACCATGAAGGACTATATCAATTTAAAGCAAGAGATTCAGGACCTAATTGATCAAAGGATCCTCACTCTCTGATCGACCTCCCTTAGTAGCAATCCTTTGCCAAAACATGAAAGGGTGGCCATCAATATAGACAAAACTAACGATGAATGGTATGCAAGTAATATTCTTAATAAAGAGGATAATCAAGAATTTCCAAGGCCTTTAACTCATCTATCTTAGTCTTTCCCTATTCGTACAAGTGGTGATCTGGGGGAAGGAATCAAAGATCATGATGGCATATCAAAAGAATTCACTGAGATGCCAGAAATTCAAAAGGTCGAGCTAGGAGAGCAGTTGTAGAATTTAACATCCACTATGCTCATGACTCCTTATTCATCTGGTAATAGTAGTTTAAAATCTACCAATAACATGTCATGTTAAGAGTTGAATGAACAAATTAAGGTAGAGGATGATGAATGTAAATAGTATGATGAAAAGTTTGACAATTAAGAGAAGTCAAATCTAGAAGAGATTAAGGTGGTTAATCTGGGATATAACGGTCAAATTGAAGAAATCAGAATCAGTGCTCACTCAACAAAAGCACAAAAGATGAAGCTTATCAGTCTGCTCAGGCCGTACATTGACATATCTAATAGGTCTTACGATATGCCAGAAACAAACACCAATATCATTTCTCACAAGCTGTCAGTTCAACCAGAATCTGATCTAGGAACTAAGACAATTAATCTTATCCCCGTCAAGATGAATGCAAAAGAAGATTCATACAAAATTGATGAAGACATCATAACATCCACAAGGTACTATTTGAAGAATCCTTGATTGTGTCCAAGGTTGTAACGATCAGTTTAGTCATTATTTAAAGGCACCTAGTTATGAGTGAGCTATTCGTGTGATGAAATGGGTTAGAAAACTTCTGGGTTAGGGAGTTGGAAATTTTAGGCTAGGCTAGTCTCGAACAAATTTTGAGCGAGATAAGGTCTAGGGCAATCCAGGAAAGGATTGGGTAAAATGTCTTAGGTTGAGCTAGTTTTTTCATTAGCTAAGGTGTTAAGGAGTCCAGTGGACTTTTTGGAAGCCAATTTAGGTGAGCATAACTCTCGATATTGAAGTTGATGTAAAAGAGTTGGTTCAGAATGTCAAGTTTTGAAGTGTGTTGTAAAATGGGCAATTTTGGGGGATTTTTTGAAGTTTTGTTCCGTGTCAACACTGCGCTATGGCAATGACCGCTATAGCAGAGAAATTCCCGCTATAGCCAAAGTCAAGGTGGTCAACCCCACTATAGGGGGTGGCTATCGCTATGGCGGTGCCGCTATAGTGGGATGACAGGACCAGAAAACCCAAAAATAGGTTTTATAAATTTCATTATCTCTTCTTCAGTTCCAAACAAGCAAGGGTTTCTCCAAAAATCCTCCTAGGCTACTCCAAACCTGGGGAGCAATAGAGAGGAAGGATTCCCTCTCGAATAGGGTAAAGTCCATGGATTCCAGGTCCACTTTCTGTTAGGATTCACCTCTATAGAGCCAAAAGTTCTTGTTCAGACTTCTACAGCAGATGCTTGGCATCCAAGTAGGCTAGGTTTAACTTAGTAGACTTAGACCTGTAAGTCATTTCATATTATTATTATAGAATAACGAAGGAATTCATGCCTAGGCCTTCGGGTACGGAGTCTGGAGGATTAATTTATGGGTTGTTTGGCTGACTGAGGTGGAGTTATTTATGTCATAATTAATGTGTTTCCAATTCATGTCTTATTGTTGATATTAGGATTCTACATCCTGGGTAGACTAGATTCTCAGATGGGTTCAAGGAACCAGTAATGTTTATGGGTGAATGGATCGCTAGGTTGTAGCGGGTTCTCGGGAGTGATCTAAATAAAGGAATTAGGGTGAACTAGGAAGTTCTAAAATTATTAATGTCGGTGGATGAATTCCCTAGAATGTGCTTACTTTTCTAAAGGAGTCCAGAATTTGATGTAAATGACTATATATGTCAAGATGATAAACCGGGGGTTAGTCTTCAGACAGGTAATCAAGGTTGGGGTTATGAACCAGGTTTGTTAGGTAGGTGATAGTTATTATTTTCACAAATGCAATATGTGTTCATGTAACTGTAGCTTAGTATGATATGTGCATTGTATGCTTAGGGAATAGAATTACGAATGTCTACGTATCCGGGTGTCAATCATGTGTAATGAACTTGGTTTGGTTGCTTGTTGGCTTAAAACTGTGATTTTGTTCATTAATTGTTGACTTATTGATTGTGTGTGATATTTGGTTAGTTTGGGTACCATGCCTGATATGGGATACATATTAGTTGGCTCGGGTACCACACCTGGTACGTGATAATTATTGATTGGCTCAGGTACCACGCCTAGTACAAGTTTTATAAATGGTTAGATCAGGTACCACACCTGGTATGGGATATCTATCAGTTGGCTCGGGTACTACGCCTGGTACAAGTTCTATTATGGTTTGCTTGGGTACCATGCCTGGTACGGGATTGAGTGATAAATATGTGTTGGTTCATTGAGTGAATCTGGCTTATTGTTATTAATGTTCATTACTAATTAGTTCCTTGAGTGAACCAGTCTTATCTATTATTGGTGTTTATTATATGTTGGTTCCTTGAGTAAATCAGGTTTACCTGTTAGTGATGTTTATTACATGTTGGTTTCCTGAGAGGGATGGGATTTAGTATTACTTGACATGCATATTGGTCCTTAAAGGGTCGGGTTGGTGTGCTTAAGTGATAAGGTGGTTTCATCTGTAAATCGAGGTTGCATGTTGAATGGCATAGATTATGTCCTAGGGATCCTTGGAGGTCCGAGTAGCTTGCAAGCGGTGACACAATTATATTTGATCTGGTTACTTGCATAGTTGGGAATGACTTATTTGGTTGTTGAGTCCGGTTGTTGACTGGGAGTCTTATTGATAGTCATATGGACTTGGTTATATCATATTTCCTGATAATATTTGGTTAATGTCGTACCCTTGCAATATCTTATTTTGGTAAGAGTGAAAGGCCAGTTAGCAGTGATGTCTGGGCTAGTTGTCACAAGACTAGGGATTGTGAGGCCTATTGAATAATGGGTTCAAGACGGGTGAACTTGGAGGTCCTAAGGTTCCTAAGGAGTTGGGTTTGACTGGGTCAGTGAAACAAGGCTAGTATTCTATGAGTCCCTGAACCGGAGGGATGTCAAGGGCAAGGAACCTTGGAGGTTGAATATGCAGAACTCACAGGTAGTCCATTATTTGGCTAAGGGCTAAGGGTCAAGGTGGTTGACTTAGGATTTTAACTTTAGTTAGGGTGGTCAATCAAGGTTTTGTAGGTTGTCTCTCAATTGGCTAGCAGGGGTGGGTAGTAAACCCGATTGTTGAGACTGGAGCCACTGAGGTGCCTATAGTGGTTGGTAAGATGTGTAACTTTAGAAGTCCTAGTGTTATGGGTGATCATATTGATATGTCTAGGATAGAATGGTGGAAGGGCTCCAAGGGGTGGAGTTGGCAGCGGAACCGGGTAGGAAGGATTGGGACATGACGTATAAGTTCTTAGAGTTAGCAACATGGAGGGGGTAAAGGTGGATAATGAAAGACTGGATTCTTCTAACTTATTGCATATTTTCTCTTATTTTCTTATATGATAGTATGCGGTGGATTTGGGTTGACCAATGATGCCTACGAGTACGTGTTGTTTGTACTGATGCTAATCTTGCTATACCCTTTTGGGTATAGTCTGGTTGCAGGGTCAGTGATGTTCCTAGGTAAAGATGATGGTGATCTCCAATAATTTCTACTCCTCTTTTTACTATGGTTGGAGCTGTGTCTTATTTTATTTGCATCTCTTCTTAGAGCTCTTGTACCTATTTAGACTAGTTCATAAGGAGAGTTTGTATTTAAGTTTTGTAAAGGATTTCATTGTATTAAAGTTTATAAATGTTTTCCAGTATTAAAAAGGCTCTTTCTTATGTTTACTATTGATTTCCGCATTACCTGTTGGATCGGGTGGTAAGGGTTCTCCTATCTAGGTGATTAGAGTAGGTGCCCGCACGGCCCAGTAGTTGGGTCGTGACAATTTGGTATCAGAGCCTAGGTTACTGGTTTTCTAGTACAAGATTAAATGTGGAATAGAGTCATACGGATTAGTGTGTTGACGTCCACATCAAATCTTCGGGGAGCTATGAAGCATTCTAGGAAATGGTCTCTGTTCTTTTACTCTTTTCATGCGGTTTGTTACTTGCTTGTATGGGTTGAGTCTAATTGGTATTTCTTTATTCCAATTAGTATCTTAACGAGGTAAATGGATGTCGTTATTTTTGGCTGAAATGACACAAGCAAGAGAAATTAGAACCGGGAAGGTTCCAATTGGTATCTGGCCTGGGAGGCTATCTAAAGGCATGGATAAATTGGCTAACATTCATCCATGAGACGAATTGTAGATAATGAACCTGATTTGATGGAGGGCTGAAACTTGAGACTTGTGATTGTGTGCATTACATTGTTTGAATGACTGCAAATATGTGGTGTATAATTGCTTGAGTTACTTTGAAATTTGTGGTTATTGAAGAGTTTTAACTTGGTTATATGTGATTGGTTAAAGGGTTAATTGTTATGTGATTTAACTGAAATTTTGTGTTATATTTTGGGCATGGACTTACCATTGGTAAAAATGGTAAGGGGACATAATCATTTGTGACTGTGGGGAAACTCCAGTTTTAGGACAGCCGGAATTGGTTTGGAACCATAGGGAAAAAAGGCTAATCTTATATGATAGCGGGAATGTGATGTTATGAAATACTTTCTAGTGTGTTTTGTAACTGATCTTATGATAATGTAGTGTTAAATTGTCAATTATGCATTGCTGGGGATGGTATTAAGGTTATGTTTAAGACCATGATGCAATTTTAGAGGTTAACATTGATAACAAAGAAGGGGAATGAGGGAATTTTGTAGAAAATGGTAAATTTTCTGGGCTGCTGCTGTTGGGGGCCGCCATAGCAGTATGCAAGCCGCTATAGCGGGAGGGGCAAGGCAGAATCCCTATCCTATTTTCTCCTATTTTGTTTTTCATTCCCAGATTATTTTAAATTGCTAGTTGAACTACAAGCTATTGCATGAATTATAAAAATTAGCATCCACGTGCGATAAAAGGAAAAGGTAGATATGGTAGCCCAAAGCATAAGGGTTATTGGCTTGATGTGGGTGATGTTGCCTATTTGAGGTAACCTATGCATATTTGAACATCAGACCTTATTTGATACAGTGATTTTATCCTTGATTAAGTAACTACTTGCATTGTAATGATGATGTGTAGTTAGTGAGGAAATCATGGGATTATGGTGGAATTTTTGAGTATTGGTAAAATTATAATTGTCCATTGGTGGGAGTAGTCGCTCATGTAGTATTTGGCAAAATGACCAGTAATTGGCTGAATAGTATTAGACATTGCTCATAGGCTTATTTTTTAGAGTGATCATTGGCTTATTGTAGCTCTAGGGAAGAGTATAGTGGAATTGTGGGGAATTTGAAATGGGTTGGCTTGTGCATGATCGATGATCCTTAGTGGTAGGGTCGGTTGAGGGAGTAGGGTTAGTAAATAGTTCCTTGATCAGTCATATTCCTTTTGTTAATGATGATAATACATGGTGTTACTGCTCATTGAGTGGTTGGGTTGTGCAAGTTATAGCACTGGTTAGGGTGTAATTGCCCGGGTAGAATTCTTTCTAGGATGAGAGTTGACAAAAATCTCAGTAGGATGGGTTCCAATGGAATTTTGGTGTTGTGTGGTTTAGAGATACTTGAGTCTCGGGGTGTTGTGTTTTATGAGAGTAAGGTGATATCATGATATACGAGTGACATAGTATACCATAGAAGCTTTCAGAATGGAGTTCGGGTTAGTAGAACTCCGGGTGTAGCATTAACGTAAAGGGGTTAGTTTGGAATATCAAAATATGGGTTTTGTATTGTAAAAATTGCCAAAACTGAGACTGTCCAGAGTTACTGCCTCGCCTATACCACTATAGCGGGAGGTAGGGCACTACCGCGGTACCGCTATAGCAGGAATTTTCCAGCTGTAGGGAGGCTGCTATAGCAGGAAAGGGGTTTCCACAATAGGTTTTAGTTCCTCGTGGCATGGAAAATTATTTTTCATTAAATTTGAATTTCTTTTGCTCTGGTATTTTGATGAGGCCTCAGATTTCTTAGGCACTCAGGAAGGAGTACTCTTATTGATGTCGTACAGCTTGAAGGAAGGGATTCCTTGACAGAGCGAGATAGAATTAAATTTCTATTGAGTTTGGGTACACCTAGAGATTTGAAAGATTTAGTGGTTCATGTAAGGTTATATTTACGCTATCATGGTAGAGCGTTAAGGTTCAATGGGATGGCTCATTCTTTTTCTTCTGCCTTAGAGATCATTTGGAGATAAATGATGGGTAAATTTGTATCTATTGTAATGACCTGTTCAGTTGTTACTAAAAGGCACCTCTTATGGTAAGGTCTAGGGAAATCCAGGAAAGGATTGGGTAAAATGTCTTAGGTTGAGTTAGTTTTTCCATTAGCAAAGACGTTAAGGAGTTCAGGGGACTTTTCAGAAGCAAATTTGGGTGAATAGAACTCCCGATATCAAAGTTAATGTGAAAGGGCTGGTTCAGAACGTTAAGTTTTGAAGTGTGTTGTAAAATGGGCAATTTTAGGGGATTTACTGAGGTTCTATTTCATGTCAACCACTATAGCAGTTGACACTGTGCTATGACGATGACCTATATAGCAGAGAAATTCCCGCTATAATAGAAGTCAAGTAGGTCAACCCCATTATAATGGGTGGCTATCGCTATGGCGGTGCCGCTATAGCGGGATTGGGCCGCTATAGTGCGATGACGGGACCAGAAAACCCAAAAACAAGTTTTATAATTTTATTATCTCCTCTGCAGTTCAGAATAGGCGAGGGTTGCTCCAAAAACCCTCCTAGGCTGCTCCAAACCTGGGGAGCAATGGAGAGGACGGATTCCTGCTCGAATGGGGTAAGACCCATGGATTCCAGGTCCACTTTCCGTCAGGATTTGCCTCCACAGTGCTAGAAGTTCTTGTTCAAACTTCTGTAGTAGATGCTTGGCATCCAGGTAGGCTAGGTTTAACTGAGTAGACTTAGACCTGTAATTCATTTCATATTATTGTTGTAGAATGATGGGAGAATTCATGCCTAGGCCTTCGGGCACAAAGTATGGAGGGTTAATTTATGGGTTATTTGGTTGACTGAGGTGGAGTTATTTGTGTCATGAATAATGTTTTTTCAATTCGTGTCTAACTGTTGATATTAGTATTGTACATCATAGGGAGACTAGATTCTCGGGTGGGTTCGAGGAACTGGTAATGTGTATGGGTGAATAGATTGCTAGGTTGTAGCGGGTTCTCGGGAGTGATCTAAATAAAGGAATTGGGGTGAACAAGGAAGTTCCATAATTGTTAATGTCGGGGGATGAATTCCTTAGAATGTGCTTACCTTTCTAAAGGGGTCCAGAATTTGATGTAAATGATTATATGTGTCTAGATGGTAAATCGGGGGATAGTCTTTAAATAGGTCATCAAGATTGGGGTTATGAACCAGGTTTGTTGGGTAGTGATGGTTATTGTTTTCCCAAATGCAATGTGTTCATGTAACTGTAGCTTAGTATGGTATGCGCATTGTATGCTTAGGGAATAGAATTATGAATGTCTAAGTATCGGGCTGTAAATTATGTGTAATTAACTTGGTTTGGTTTCTTGTTGGCTTACAAGTGTGATTTTGTTCATTAATTGTTGACTTGTTGGATTATGTGTGACATTTCGTTAGGTCGGGTACCACGCCTAGTACGAGATACATATTGGTTGGCTCGAGTATCATGCCTGGGATGAGATACTTATCGATTGGTTCGGGTACCACACCTGGTACAAGTTCTATGAATAGTTGGCTTGGGTACCACACCCAGTACGTGATATCTATTGGTACGCTCAGGTACTATGCCTGTAACAAGTTCTATTATGGTTGTCTTGGGTACCACGCCTGGTACGGGATTGAGTGCTATATGTGTGTTGGTTCCTTGATTGAATCGGGCTTATTGTTATTCATATTCATTACTTATTGGTTCCTTGAGTGAACCGGGCTTATCTGTTATTGGTGTTCATTATATATTAGTTCCTTGAGTGAACCAGGTTTATCTGTTAATAATGTTTATTACATGTTGATTTCCTGAGAGGGCTGGGATTTAGTATTACTTGACATGCATATTGGTCCTTGAAGGGCCGGGTTAGTGTGATTAAGTGATAAGGTGGTTTCATCTGTAAACCGAGGTTGCATGTTAAATGGCATAGATGATGTCCTAGGGATCCTTGGGAGGTACGGGTAGCTTGCAAACGGTGACACAATTATATGTGATCTGGTTACTTGCATAGTTGGGAATGATTTATTTGGTTGTTTAGTTTGGTTGTTGACTGGGAGTCTTATTGATAGTCATATGGACTTGGCTATTTCATATTGCCGAATAATATTCGGTTAATGTTGTACCCTTGTAATTTGCCATTTTGGTAAGAGTGATAGGCCGGTTAGCGGTGATGTCTGAGCTAGTTGGTCACAAGACTAGGGATTGTGAGGCATATCACATGATAGGTTTAAGACGGGTGAACTTGGAGGGTCTAGGGTTCCAAGGGAGTCAGGTTTGACTGGGTTAGTGAAACAAGGCTAGTATTCCGTGAGTGCCTGAACTCAAGGGATGTCAAGGGTAAAGAAACTTGGGTGTTGAATACGCAGAACTCACGATAGTCTATTGTTTGGCTAAGGGCTAAGGGTCAACGTGGTTGACTTAGGATCTTAATTTGATTCAGGGTGGTAAATCAAGGTTTTGTAGGTTGTCGCTCAATTGGCTAGCAAGGGTGAATAGTAGACCTGATTGTTGAGACTGGAACCACTAAGGTGCCTATAGTGGTTAGTAAGATGTGTGACTTGGGAAGTGTTAGTGTTATCACTGACCATTTGGTTATGGCCAGGATAGAATGGTGGAAGGGCTCCAAGGGGTGGAGTTGGCAGCGAAGCGGGGTAGGAAGGCTTGGGACATGACATATAAGTTCTTAAAGTTAGAAACATGGAGGGGTAAAGGTGGATGATGAAAGACTGGATTCTTGTAACTTATTGCATATTTTCTTTTGATTACTTATATAATGGTATGCAGTTAATTCGGGTCGACCGATAATGCCTACCAATACATGTTGTTTGTATTGATACTACTCTTGCTGTACCCTTTTGGGTATAGTCTAGTTGCAGGGTCAGTGATGTTCCTATGTAAAAAAGGTGGTGATCTCCAGCAACTTCTACTCCTCTCTTTCCTATGGTGGGAGATGTGTCTTATTTTACTTGCATCTCTTCTTAGAGCTCTTGTACCTGTTTAGACTAGTTCCTAGGGGGGGTTTGTATTCAACTTTTCTAAAGGATTTCATTGTACTAAAGTTTATAAATGTTTTCCAGTATTAAAAAAAGGTATTTCTTATGTTTACTATTGATTTTCGCATTACTTGTTGGATCGGGTGGTAAGGGTTCTCCTATCTAGGTGCTTAGTGTAGGTACCTGCACGACTCTGTAGTTGGGTCGTGACAGAGGTGGATAGTCAAGGGTGGCCCGAGCTGATCAACTCTGATGCAATAAAAAGATATTATGCCTGAGAGCGGTGTTTTCTTTCATTTATTTCCATGAAATCGTACTTTTTATTTATAATCGTCTCTATATTTGTAATAGCTTAAAAACTCCCTATCCTCTTTGTACGGACTACGTTTGACCTGAATTCTCAAGAATGAGATACATAGGCAGCCTGTGTCGGCTTTGGTCAACCCCTTAGAAAAACTTATCCATTTCCCTTTGATATCTTTGAACTATGTTTGACCTGATTTCTGCTTTAACAGGATACGTAGGAGCCATAACGGCTCTGTCATATCACCCCAAAAAATGGAAACTGGGGCAGAATTTTCGAGAAAGAAATCTCGAAAATTTGGAAGGCGAAGATCATTCTCCAGCAAATCAAAATGCGGATTATGCCAAAGAGCGACTAAAATGAATGTTGAGAAGAATCTCAAGATCGCACTAGAGTGTCAAATCTCTGATCAACCTCTAAATAGGGCAGAAATTTTGAGAGGAATCTCAAAATTTCCACCAAGCTTTATCTGTGAGTTCAGAGGAAAACTCTGAGAGTTCCCCAGCACTACGAGATTAGAGTCTACTTTAGAAATCTCCAGCTGCAACAAAGTCCAAGGTGGCTTAATCCCCAGCTATGACAGATTCCTCGAAAGATCATTTTCAAAACTCCTCGACTAAGATGATAAAGGATCCCTAGATCTTGCCAATAGTATTTCAGATAAGTCAAGTCCTCGAATGAAGGATGTTCACTGAGCTAGTGCATGACATGACAAAATTGGCAAAGACCTTTCCAAATCATTTCTTCTAAAACTGATTTGAAAAATCTTTACAAATCAATTTGCTCCTTGATAAATTAAATTTGTCATACATTTACCGTGATCCGGGGAGTTAAGGCAAGCACCCAAAGATGACAAACACTTGGAGATAACAAGACATGAGTAGCCGATCAAAAGAGGTTAACACAGATCAGTTTCGCCAATACTAACCATTTTTTCTGTGGATGCATGTTATCCTAAGAAGTGACAAGGGATCGACAAAAACTCTGAATTATTCAGTGTATTCAAAGGAATATGATGAGGCTTAACACCCAAGATCAACAAAAAAAGCCCATACAATTGGGAAAAGCCAAAAGTGGTAGAGTTTTCCAAAATTGGTAACTTTTTCTTATGGTTGCAGAGACCACCATATAAGGAGAGTGATGACACCCTCCTTAAATCTCCAGCAAATCAGGATCACGGCGAACATATGATGATCAAAAGCGATATTTATAGCTATTCCCAGAAATGGGTTTTTGGCCGTCACTTACATTTGAAATGACCTATTGTTTATATATCCACCTCAAAAAGAAGGTGACGTTCGCAAAAAAAAATTATTCTCTTCGCATTACAAATGCTTTTCTTAATTTTTTTCCTGATTTTGACTGTGATCGCTAGTAAAAGCAACACTGTTTCTACTATCATTTGCCTTGAGCGCTGGTACACGCAAAAGAGTCAATATGAAACCATAGAGACTAAAGGTGATATTTTCTGCAAATGCCATAAATGCCATTGCACGATCATCCACACCATTATCATATTTTCATATCAAAAGGATCATGTAGCAAGGATCATATCACAAGGATCATATCACAAGGATCATATTGCAAAGATCATATCGAAAGGATCACATCGCAAGGATCATATTGCAAAGATCATATCGAAAGGATCACATCGCAAGGATCATATTGCAAAGATAATGTTGCAAGGACCATTCCACCAAGGTCATGCTACAAGGGCCATCATCATCAAATACCGCAGACACATATTTGCTGCAAAGACTATATTTTTCTCTCTGACCGGTCTTGAAGAGGATGACATCCAGAGGCATCCCTAAGTCGCTTTTGATGCACAAGATCTACTCAAGAACATTTAAGTCCATGAACACATGGAGATGGTAGAGTCTGACATTGAGGATATTTATGCATTCATATTCATGTCACACATAGATGACAAAGTCTAGCATTGAGAGCATTTATATCCATTATCACATAGAGATGACAGAGTCTGGCATCGAGGATATTTATGCATTCTTATTTTATTATCAGAAAGAGACAATGAAGTCTAACATTGAAGGATGCTTATGCATTCAAGAACATCAATCGCCAGAAGATGCAACTATATTTTTGTGTGGCAAAGACCTTTGTCACCTCTGAAGATCAAAATGACACTTGCCGTCAGGTTTGAGGAAAGCATATTTTCCAAGGGATGTATGTGAGACGCTGTACAAAATTAGATAATGAACTGGATTTTCCCAAAAATTGATAGGCCAAAGGTCATCTATAAGCCGCAATGATATTTAAAATTGGATAGCATGCAAGATTACCTAAAATTTGATAGATCGAGAGTTATCTGTATGATGCAGTAATATCTAAGACCAGATAGTGTACAAGATCATCCAAAGGCTGATAGTTCAAGGGTAATTCATAAGTCACAACAATATCCTAGATTGGATAAATGTGGAAAACTACCAAAATTGATAGTTTGAGGGTTATCTAAAAACTGCTTCATATCCATGTTTATTATGTGCAGGAATACCCGAAGGCTAACAATTAAAGGAAAATTTGTAAGTCACGTTACATCCAAATCAGATAAAAGTGTAGGATTATCTAAGAGCTAACAATTTGAAGAACATTTGTAATCGCCTCTATTCAAAATCAAATGATGTGCAAGATTACTCAAAAGTTGACAATTCGAGGGACATATATAAGCTGCCTCTTATCCAAAGTTAGATGATGTGCGAGATTACTCGAGGCTTGACAATTCAAGGGATATCTATAGCTCGCATCAATATAGATGATGCACAAGAATTATCCTCAAGTCATATGAAAAAACTACTACCAACAACTACGAGAGCTATTATATCAGAGAATGCTACAAGCGGTTTCGAGGACCGTTATATCCAATTACCAATGTAGCCTCACAAATTGCTTCAAAGGTCTTCATATTCAAAGAATCATCATGTTCAACCCCCACAGAGGCAAACCTATCCGACAACTGCAAGGGCTATTATTCTGCTTATCACGAAGCAGTTACAATTGGCCACGAGGGCCACACTTTGATATTTTGTCGACCACCCCATAAGTGGTCTATATGTTTGCTTTCCCACTCGAGGGACTATTTTTGAAACTGTGTTGGGTCGCCCACCCTATAAGTGGTCTAAATATTTGCTATGTAACACTTCACACGTTTGAACGTTAAATTAAATCGTGCCTTTAGGATAATACTAAGAGTACCTTACATGTTATGACGGATGTTTTATGAGGTACTTTAAATGTACGATGGTCGTATGTTATGTTTTGAAGTCAAGCAAGTTGCAAAATAAAAGTCGAAAAAACGTTATTGTAAATTCCTTTAAGGAATTCTCTTAAAATTTGGGTGAAATGTCTTTGTGGTTTTCTCCCAATCTATAACGAATTAGTGGGCCTCCAACCTACCAAATTAACGGTATACGAGTCTAGTTTCCAAAGCATCAAACCGTTTATTTATATGACTTTGAAATAGAGAGATATTCACAATTTTTTAATACTGCAAAAGCATGCATGTTAAGGTGGGCCCAAGTCGGTGGAATCGATATATATTGAGATTTTTGCCTTGAAAATTCATTTTCTCTCCAAATTATTTCATCCAAGCTCTGAGAAATAGCTGAAGCTCTCCGTAGACCAAAATACTCCCTAAAGTTTGCCAACTAGAGCTTATGGGCTTCACAGAAGTTGTTCTACACGTTAAGCTCATCGTCTTGACATAGTTTTCTCCATGTTTTGTGTGGTGCTTCTCTTTTGGGGTGTGGACAGTGAGATTTCCAGGGGATTATTAATATTGGGAAGTAGCTACAGAGTTGTATTAGTAAGGTAAGGATCCCCTACAATTTTCTATTTTTTAAAATGAGATTCTAAGATTCAAGTTATGAAAAGTCGTACTTGCCGATGACTTGTACTATTTTCTTGTTGGTTTTTTCTTAGTTTGTTGTTACTTCCAGGAGGCAGGTCGTTTAGCATCAAAATTCAGTTCCTTTTGTCAAGTAAACATTTCTCCTACAACCCTCCTTCATAATTACATATTCTAGTATCGTTTTTACAGCTTTCCGGCAACAAAGTGGTGTTTTGGAAACCATGGCTTTGGACAACCCCTTTATCTTATTACTTTTGGTTATTGTTGTTGTGTATTGATGGTATTAAGGTTCTGGAGGTATTGGGTAGTGTGTGTGACTCTTATTGGAGTTGCGTACGATAGTTATTGGATTTAACAATATCAAGTATGCCTTGTTATATTGCCTCGGGAGCTCGTCGCTCCTTTGAGATGTTGTTGGGATATATTCATTGGATATAGCTGTTGTTTATTATTCTCATTGGCCTAATTTTATGCTTTGGACTTGGCTGGTCACGAGTGTGGCATTAAGGCCTTATCGATTGGCTTTGACTCATTCTTGCAGCCTTATTGATTCGTGCACTTGTTGCTGTACCTTTGGTTGGTCAAGCTTCCTAGAGACACCTTGGGGGATTCGGTTAAAAGGTATGTTAAGGATTCACTTTCACTTTCTGGCATGACCTTTAAGGCCAAAGCTTTTATAGCCTCTATAACATCATTATTCGACTTATGGCCTTATAGTATTGAGCTTTGCTCCACAGTATGATATAATGACTACCAACAACACTCTATTCCTTACCTAACAGCCTAGAAAAGAATGTTATAGTTCAATTGGGATCACCTGTGATTACATGATATTATTGTGTTGCTTTTATCATCTAACTGCCGCCTGTAGGCCTGTTTTGGCCTCAACAGACACTGACACTACAAGGTTTTAGAGCATACATTCTGGTTACTATTACCGAGACTTCGAGTCAGGCATATTGTACCTAAGAGATGGGCAGGCTATACCTATAGGGCAACAATCACTTCATAGTACAGTGCCTTCAGGCTGGGTAGATCGTACCTATGGAATGGGTAGGCTGTACCTACGGGGCATCAGTTACATTACATTACCGCACCTTCAGGCTGGGCAAACCGTACCTATAGGATAGGCAGGTTGTACCTACGAGGCATCACTCATATGGTAACACAGAGCCTCATAGTTGTACTGATTCACGACACATGTACATTCAGATAGTTCAAATCCGATTATCACTGGGGTCTAGGTAAGGGGGAAAGTATGGGTATTTAGCGACTGTTTGAACTCTTTAAAACTTATAGAGATGGTGTGCTATTTATACCTATCGGGCTTATGGGGGTCAGGTCGGGGTATTATTTGCTACGTGTTTAAAGGATTTATTACTTTAGATAGGTAAGGTATTGTACTTATGTGTTCCTCCTACCCTTTTTACTCAGTACTTAGACTTCAATTTTAGTTTTCAGTTTGCCTTACATGCTTGGTACATTATTTTGTACTGACGCCCCATTGCTTGGGGATGCTGCATTCATGCCTGCAGGATCTGAGCGATGACCAGATAGACCTGCCAGGTAGCATAGGTGAGCTCTCAGTGAGTTGGTTGACTCCTTTCCTTCCAGGGGTCACCAGAGTATCAAAGGTTTGGCTTTTTTGCTGTTTATAGTTTTTGGGTAGGTTGGGGCCCTGTCCCACAAAGTATTGTATTCATTGAGGCTTGCAGACTAATCGATTAGGTTGTACAGCTATGATGGTGATAATTTTGGCCTTGTATATTGATTAGTTGTAGCTTGTTGGCCTAACTGGCATATCACAAGCATACTGAATATAATTCTAAACAAACGGAAGCATATTGAATATATCATAATGGAAAGCAAAAATGATTCTAAAAATATCTGAAATGATAGTCTGTCTGAAAATCTTCTAGACTACATAAGCTGAAGTCTGACTCTATGTTTAAAAGCCTCTAATACTAATAAGCTGCTGGGACAAGCCCTTAACTAACTCTAAATATTGAAAATAGGAACAACTGACTAACTCAAAAGCATGAAAATATGTCCTCAAATGAAGAGGACTCACCACTGGCTGTCGATGCGCTGGCACCGGCACAGACTACTTATGGGGGTGAATCTGAGAACCTGAACCTGCATCATGATAGGATGCAGCACATAGAGTATGCGTTAGTCCTTTGAATGTACTGAGCATGAGGGATATGCCAAGCTGACTGAATATGTAAATATGCTAAATTAGTGGAATGCTGTAAACTGAACTAAACTATAGTACATATGCCTAAATGGATAATCATGCATAAAAGAGCTGAAATGCAGGAATAATCCAAAACATACAAGAATCTGGGAATAAACATAACTGAGGGCCTAATGCACATTACTGAAACTAACACTGTGGGAGAGTCTATTAACCGACATAAACCACGTAAGCTAAACGTGGAGTCCGATGTATATGCCCTATCGAGAGGACCCAATATACCTTGCCAGGGTATAAAGGCATGGTTGATGCAATCACTATATTTGAGGCCCAACTAAGGGGCTAAATAACCTACGGTGGCATATAGTTCTGGGACTTAAAGCGTATGTTGAACCCTAGTCTAACTCGGTGCTAAACACTACTCCCAAACTGAATACTAATAGCTCGTTTTAAAACTAGAATCCTGTGTTTTCTAGTCTGAAATCTCTATTTTTCTGAAATGCTGTAGTAGACTAAAAACTGGCTAAATTCTTCTTTTAAACTCATACTGATAATCTAGGTTGAATTTTGAAGGAAATATAATACTTTAGAAAAATTCTACAATTTAGGGCTAATTTCTTGATTTCTCAAGTCATGGTGAAAGATCATGCAAATCATTAAAACATATTGCAATTACTATCAAGCAGGATATAAATCATGTGAGAACCATAAGAATTAAATCCTCGAAGGATTTACATAATTGGGTAGGAATCCTAGTTCCTAACTTCATGGAAAAACACTGTAAAGAAAGCTGAGAGTTTTGGGCATAAAGGTGAACTAACCCTTATTGATTACCCACATACATGGAAGAAGATTCTACGGATGAACCTTTAGATTCGGGGCTGAACTTGAAGAATACCCTCTTGCTTGTTCTTGAGAGGAACACTTCTTTTCTTTTAGAATTTTCTAAGTGTCGATTTAGTTTAGGAGTATGATAACGCTCAAAGTACCACTCCAATTAAGAAGCGTAAGCGATAGTTGTCAAATATAGAACCCAACAAAGGTTGGGGTCGATCCCACAGAGAATATGGTGAAAGTTAAGTCTTTAGTGAATTAGTTGACTAATGGTCAATAGTTTCCGGTAACTAAAGGGGGGGTTTTGTGTGAACAATGTGTAAACAAAACGAATAATAATGTATGAGTGAAAATCAATATGAGAGAGAACTAGGGAAGTGTTCACCATGGCGATGGTAACAATGTCGATTCTAAGCTTAACCGGGTTCTTTCTATATGTGTGTCACGATGTGATTGAATTAATGGTATCATCTAAACGTTTCTCAACCAAATAGATGAATTTACTTTTCAATTCTCTCGAACTTGAAAAGGTATGCTTTTATATTTCAATCCTAAATATCAAGTAGATTAATCTAGTTACAACATTAATCATAAGACGAGAGTTGGTAGTCTCGAATCCTCGTCGTTAATCAAGTTTTCCGGTTTTAATCTCTTTACTCAAGCAAATTAAACCTAGGCATGTTCTAATGTTTGCAACCACTAGAAAACGTGACATAATGAATGATTAACAACGTGACAATCATATATATTGAACCCGTCGCTACCCGAAATCTATATCGCTACTTTAGCCATGGCTCCCACAACCCTAGTTGTGGGAGTTTAGTTAATCATGCTAGAAGAAGAAGAGAAGAAAGTCATATTCATAATAAGGAGAAGAGATTCTTACAATATAATGAAAACAATCTTCAAATATCCAAGAACAAAAAAAACCAAGATCCCAAGAACAAATCAAGAACACGAATTCAAGAACAAGAAAACGTGTTCTTGCTCTCCAAAATCGACTAAAAACTCTCCTAAAACTATTGGGTGATGAATTGGTAATGAATATGTAAAATAAACCTAACATAGGGTATTTATAGGAGTCCAGGAATTAAACCCAAAAACGCTCGGATTCCGCGTAGCGGATTGTCTCAACTTGACGGCTTGGGGTGACGGACCGTCACCACCTTGACGGACCATCGCGGTGGCCGTCACCCCTGGGCAGTGGACTGCCTCCACTTGACGGTCTCTGTGACGGACCGTCACATGTGTGACGGACCGTCACTCAGGCCGTCACTCTTATCCAGAATGTCTTTTTGCTCGTATTTCCATCCGTTTCCGTGTTTGTCTCCATTTCCTACAAATATAACATAAAACCATCAGAAACGACGACGGTTGATTGAAAATGTATGATTGTTCTTAGTTTAGAGACGTCGAAAGTGCCGTAAAATGGTGGCTCATCAACACCCTCAACTTAAAATGTTCGCTTGTCCTCAAGCAACATGACACAAAAACATTATAACGACTCAACTAAGAAAACAAACTCGTGTCTCTAGCAACTCATGGTCATTCAACATCTTATTCAATTTTAATTCAAGCTCCCTCGTAGCACACAAATGTATGAAACACTAACTTGCATGGATCCAAACATGTCATTCCGATATGATAGAATATTATGCATACACACGCGCAACTATCCTAAAAATCAATAGGCAATACAGAAGTCTTGATGCCCTCACCACAAAGAAATCCTACTCACAAGATTTGGGACTAGGTAAGCGCTCACACTCACAAACGATTTCAAACGATGCACATGCGATACCATAGGCTTGCCCTTACTATTCTATTTCAGTTCTTCAGAAAGCCGCTCAGGATCACTACAGGACTTGTTTTGGCTTGTAATGAGGCTTCAGGTGCAGGTAGGATACATTTAGGGGTTAGTGACTAAGCCCTCCTTGGAACCACCGACGTCTTATTACCACATAACTTTTGTCCATCCTTATTCACCTTTTTATTTCCTTTTCTCTATCTACAGGTGCGGTGTCTTTATTTTGACAATTCTTTTTATTACTTTTTCGATCTTTTTCATCTCTTTTTTTTTTCTTTTCTTAGGCACACACCCGAATTTTCATTCTATTCACAACCAATCTTCTCCATCCTCCTTTTCTTATCATTCACCTCTATAGTAGCCACCCTTAACTTAGGTTGATTGCCTGAGTTGAGGTGCACGATGTCCAAGAAAGGACCAGGGCCAAAACAGGGATTCAAAGTTAAACAAGAACGGTGACAGGTTATTGAACGAACAGGGTCAATTATGGCTCAAACAGAGATCAAAGGGATTATTTACATTTGGACGGTCTTATAGGTTAAGTGGACTGCACACAAAAAGGGCCTGAGATCCTTTCCTAAGCAACCAACTTCGAACTTTAACCAAATAGACCGGGCAAGTTCTAGATGTATGCACAGAGTAAGAATTTATGACAATAATCTCACACATACTTGGCACCAAGAAACCATACCACTACAAACTATCAAGACAACAACTCGGCTTAACATACTTATTCCAATCATAACCACACAATGACATCCAAGGATCCAGACAGTCAATCGTTTCAACATAAGCACAAAACCAGAAAATTTTCAGAGGGGGCTCCTTTTAGTCAAGAAAAATGCCATGATACTTGCTATAGACACTAGAAAACAACTAAAAATTTAAACGACAACCTAAACATGCCGGTTCTACTAGATAGCACACCGGAGGGAAAAGAACTCGGCAACAAAAACCCTCGGTGGTGACTCACAGGTTTCCCAACACCCTCAACTTAGACTCATGCATTGTCCCCAATGCATACATGTGAAAACTAAAACTATGAGAATATGGAATACCTGTGAAGTCCATAGGACTCAGATTCTGGCATGATGTTGGTGGAGACCCTGGGGGTCTCCAAAGCAGGAGAACTCGATGAAGGGTGTGCTCGCGACAACCTCATGTTGCGTTCCAACTTCTTCTTTTATTGGCTCCACAGCTAGTCGTGACAACTTCTTCGCTCTTTCTTTGCAGATTCTCTTGCGGTGTTTTCGTTTCCTTGATCTATTTTCACCGCCTTCCTCTACATGTTTCCCTTTTTGCAGCATCCTTCTCGCAACAGCTAGAGTCTCGACCAAACCCTTCTCCTCAAGATGCACATCTGCAGGAGCTTCCTCAATAACATTGACGACCGCGACCACCCTCATGTCACTCGGTTGCTTCATCAATTTGGACACATCGAACTTGACAACTTCATTGTTTAGTCTGAAGGTCAGTTCATTTCTTTCCATGTCAACCAATACTCTTGCCGTGGCTAGCAATGGTCGTCCCAAGATTATGGGAACTTCAAAATCCACTTCGCAATCCAAGATCACAAAGTCAGCGAGGAATATAAGCTTACCAACCTTGACTAGCACATCGGACAATATTCCCACCGGTCGCTTTACCGAACGGTCAGCCATCAACACTCTCATGGACGTTGGTTTAGGTGCTCCCAAGCCCAATTGCTTGTAGACTGCTAGCGGCATCAAGTTGATGCTAGCACCAAGATCACACAAGGCTCTTCCGAAGCTGAGTTTCCCAATAGTACAGGGAACAGTAAAAGCACCGGGATCTTCCTTCTTGTCCACTAACGATCTAGATGAAATTGCACTACAATGATGGAGATTGTCTTCTGGTTCGAAACTTACCGACCTCTTCTTTGTAATCAAGTCCTTCATGAACTTGGCATATCCGGGCATTTGTTCAAGTGCTTCCACCAATGGGATGTTTATTGATATCTGCTTGAGCATGGTCAGGAAATTCAGGAACTTACCATCTTTCGTTTTCTTCTTTAGGCGTTGTGGGAAGGGAGGCGGTGGCCGAGACATCATAGTTAGAGGCTTTTCAGCTTCCTTGCTTTTCTCCGCGGGCTTTTGAGTAGCCTCTTCAACCTTCTTGTCATTGGCGTCATCACCCTCAACTTGAGTCTGAATTACCGGATGTGATTCCGGTAATATTTTGCCGCTTCTGGTAGTGATCGCCATACAGCTCGCGTCGTTCCTTGGGTTTTGAATCGTGTCACTCAGCAAGGTACCTGTCTTTCTTTGGTTTAGAGATGCCGAGATTAAGCCCACTTGCTGCTCCAATTGCTTAATCGAAGTGGAATGCGCCTCCACTATTTGACTCATGGCCGATAACTCAGTCCTTATCTCCTTCACCCCAGAGTCAGTCGATTCTACCTTCAGCAGCATCTTCGCCATCATGTTCTCTAGCTTGGAAGTCCCTGCCTCGTTGCTAGCTTTGTCCCGATTACCAGGTGGTACATAAAAGCCACCTCTATTGGTGTTATTCCTCCAGTTTCCCTGCTCGCGATCTCTGTAGCCAGCTTTTTCGTAGTAGTTGTCTTTCTGATAGGTCCGACCTTGGTTTCCTTGGCCATTGGCCTGGAAACCCCCCAAGTAATTCACCTCCTCATCAGTTTCCAACTCTGCTGCTCTACCTTGGGAACCCACAGCTTTTAAGTTCTCCATACCTCCTGAAAACAAGTGCTTTGTCAGTAGGTCCAACTGCGTTTTCAGATGCGCCATGTCTTGGTCGCGCTCCTCCTCTTTTCTGCGCTGCTCAGCTGACATACCAACTGCATAAGTGCTAGCTTCTACCTCTGTATCCCGTGTATGCCAGGCCCTGTTGGTTTTGGTGAGCCTGTCCAAAGTAGTTGTGGCCTCAACAAAAGTGAGACCCATGAATGCACCACCTGCTGCGTTGTCCAACGTCGGCTTGGTAGCCGAATTCAGTGCCCTGTAGAACGTCTGCATCAAGAAGTTGTCAGTCAATTGATGGTTCGGGCATTGCGTCAGCTTCTTCTTGAACCGCAACCAAGTCTCATGTAACGCTTCGTGAGGTTGCTGTCTGAAATTACTAATTTCATCCCTCAATTGTATCATCCTAGAGGGAGGAAAGAACCTTTCTAGGAAAGCTCCTTTCAGCTCTCCCCAAGTTGTGATAGAGTCGGGGGTCAGCTCTGTCAACCACAATGCTGCCTCATCAGACAGAGACAACGGAAACAACCTGAGCCTGATTGCTGTCTGACTCACTCCAGGCAACTCGAACGACTTGCAGATGCCCACGAAATTCATCAGGTGCTGGTTTGGATCATCACCAGCGGCACCACGGAACACTCCTCTCAAGTTCAACAGCTGGATCATCGTGCTAGTGATGTTGAACTTGTCTCCGGGTGCTAGCGGTGGAAGATCAATGGCGCCCGTAGCGCCAACTCCATCCAAGTCGATATCCTCATCATTCAGCATAACATCGTCCTGCAGACCACCAGCATTCAGATTTTGTTGGGCCTGCAGTTCTGCAGCGAGCCTTGCTGCCTCTAGTTGTGCGGCCATATTCCGCCTTAATGTTCTAGCAAGCTCGGGGTCGTAAGGTAATGTTGATTCACCTGAGCGCCGGGTACTTGGCATGCACAACTCTGTACCCTGTCAAAAACAAAAACAACAAATAAACGTAAAAGCAGGAAAGTATGACTAAGAGTCAAATAAACACACCAGACTTAATAAACAACCGTATTCCCCAGCAACGGCGCCAAAATTTGATAACGCTCAAAGTACCACTCCAATTAAGAAGCGTAAGTGATCGTTGTCAAATATAGAACCCAACAAAGGCTGGGGTCCATCCCACTGAGAATATGGTGAAAGTTAAGTCTTTAGTGAATTAGTTGACTAATGTTCAATAGTTTCCGGTAACTAAAGGGGGGGTTTTGTGTGAACAATGTGTAAACAAAACGAACAATAATGTATGAGTGAAAATCAATATGAGAGAGAACTAGGGAAGTGTTCACCATAGCGATGGTAACAATGTCGATTCTAAGCTTAACCGGGTTCTTTCTGTATGTGTGTCACGATGTGATTGAATTAATGGTATCATCTAAATGTTTCTCAACCAAATAGACGAATTTACTTTTCAATTCTCTCGAACTTGAAAAGGTATGCTTTTATATTTCAATCCTAAACATCAAGTAGATTAATCTAGTTACAACATTAATCATAAGACGAGAGTTGGTAGTCTCGAATCCTCGTCGTTAATCAAGTTTCCCGGTTTTAATCTCTTTACTCAAGCAAATTAAACCTAAGCATGTTCTAATATTTGCAACCACTAGAAAACGTTAAGCATGAATTGATTAACAACGTGACAATCATATATATTGAACCCGTCGCTACCCGGAATCTATATCGCTACTTCAACCATGGCTCCCACAACCCTAGTTGTGGGAGTTTAGTTAATCATGCTAGAAGAAGAAGAGAAGAAAGTCATATTCATAATAAGGAGAAGAGATTCTTACAATATAATGAAAACAATCTTCAAATATCCAAGAACAAGAAAAACCAAGATCCCAAGAACAAATCAAGAACACGATTTCAAGAACAAGAAAACGTGTTGTTGCTCTCAAAAATCGACTAAAAAACTCTTCTAAAACTATTGGGTAATGAATATGTAAAATAAACCTAACATAGGGTATTTATAGGAGTCCAGGAAATAAAGTCCCAAAAACGTTCGGATTCCGCGTAGCGGACTGCCTAGGTGTGACGGCCAGGCTGACGGACCGTCACTGGCTTGACGGACCGTCGCCGGAACCGTCACCCTTAGGCAGTGGACTGCCTCCACTTGACGGTCACATGTGACGGACCATCACATGTGTGACGGACCGTCACTCA